>JABFTP020000103.1:80899630-81444710 GCA_013387265.2 Cryptolaemus montrouzieri | reverse complement strand
CAATGTACCAAAAATAATCGTTTTCTGCTAACTTATTATTTACTTTATAGAAGTATCTGCTCATAAGAAATGAGTGGGGATCCCATGAGGATGAGTTGTATGAAAATTTTTATTCAAATTGTAAACCATTTTGAGATAAACAGATCCCTGCAAGATTACAACATTCATCTAATCTGTGATGAATTGTTATTTTGCTTAAAGATTTCTTTTTATCAGAGGCGGACATTCATCTGTTGGAATGTTTGGATACATACTTCTTATATCAAAGAGACAAATTCAAATTGTTGAGTGTCGAAAATTTCTATCAGGTATACAGAATTTGAAATAGTGTATTGCGGATGAAAGTTGGTGAGTTTCATGAATTTATGGTTTAAGAAGCTTGCACTTTTACCTGCTGGTATATTTATGTATAAAGAACTGGCCTGGTAAGGTTTTTTTCTTTGTGTAGTTTAATCGAACCGTATATTCTTGGAGCTTGAATGATCCTTGAATAAGTTTCTTCTTGTGCCGTTCTAAGTTGTAGATAATTCGATTTTTCCAATTCTCGTTCAATTCCTTTAGTGAATTCTTTCGAAAGAATTAGATCTTCTAACTGTAATTCGGTTGAAATAGCTTTAATTGTTTCAGTGTAATTCTGTTTAGTGAGTGAGGATTTTAATAAGTTCAAGGATTTTGTGTTTATGAAGAATTATTTATGGTGTTTCTGTGTTGTTGGATTTTTAGGTATTGAACATATTAAATCATCAAAGCACATAATTAGATTCAAACGGATGTCAATGAATCTGTTGGAAAGAAAATTAACTTTGTGAGAATTGTAGTAATATATAAATAATTATATATAGATATATATATATTCGAATATTTTAATGTTAATTCAAAATCTTTATTGTACCCTTTCTTAGAAAGGCTGTAAATAGTTGTTTAGGTAGTATTTAAAATAGGAAAAGACCAGTGTTCTCAATTGCTTGAAATTCCCAATATTCATGGTATTGGAAAAACCTACATTGTAAATAGTCATAAATTTATTGCCGAATGTAAGGGTATTCATGCCTAGTAGGTAAGATTTTACTGAAAAATATTTCTAGGTTAGTTTCTGTACCAGTAGTATTGGCGTATCAAAGAAACCTTCACTGATTATAGTTCTCATCAAGATAGTTATTTGTCTTTTCGTCTTACAGAAAAATTCAAAATTCTATATATATATATATATATATATATATATATATATATATATATATATATATATATATATATATATATATATATATATATATTATAGGTCCGCAAAAGATTCATTCCGAAGTTACAGAGTGTTGAAATTTCCGGAAAAAGTGATGTTTTTTTCTTCAAAACTCCTGCAGTTTTCGAGATATTCAGCCCAAATTTGGAACGAAAGTTATTTTTACAGCTCCATCATTACATGTCCTAGATTTCAACTGAAATTCACAAGGCTTTTCCTTTTCCGAGGCCATGTCTCTTTTGCCCTTTCAAACATTTTTGCAGTAAGCCACTGATCAGCATACAATGAATTTTCGTCATCTTCGTTCGACTTAGAATCATTTTAGACAATTGTAACTTTTTCGTATCTCCAACCGTTTTCGAGTGACAAATTATTGAATTTGAATTGTATTTTATTCGCTAATTAAAAAAATAATAGAAATACTCGATAGGTATGCTTAAAATTTGTTTTATTCTGATAGCTCGTCTTCTGAGACTCAACTTATACTGATTCAATATCAAACTAAAAAAAGAACAATTAAAAATTAAATAAATTGCTGGGAGTGTTCTCCACCTACAAGAATAGAGGCTTCTGTCCTTCTTCGCATATTATCACGCACTCTTTGAAATATTCCTGGGTTTTTTCTCATTGTGTAACAAAAGGTTATTATTTGATTTCTCAATTCTTCTACAGTGTTCACTGGAGTGGTTCATTGGAATAGTATGAATTAACCTTTTGAGATATCTCCATAAGAAAAAGTCCAAAATATTTAAGTCTGGGGACCTAGGAGGCCATGGTTCTGGCCCACCCCGACCGATCCATCGGTTGTTGAATGTATTATTCAAAATTCCCTAGCTTCTCCACTAAAATGTGCTGGTGCCCCGTCATGCATGAACCACACTATGTTTCTCACCAAAAGTGGCACATCCTCGAGTAATAAAGGTAACTCCTCCTCAAAAGATTGCCGATAAGCGGGACCGTTTAATCTGTTAGGCAAAAAAAAATGGCCCAATTAAATGATTTACAATTATTCCTACCCAGACATTTAGTGAGAATTGAGGAGATTCTTCAATCAAATGGGGTTTCTCAGCCCAATAATGATTATTGTGAAAATTTGTGATAGCAGTTTGAAGAGTTAGCTTCGTCTGTGAACATCATTTCACTATCAAAATGAGCATTTTCTCTAATTTTACCAAAAACCATCGGCAGAAATTCAGTCTTGAAGGAAAATCTCGATGAAGTAGAGTTTGGACGCTTTGAATATGAAACGGGTACAATTAAAAGTCGTGGAGAATCCTCCAAACTAGAACATGTGAAATATTCAACTGATTTCCAATTTTTCTTGTACTCGCATGAGGATTCAAATCAATACAATTCAAAATAGCTTCCTCAGTATCTGGAGTTCTCATAGTTTGAGTTGCACCTTTTGAATGATTATTTGCAGTAAAAGTACCAGTTTCTCTCAATCTTCTGTGGATATTAGAAAATGTCTGGTGTTACTCGATTTGGAAAGCGCACCTGATATAATCGCTCAGATTCTGTTGTGTTTTCGTCAACCAGACCGTACATGTAATGAATATCAGCCAATTCGGCGTTAGTAAAATTAGCCAATTTTCCTTACAGCAATAACTTCAAAAGTCATAACTAATCTTTAATTCAATGAACAATTCGAGCAGACACTGATTTTTTTAGTAACTGTCAAAATAAATGAAGACTTGAAAAAATCAAAGCCTACTAGTCATTTTTGAGTAGAATTGCTTTCAATTCACCGAATGAATACAATCGTTTAATAATTTTTGCTCGAGAACGGTTGGAGATACGAAAAATTACAAGTGTCAAAAAGTTTCTAAATGGAACGAAGATGACGAAAATTGATTGTACGCTGATCAGTGGCTCACTGCAAAACAGTTTGAAAGTGTAAAAGAAGAAAAGGAAACACCTTGTAGATTCTTGTTAAAAGTTAAGACGTGTAATGATGGTGACTGTAAAAATAGCTTGCATTCCGAATTTGCGCTGAATATCTCAAAACTGCAAAAGTTTTGAAGAAAAACCATTTTTTCCGGAAATTGATTTTGGCGACGTTTCGACATGTTGTCCTCGTCATCTTCAGGCGTTCGGTAGATAGTGTATAATCAGTTGCTTTATTGCAACGTTTCGACAGTACTCCTTCTGCCATTATCAGCGGTGGAACTGACACACTATAAGCAAGCGAGAACCTGATACCTAGCGCTATAATCTTACGAATGCGTTCAAGATCACACTGTGTGACCTCGAACGCATTCTCGGTTTCTTTGTGCTTTTAGTGCTAGGTATATGGTACTCGCTTGTTTGTAGTGTGTCATTTCACACCGCATGATAATGATACTGCACGTTGCAATAAAGTGATTGGTTCTTCTAAGAACCAAACATAGAGGCAACACAGCACGATTCTTTACATTCCTATTAATTTCTATATCTTTCCACAAACTCTACAAATTCTGTCATCTGAAAAAGTAAATATGGCACCATCGCTTTCTTGTTTTATATCAACTCTCGCTTGTGTTTTCAACCCCACACTTAGGCCATTTTTCAAGAGGCACTAGATTCCATAATGATAAATTAACGGAACTTTTTTTGTATAAAACCGTATAATTAATTCCTCGTTACTGTTCATTCCAGGTTTCTTCATTTTCTGAGTAAAATGTCAAGTTTTTCTATACTTGAAAACTTTACACGTTTCAATTTCAATCTGGGTTGAAACGATATAAATATGCTCTTCTTACTGTGGAAAAAATCATTCCTTAATAATTAGAATAATTGTACTGAGCTGAGAAATATACGCACAATTTTAATATTTGAAATTTTTGTTGGTGTAATTATAAACACATCTTTTCCTCAGATTGTCCAGAAATGAGCCATATAAATTGATGTTTTTCTTGGTGCATATATTCCTCTGATAAAACGAAATAAATAAATGGAGATTTTGCAAGAAACCACATATTGATAACAGCAGTTGATGAACTTTTTGAGTAACGTTTCTTCTTCATGAAAAATGTACAGGGGTGATTTCAAAACCTATGCCCGATACGTGGAGCTACCATTTATACAAAATAGTCCTAGAAGAAGTCGTAGGAAGATCACTTCTGAAGAACAACACCGCTTTTTGTGCAATTGCAAGAAGGGACCCTAGTGCGTCCCACCTCCAAAGACAATTTCTGGAAGCAACAGGCATCAGTATATAAGTCGAAACGATATGTCAAACACCTCGTTTAAGGGTCTATACAGCAGAAGGCCCTTAAGAGTTCCAGAGCTAACTAGACAACAAAAACAGACCTAATTGGTGTATCGAGCAACAAAATTGGAATATTAAGAACTGGCGAAATGTTCTTTTTCGGATCTGATTAGATGACCGCCGGATTCAGATTTTAAGGGGTCGAAAGACAAGCTAAACTCCGATCAGAAAGAAAAATTCGGAAATACCAAGGGGGAGTGTGATGTTTTGGGGTGCTATTATGCTGGGAGGCAATACAGATTTAATTTCGTTTCCTGCGAGTGTAACGGCTAGAAATTACGTGGACCTAGTGCTGGAGCCCATAGTGGGACTATGACGATGAGAATTGTACTCCTCCGCATACCAGCAACCTCGCTCGACATTATCTTGAAGCAGAAGGAATCACTATTTTATTATTTAAAGATACTTGTTTATAATACTATTATTCAACCTCACTTCGCCTACTGTAGTTCCCTTCTTGTCATGTACGAGTCGACAGATACAGCGTCTTCAGAAACTGCAAAATAAATGCATGAGGGTCATACTCAAATGCAACATCCACACTCCCATAACTTCAATGCTGAATACGCTGAGTTGGTTGTCTGTGAAGCAAAATATAATAAAAGCCAATTTAGTATTACTTTACAAAATGATGAATGGGCAAACTCCAAAATATTTGAGCGAGTTCTTGACAGGAAGACGCCAGTGTCGTTCACGTTCGTTGAGGAAGAATAAAGAGTTCAACGTTCGTTTCACAGATAAGCACCAAGGAGTTAGAATGTTTAATGCCTTACCTCAGAATATGAAGAATTCTCACACTGTTAAAATCTTTATTAGGTCTTTGAAGGAACACTCGAATCGCACAATTTAAATTTAAATTTAGATTAGTGTATAATCTAACATATACCTAAGAAATTCAATCAGCAAAACTGTTAATTAATTAATTGTCTATAAAAAGCATGAAATGCTAATTCAATAAACTAACTAACTAATTAACTATTTTGGACTGGTCAGCTTGCTCTCCAGACCTAAATCTTATTGAACATTTATGGGATAATCTCGAAAGGAAAATTAGATCGCGCCAGGATAATCCAAGAACCCCACAACTGTTCATCAGATGAGGACGAAAACCTAATCCAAAACATTCCTAGATGGATTCAGGCTTGTATCAGGACAAGAGGAGGTAATACAAGCTACTGAGGTTGAGAAAAAAACACCTACTCCGTGAGAAAACAATTTTCAATATTTTTACTACATGTGGAAAGAGTGTCTTATTTTCTTTCATTTGATTCTTTTTAAATTAAACCTCAATTCATTTCTTTTTTCAATTTAAATATCTCAAAAGGATCAATTCTAACAATCCTTCGAAATTTTCAAAATCCCTGAATTAATATTCAAAAGATGGGATGATTCCATATCAATTTGGTTGTGCGTATATCAAAACTTAGTGTGCTATTTCTATCAGTGATTGTTAGTCTAAAATGTGAGTCTTTTTATCTACGTCTCTCTTATTCAATCTCAAATTCGATAACATTTTATGAACTACGTCAGGTTCTGTCAATAAAATTTATTATTTCAGAAGGGTCTACTGTGAAGGTGATACAATAAATTTGAATGAAAATAACTATATTGTGTTTAATTAACTAACTCCATGTGTATTTTTGACAGAGTGTACTTTCTCTGCACTCCTCGTATATCTTGTGGATAACCCACATCAGCGATATCTTTTGGATATTGGAAAAATTATTAACGAAGCTATTTCAAACAATGTAGTATTATTCGCTATCGAATGAAATATGTTATAATTACGGTTTGCATTTAATGCAGATCAAAATTGCCCTATATAGATATAAGGCAGACTGGCCGTAGGGCCGCATGTCCGTCCCAGATGTAGCGGCTAATGGACGCAACGAGTGCTTCTAAACCCATAGAAGGTATTGCGTTTCCCAAAAACTTTGCACCTATGCGAACCCGATACTGGTCGCTAGTAAAATATTAAATTAAAGATGTTATGTAGATTTGAACTCGATTGCGAATTGGGAATATTGCGATAGGGCTTCAGGGTAAGCCCAACGTCCACCAGGTTCACTCTTTGAACTACGAAAATCATATTTCATTATAAATCCACGGCTATGATCATACAAAACGATTTCCTGTTTTATTAGTTCCTATAATGACGTATTTGAATTATTCATCTGTTGGAAATTTAATGAAAAGTTACATATATTCTTGCGCTTCTGATTCTAGTTGCTGAAACTAATATACTGGAAAATGTGGATTAACTACAATTTCCCTTGCATATTTGCCGTTTGTCGAGTTTGTGTTGCCCGAGTGACTTCGCTAATATTTCACAGTTCCAAATATGCTCGGAGTTGAATTCTAGTTAATTGTTGCATTGTCCTTTTCAACTACCGCCAATTATTATTCTGTACATATTTGCATTAAAATGAAGCGTACAGGAAACGCTGTCCTAGAATGAGATATGTTCCAGAACTATATTTGATATTTCTTTGTTTCAGACTGAAACTGCTAACATATTTCGTTGTCAGCGAATCAAAGGTAAGGTTATTCGTCTGTTAGATTGTAGAAAATAGGAATTTGACGTTGTCATACCAACCCCCTAATGCCAGCAAATTTTTCGAGGTAGATTTGATTAATGTCGAGAAAACTTTGAAAGTTACGTTTCAATAATAGATTGTTACCCGGGGCAGGTCAGGGAGTAAAAAAACTCAATTAAACGATGATGGCAATTTCTTCAGTAAACTCAATTAAAAATGTTTCACTGCTCAGAATGATTATGATTTTACCGTTACAGAATATACTCAATGTACTAAGAGAATGGGGAGATTATTTGGTTAACTTTTTGACTGAAATTTCTAATATATTTTGGATCGCAATGCCATGTTACATATCTACAGGATGATATCTCTTCAGGAGTTATGCCTCATTTTCTACTCTTGCACTTTTGCGTTGTTTCGTTGGTAAGTTCGAATTTCAAAAAAATTATGAAATGATAGTTGGCCTGGGGTAGACCTGGTTCCTATACATTAACCCCTAACTGCTGACGTGTTGCAATTTCAGCCCTCACCTAATGAATATATTGCCATATCTGATGTACGCATTGTAACAAAATTGAATTTAAGGCACGGCAAGAAAATTTAGAAAGATCGGAGATAAAAAATTTAAGAACAAGTGTAACAAAGATAACTTTACCTGGTTGCTTAGGAAAAATAAGCAATGAGACTCTAATTCAATATTTGTCACTGAGGTCTTGGAAGACAAGTCAAGGAAGTTTTACTTAGATATTTAATTACATATTATAATTACGGTAGACAATGTCAACAAATGCTTTTTCTATATATATATATATATATATATATATATATATATATATATATATATATATATATATATATATATATATAAATATATAGTGTGAAGTTGATTTTGAATTGATCTTGAGTTTTCTGAGGAGAAGGGTCTCACTTATAATCCTGAAAAGACTGTATATGTACCTTTTGCGAGTTATATAACCTCATTGCCAGATTACAATCATTTAAATATTCAAGTGGAGAATGATATTATTCGAATAAGACAGACAAGATCAGTCAAGTACCTCGGGGTGGTGTTGGATTCTCATCTTCGATGGGACTCTCACGTATTGTTAGTGTCAAGGAAAGTACGAGGTCTCTTACCTTTGTTCAAATACTGTAGGGAATTCTGTGATGTGACTCAATTGAAGGTCCTCTACTCGGCATTGGTTCAGTCTTTGTATCCATCCCCCTTGAAAAAACTCTGTAATTTATCTGAATGAATCTTGCTTACTTTGATAAAAGGATTATCATTTTGGTGAGAAAGAGTTAATTGTAAATGAACGGCAACTTATATTTCTATATCTTGTTTTTGGTTCCAGTCATTTTCGAATTGAGTATATTCAGACGAATTCTTTTTTACTCTCGTTCTTCCGAACTGATTGAAACGTATCCAATTGAAGATATAAACATAAAAATGCAATCAACTACGGCGCCTAATGGGCGAAAGCCATTTGGCAGACAATCTAATGAAACGGGCAACCTTTTCGGAGTTTCCAGAAATTAACCTGCCGATATCCACCCTGGAAATTTAATTCCAGGAGAAATAGCTCTCTCCTTCTTCGCTAGAAAATTGTGAGAATTCTTCTTGACAGACAAATAGGCCCATAGTTACTACGAGTTTTATTTCGGAATGGACTTACAAAGAGAACCTTAATTAACAATAAAAATACAAAGGAGAAGATGTTTTCTATTTGATGCAAACTAGTCGAATAGAGGGAATATTTTCATTCGCTTCTCTTATTATACAGAGTGTTTCAACGAAAACTAAACAGAGGCTATATTTACCAAGATATTAATTTCTGATAAAAACGCAAAACATCTATATTTTTGTTTTAAGGGGGACATATTTTGGGGTACACAACTTGCCTGAAATATCAACCCCTTAAGCGGGGGTTGCAATCCTTGGACATTTTGAATAGGGGTGATGGGTCGAGTGGAGACTAAAAAAAAAAGGTGGTATCTTTGTCTACATCGCCTTGAACGAATTTCCATTTTTAATTGAAAACTGTGAAAGATACAGGGTGAGCAACTGAAAGAGAGGAAAGACTATTTCCCTGAGACTATTCAAGTTTCAGTGAAGTAAAATGGAACAGATCCATGCTGATCAATGGCGGTCATCATCAAGTACCATCCACATCTCGAATTTCAACCCCTAGAGTAGGGGTGACCGCGCCAAAAGGTTATCTCGAGAGACATAATGCTATGGCGAGGTTATATCATCAGAACATAGCATACGACTTAGGCCTATGTAAGGCACGGACGCCACAGTATCTGTACCAACCTAAACCCATTCTCGAAAATAAGACTCACAAGATAACAAGTTTGGTGACGATAGACCAGTCGTACACAACCGACCTGATATAGCGATTTTCGACTTCAAGGAAAAATGGCTACAATCCTGGATGTTAGTGAACCCTCAGTGGATGATATCAGTAATCCATATGCAGAGAATATAAGTAAGCACCAAAATCTAGCATTCGAGCTGGGGAGCTGTATCAATTGAAGAGCGTCGCTATTCTCCCCTTAGCATATCTGTGAATGGACTTATTGAAACTCATTTTCCTAAAAACACGGAGATACTGAGGTTGGATAGTAAATTGGTGTGAGGTTATTCTTGGAACGACCAGAATTGTTAGGAAGTTTCTGAATGGGTCAGAGTGGCGAGATCCAATGAAATGTCTCTTGGCGAGCTTTCACCCTGCACAAAGCATTTTTTCCCATCGGCTAGATGTGGTAATATATTATATATATATAATATTTTGGATTTTGAGGGTTTATTGATTCAACTTAAGAAGAAATAAAGAATACTTTTATTCTTTGCCAAGCAATTCTTTCTCAGGGCTTCTACAAGAAAGTACAAAACAGAAACGAATTGATTCACAATTTTACAATCATTCCTGCTATAATACCAAGAATTTGAGGTTATATATAAAACTTTCATTACAATTAAACATTTGTCCTTTAACATAAAATTTTGTTTACACATTTTTGAATCTCTAGGACTTGACAAACGTTAAAAGGTCGACTGATAAGATTTAATTTTATGAATATTATTCAAAAAAATTATAGCTGTATCGTTTATTTCTGGAATATCGATGTATTGATTGATTATGACGATAACAACTTTTTAAGCCGTTGTATCTTAGAAATGGTGGTTCTTAGCAAAAAAGTGTTGATACTTTTTATAGAGAATTTTATGATCTAAAATTATTGTCTGAAGTAATGTCATGATAAAACGTTTTTGACCTTTGACCTCAACTAAAATTTGTTCAAGGGCCGGAACGATTCTGAATTTTTAAATGTTGTTTTGAATCATGTTTTGAACTATTTACAGGATTTTCAGCTGGTTGGAAGTTTATGTATCTTCACTCTGATTATTTGGTCTAATTTGAATGGACTATCGTGTCTACCTTGTCGCCTAGTTACTCAAACAATCTAGGTAGATGCCATGTCCGAAGCATCATCCTTTAATGTATCCTCTCTTTGGAATGAGACATCCGATCTGGCAAAAACGCAAAGGCTTTCCTTAAATCGAGGTCTTGAGTGTAACCCTATAGCTATTGTTGGCATTAGTTGAGTTTCCGTTAGAGCTAGGATATGAGGTTGTGTGTCCTGTAAGTTCTGGTGTACTTAACTCACATTCATGTTGATGTGTCCTAGTCTATGAATTAATGAAACTTGGGGGCATTAAGGACCTCTTGATTGGGTCTTCTGACACCGTGTGTACGTTTTAATGATCCTACAGACTATTCTCGTCATTGTGTTAAATCTGCTGGTGTGGTGTTCTTCGATAATGTGTTTCCTCATTGTACATATTTTCCTTTCGATCCTGATGAGTTTTGATTCTGTGTAGGTGATGAAGTAAGAGGCAATATCCTGTTAAGGACCATCAATTTATTTCATTCCTACTCAATGTGAGCAGATATGAAATAAGCAGCTTAAGTTTAAATCTAGATTTCAACTTTACTTATCACACATACGCAACAATTTCTAACTTGTAAATTGAAATTCACTTCTACTTTTTGTTGATATTGGTAGAGATATATAAGGGGTTACTTAAACTACGCCTTCCATTTCCTAATTAAATGCTGTATTTACATAGGGTCTTGGTAGATTTACATGTATTCACTCAACTTCTGTGTTTTCACAACTGGTGGGATCTACGAAACTTTATACATCGGGATTATGCTGGAAGTATGGAAGTTTCCATTTACTTTGGTTCAAATGTTTGTTCCTAAGCGATTGATGTAGTTCAGAAGGTAAAGCAAATTCTGAAATGCCATAATTTATTCTTTATGTTATATTGCCAATATTGCTATTATATTTGTATTTTCAAGTTAATTAATATTGCATACGGGTGATGTTTATTAAATTTTGCATCAACTAAAGGTGGAATGAAATAATTGAGAGCAATTAAAGACTTTATTATTTTGTATTCACTTCTGCATTCGTGCAAGGCAATTCTGAAAGCAGTTGTGGTCGACGGTATAACATCTAATTGTTTCCAGTTGCAAGTAGGAGTACCTCAGGGATCCATTCTTTCGCCAACCTTGTTTCTGTTGCAGATAAACGATCTTCTGTTATCTACAGAGAACAAAATTTTCGGTTTTGCAGACGATTGTTCCCTGGTTTCGTCTTTCAGTAGTCGAATTACAGCTGCTGAATCTCAGCGTCAAAGATGTTAACAAATTGATAACTTAAATAAGAAGAAATCGGAGTAGGGTCAGTTGAACCTGGTGAGTTTTAACGCGAGCCAGACGCAAGCAACTACGTTTTCTAGAAAGGTCCCCACTGGAGAACCTCCTCTAACGATACAAGGCCAACAAATTGCGTTCAAAGATTCAATATACCTTCTCGGAATAACGGTCAACTCCAGGTTTTGCTGGCATAACTATGTCTGCATCAGCGAAACAGTTTTCTTTTCAGAGCCAAGCGATACTTCACGTCATCTCAGCTTTTGCTTCTACATAAGGCGCAGATTCGACCTGATTTGAAATATTGTTCCCATGTATGGTGGTCCGCACCCAAACATTCGTTGCAGATGTTGGATAGTGTGCAAAAACGGTTTGCGCCTCATCGACCACCCAGAGATCACCTGAGATCTCCAACCGTTCGCTCTCAGAAGACAAGTTGCAGATCGTTCTCTGTTTTACAGATACTTGCTGCACGGAAAATGCTCCAATGAGATGAAAGACCTTGTTCTGGGAAAACTTATGTTTTGCCGCAACACTAGGCTGACAAGGAGTTCTCATCATATCGCGGTGCATTAGGGACCCTTCGAACCTCCCTCTATAAGAATTCCTTAGTTTACAGGGTCGGTGACACTGTAACTCGCTTCTGTGCAATATCTTACAGCATCCTACAATTTGGCCCTCTTCAAGAAGCGGGTAAACAGACACCTCAATTCTTCCCATCGCCCACACATGTGGTTTAACAGGTTCGCATATTCCTGGGAAGTGCGAATGAAAAAATCTACAGCTTCTTCTAAAGACTAAAATCTCTAACCATGCAGTACGTTCTTGATTTTGGAAAAGTGAAATAATCACTGCGACTTAGGTCCCGACCGTATGCAGGATGATACAACAATTCGATCTTTCGAATTTTTATGAATGAATTTACGACAGGATATGAGTTTTGTTATTTATATGACACGTTAGTGAGCACCTGTTCTCAATTTGACTACCCCCACTCTCTTCTTGCCAGGCATTCTCCAGGAAACTTTCCGCAACTCACTCAATTTGGTTTCGTTTCGGCAATAAGCGAGACTGCACGTCGTCAGTTTTGTTTACGCTGCTTATTGTGTTTTTATGTCGTCAAGGAGTGGAGGAAGTGGATCTGTTTCCACATGAAATGGAACGAACATTTGGTTAGTTGATCAAATGACGCCGAATTTAAGCGTAACGAAGTTGTCATCAATCATAGAAGTGTTGCTGTTGCTTTTGTACTACAAAAACGAAAGCAATAATTGTACTCGTGATTCTGTTTTTTTGACTGGCAATATGGAGAGAGGTTGGAGCACCGATCAGGTCGAAGAAACATGTGATTGCGTAAGTGAAACAATAATTCAATGAGTGGTAAAACCTTAAAAATTGTAAGGAAACATGGGAGAAAAAGAGAAACTATGGCAGCAGAAATAGACGGGTTGTTTGCTAATGCCTTAAATATCATGAAGGTTGAAGAAGATGAAGTGTTTTTGCTTGCATATAGCGAGGAGGGTCGTAGGGGTTTAATCGGACCAGTGGACAAAGCGAGTGTGATTAAAGAGGCTAAAGAACGGCTTGAGAAATTTCGCGAACGTGAAACAGAACCCATCAACTCATCAAAAACAGAAATTGTGCTTTCATCATACACAACTACTTGCACAGACTCAGACACACGCATTTCATCTGAAATTGTGATTGCCGTCCTTCTACAGCTAAGCCAGCAGAGCGTACACGAGTTCTAGTAGAGTTGGTGGATAGTCATTTAGCTTCAAGTCTTGACGCCGTCAAATTTAGTGACAGAAAAGCTGCTAATGTAATCACATCTGCTAAGTGTAGGCTCCAACTCCATGGACTTTATTGTCAACAGGCCAACAATCAACTTTCCCATTCATTTGTCGTCAGCGTCGAAAGCATCGTGAAGAGTTGTTAGATCGTGAATTCACAACTAATTTGCTTTTGACTCTTCATTAGGATAATAAGCTACTCATATCACTGGGCATGAAACCGTTGATCGTATTCCTATTTTGGTGATCAGCTACTATCGATCCTAAAACTGGACCGTGGAACAGGAGATGCATGAGTGTCAGCTGTGTATGATACAATACTGCAATAGGGATTGAGCGATAAGTGAAGTGCATATGCTCTGATACGATGGCAGTCATCTCGGGACTAAGAAATGGAGTATGCATATTACTGGAGCAAGAACTGATTTGGTTTGCATGTCACCATTATATACTAGAGATAATGTTGGAAGCTGTCGTGAGCACAGCACTAGGTTCTTCAAGTGGGCTTGATATTTTAATTTTCAATAGATTTAAGAACTACTGGAGCAAAATTGACCAGTTTGACTACAAAACAATAACATCTGATCCTCATTCGCTGGAATTAGTTCAAACGTAGATCAAGATATGATTTCCTTCGCTCCAAACTAACTTTTCCAGAAACAGCTTCGAGATGAATATAAAGAGCTACTCAACATCATAATTATTTGCTTAAAAGGAGTTTCTGAGGAACAAACTTTATATAGAATGACAGCATGACTGCACAGGGGCTCGCTGGATAGCAGGAGCTCGTATCATTTCTATTTTTGATGACGAAATTGCTTTAGATACCAAACAAAAAAGGGTACATGCATTAGATAACGAAGATCTCGATTTCCCTCCGGAACGAAGAAGTCTGGATACCATAGATACTGCATGAAAAAATGACGAAGATTTCGTGTTCAGTGATTAATTCCGTTTTTTTTGAGATACTTGGAATATGATCCAATTTTTCGAAGAAAGATGTTGCTGACTGGTCAGCCGATGAGGAGTATAAATCTGGGAGAGACATAGTGATATTCAAGAACGTGGTGTTACAGTAATAGAAGAATTTAATAAGTTGATCACCATTAATGAAGAGTAAAATAATTTTACTATTGATTTTCAATAAATTAAAAAAGAATACCGACTCAAAAAATCAACTCTTGTTAGGTTAGTTTTAAACTGGCATTTTATGACTATTTAAATAGTTTGATTTTTTGATTTCTTCTTATTTCCACTGCTATGTAGTACACACAACCAAATTTGTATGGAATCACCTGATATTTTGAATATTACCTCAGAGATTTTGGAAATTTCGAAGGATTGTTGAATTGATCCTTTTGAAATATTTCGATTGATAAATTTTATTTTAAGATGGAAACAAATAAAAGAAAATGTGACACTCTTTCCGCATGTAGTAAAATTTGCAAATTGTTTCTCAGGAAGTAGGTGTTTTTTCCTCGACTTCAGTAGCTTGCCTTGATACAAGCCTGAATCCGTCCAGGCATGCTTTAGATTAGGTTTTCGACATCTCCTGGTGATATTTTGCCACTCTTCTGTGGCGGCTTGATGAGCTAATTAATAATTAATTAATTAATAATTAATATTAACATTGTAAATGGGACATTAACAGAGCTTCATATGTTCGATCATCTAGCACAAATATTGAATTTCTCCATAACTGCAATTGAACCTGAAAAAGAAGAGAAACTATCATGAGTAGAGATATAACAGGACATAATACTCACCTACTGCAGGAAGATCAAGCACTGATTAAATGGAAAATATCCTCAAATCGAATAACGCTGCTGAATCTTTCACAACTTTCCATAACCTCTTTCTGAGGCTCTAGATATGAGAATGCTCTGCTGAAGAAGAAAATAATTAACAGAATCTCCAAAAATTAGCATGGAACACACAAGAAATCAGCTAGATGAAAATGATATTAGATGCACTTTACACAATATCTAGAGTGAGGGGATAGGGAACCTTTTTTAGAAACATAAAAGAGGAATATATAAATACGACTGAAAACAAACAGAAGGCATTGTGGAAGGTAATAAAAGCTATACTGAAAGGAATACCAAGGGAAAATTAACACCAAACTGAATGCAAATGTAATGAATGCCTACTTTGCAGATGTCGGTAAAAAGATCTGTGATGGCAACTTCATCTTCAGATGTGAGTACCTAGGCGAGAATCATAAGCCTTAATAGTGTTGGGTCTTGCTTTCTCTTTGAGTGTTCAGAGCATGAAATTGTTAACACAATAGCATCGCTGAGGTCCAAATCTACAGTCGATATACATAAGGTGCACACTGTAAGTAAGTATCTTATTTATGTTGATTAACATATACCACTATTTGTCAATAGCTAGAATAGCGTATTTAAATTTCTATATCAATTAAACACTATGTTCATAAAAGAAATAAAAGTAGGATCAGAATTAAGAGAATTAAACATTCTGAATGCAGAGAAGAATTATTGATACCTAAACATAAGAAAATTAGTATGAAACGAAATACAATGAAATACTCAAAATGTTCAATAATAATTATGGTTCAATAGTTGAGAGAAATGACAATCGTAGTTAACACAAAACTCGATAGTGTTCATCAAAATGACTCGAGGTGAAAATGTCGAAAATATGGAAACTTTTCTGATAAAATGAAGGGTAAAGATCTGACCTTTTCCTTTGACACTGTAGTTTGTTTTACTTTCCAAATTCGCTTCCAACTTAGTCTTTTCCTGAAGATGGCGAGGACTATCGAATATCTGCTGGTTGAATTCGTGAAAATTCGAACAACGAAAGTGCTGCTAGAATAGCCGACGACTAGAAGTACACATGTGGATGATTTCAATAACTCTCCAACTAACTTGAATTATGGAAAGGAAGAATCTCGAGAAAACCATATATTCGTAGATAAAAATCAATTTAGGAAAATACCTCAGTTTTTGATATTGAAATTCCAACTTTATTCACCTCACAGTACAGTAGAAATTTAATAATGGCTTCCAATCACTGCAGAATCCAACAAGGTTGAGATAAATAATTCCACAGTAGGTAAGATAAGGTAGATGAAGTTATTTACTATATTTGCACCTTTGGGATGTAATATCCTTATCTATAAATTTGAGAATTAAGGTAATATAACAATAACTTTACCCTTCAAAGAATAATTGTTGTGCCGATTGGCATACTACGTAAGCAGTTTCTTTGTTTCAATTAATTTTTATTCCGTTAGCATCATTCAATTATAAGAAAGATGTTGCGTTCGCTCGGAAGATGATCTGTATAAGCAAAAAATTTATGGAGAGTTCTGGACAGCATACGCCACCTAGTTATTATCAATTGAATATTTTATCGATAGTATCAGATATTTCAGGTGTCTATGTATTGTAGAGATAATTTACTTGGGTACCACATAAGAACATTATAGATTTCTTTCCATAATTTAATCTCTCATCCGAAAAAGAACATTTCGCCAATTCCTAATATTCCAATTTTGGTGCTCGATACACCGATTAAGTCTGTTAATTTTGGTTTTCTAGTTAGCTCTGGAAGTCTCAAGGACCTTCTGCTGTATGAACCTCTTAGACGAAGTCTTTGACGTATCGTTTCGACTGATACATTGATGCCTCCAGTAAGTGCACTAGGGTCTTCCTACGACTCCATCTAAGCCTATTTTGCAGAGATTGTAGCGCCACGTATCGGGCGTAGGTTTTGAAATCACCTCCTCAGATACACCCATTGTGGCCGCTATATACCTCTGTGTCACACCTTCTTCGACGAGAGCAATTATTCGAACCCTCTGCACATCAGAGAATCCAACGTGAGGCATTTTCATTCTGGTTATATGCTTTTTAAATTCTGAAATACACATTTCAAATCCCAGTGACGACTGGGTACAATATCCCGAACATGTGGTGATAATTCAGCATTTCTTATCATACTATCCAGCTTTTTTATAACAAAAACTTCATTCTTCAAAAGTAGTCAAAGATCCATGGTCAAAACAATCAATAATGTGAAATACCGAGTGATTCCATAAAACTTTGTTGTGTGTATGTGACAATTTATATAAAAAAGTCCTAATTTTTCAATTTACGTTTTAAAAGTCCGTCTCGACCCTTACACATTAATAATAAATCAGAGAGTTGTGGAGTGACTTACTGTAGGATAATTTCAGCTTGATCGAATTTTTCGCCTTTGAGTATTACCTATTAACAAAGTATTTAAAAAAATTAATCCAAATTCTGAAAAATCTTCACAGTGGAACACTTTATATAATATCGACAGAGAGGGGGATTTTGGTTGTACCATATCCCACATTAATTCCCTTTGATCTCTAAGTGTTCATCCACAAGCTAACCAAATATCGACTCCCTATATTTACCTTTATTTCTTGTTTACTATCTACTCCGCCCCACATCAATAGATAGATGGAAGCCTAAGGGAAACACCATTATTACAGCAAACTTGGGCGAACTAATCCACTCTATTTATCATCGTATTATACGAGAGAAAATTTGAAAGAAGCTAATTCTATTAACTTAGTGGCAGATACATAGACTTGACTAGAATATTGAGTAGAAATTGAAATGCTAATCTCTTTTGAACGCTTACATTTGCTTTATTTCAGTTTCACTGGATCTATCATACTCTGTATTTGCGATTTGAAGAGAATGATAATGGAGCTGAAATGACTACGAAAAATTACAAGTGTTAAAAAGTTTTAAATTGAATGAACATGACGAAAATTGATTGTACGCTGATCAGTAGCGTTTGAAAGGGCAAAGGAAGACGTGGCTCCGAAAAAGAAAACTCCTTGTAGATTCTAGTTAAAATTTAGGACGTGTAATGATGGAGGCTGTAAAAATAGCTTGCATACCAAAATTTGGGCTGAATATCTCAAAACTGCAGGAGTTTTGAGGAAGAACCAAACTAATTTTTCCGGAATTTTGCACACCCTGTAGCTCCGTAACGAAGCTTTTGCGGACCTATGTTTATATGAACTTTTTTTAAATAACACGTAGATTCACCCCTCGAGTTGTGACATACTATTATGTAACAACCAGTATAAATTATTGATCGCTTTTCCGAATTTGCCTTTTCGGGATATTCGTCATCTTTCAAAATTCCAGAGTTATCCATAATTTAAATTTTATTTTGCATTTTCGTGCTGTCCTGGTAGTAACATCAAGTTCATATTTTTACTTTATACAGGGTGCTTCAACGAAAACTAAACAGATGCTATATCATCTGATCAAAACGCAAAAACAGGTCAATTTTTGTTTCAAGAGGAACACCTTTTAGGGTACAAAACTTGTTTGAAATATCAACCCCTAAGTGGGGGTTGCAACTTGAACATTTTGAATAGGAAGGTAGGTCGAGTGATGACTCAAAAGAAAGGTGGTATCTTTGTCTACATCGCTTTGAACGAATTTTCATTTTAATTGAAAACTGTAAAAGATACAGGGTGAGCCACTGAAAAATACAGAAGACTATCGCCCCAGGACTATTGGAGTATTAGTGCGAAAACTGGAATAGATTCATTTTAGATCAAAAGCTGTCATCTTCCAAAGTCATCCTCATCTCAAATTTCAACTCCTAGAACAGGAGTAATATTTCGATCCAGTGATACCTTTCAAGTGAAGGCTCGCAATAATTCTATTCTCATTGAGTTCCATAGGACTTAGAGTAGCTCACTCTGTATATTCTGCAGTTTTAATCAAAATAAAATTCACGGGGATGCAGACAGAGATAATACCTTTCTTTCGAGGTATCACTCGACCCATCTACCTTCTTCCAAATTTTCAAGGTTGGTCACCCTGCTCTAGGGGTTGAAATTCGAGATGAGGATGGTACTTGATGATGACTGCCATTGATCAGCATACACCTGTTCCATTTTACTTCACTGAAACTTGAATAGTCTCAGGTAAATAGTCTCCCTATCTTTCAGTTGCTCACCCTGTAACTTTTCACAGTTTTCAATTGAAAATGGAAATTCGTTCAAGGCGATGTAGACAAAGATGACAGCTTTTTTTGAGTCATCACTCGACCCATCTTCCTATTCAAAATGTCCAAGGATTGCAACCCCGCTTAGAGTGTTGATATTTCAGGCAGGTTAAGGTGTTGAATTTTGTTTCAACTTATCGACAGGGTAAACTTCATTCAATGCGATTCTACTTTGTTTTTTATTTGAAATATTATTTATTAGTTTGGGATTGTAACCATTATATTTAGCTATTTGTTTAATCAAATTTAGTTCTTTGTTGAAATTTTCTGGTGATAACGGGATGTTAATCAATCTATGAATAAAACTATTGAATGCTGACATTTTATGTTGATGTGGATGACACGACGAGTTATGTATTATAATATCTGTATGTGAAGGCTTATGGTAAATTGCGAAAACATGTTTTCCATTTTCATTCGAAATTGTTACGTCTAAGAAATTTATCGAATTATTGCTTTCTATTTCGGTTGTGAATGCAATTTTGGATGTAATGAATTTATATGATTTTCGAAAATTTTCAACTGTCTATCTGTTCCTGTGAAGCAAATAATGATATCGTCTACATACGGATACCAGTATAAACAATATTTACTGAGTGGATGATTATGAATTAATTTCTCTAAGTTATTCATGAATATTTCTGCTAACAAAGGACTTAACGGATTTCCATAATCAAGCCGTCTTCAATAGTATAATATTTGTTATTGAAATGGAAATAATTTTGATCTAAACAAATTTGTAATAATGAAAGAATATCTAATTTAATGATAGTATTGACATGATTCTTTTCTAATAATTCTTCAACTAAGTAATACGTATCTTTCAGAGGAATGTTGGGAAATAGATTCTTAACATCGAAAGAAATGAGTTTGGAATTAGGTGGTATAGTGGTATCTTTGATATTGGCAATAAGTTCGTATGAATTTTTGACCGAAAATT
Organism: Cryptolaemus montrouzieri; assembly: GCA_013387265.2. Taxonomy (NCBI): domain Eukaryota; kingdom Metazoa; phylum Arthropoda; class Insecta; order Coleoptera; family Coccinellidae; genus Cryptolaemus; species Cryptolaemus montrouzieri. Next base: position 81,424,184 of record JABFTP020000103.1, on the reverse strand, counting down.
TAGATTTAAAATTGCAATGTTTTATTAGCAAGTCGTTGAGGAATTTTGAAAATTTGAACGAAGGTGCCGTTACATAAGAAACAACAGGTCTAATAGGGTAATTAGGTTTATGAAGTTTTATCAACGAATATAATTCGGGGATTGTGGATTGGAGTTAATGAATTTATATTTTCGTGGTCTGTAATTAATGATTTTGCTGTCGAAATTATGTTTTTAACCACTTTATGAAATTTTGCGGTAGTAACCTACGTTGGCATTACAAGTGAGAAACTGAAATCATTCTTAAGTAGCAATAATTTCAATATAGTTTTCCAAACTAATAATAATTTAGGCAAATATATAGAAAATAATATAACCAAACCAGGTAAGAACAATAAATCAGGTGTTTATAGATTGAATTGCAATGACTGTGATAATTTCTACATTGGTAGAACACATAGAAATTTTAATATTAGAATATCGGAACATAAACGCAGTTTTTCAAATAAAAATCAGATTCAAATTACCGAATCACCTCTTAGAAAATAATCATTCTTTCGACCCACAGTTTGAAATTTTGCATACAGATAATAAATATTGGAAGGTAGATCTTTGGGAAACTTAAGAAATCAATGAATACAAACACTCAGTTAGACTCATCAATGAACAAGTCGATTTAAGCCCTTCACCTCTATTGAATCTCTTCGGGGAGCAATCTATTCCTTAATTTTATTGGATATACCTGTCATAAATAACCACTTCAGAAGAAGCAACCCAATAAGCTTTTAATTACTCAAGAACATTTATAGTTTTATTCTCATTTATATTTTTCTGTATATTCATTCGTCTGAAGAAGCTACGGTGTAGTGAAACGCGTTACGAATCGCAATTATTAAGTAAAATTCTTATAATACAGTACTTGTTTTTGTTATTTATAATGGAATTTTACCAAGTAAAAGCCTCCCAAATTCAAATAGCTACTAAATGTCTAAAACAATTTTGCTCAAACGCAGATAGTTGAAAATTATGTTTGATTAAAACACGTTCGAGGTTTTAGGGACGCTTTGAGAATGTCAAGGTCATTGAGTGGATCACGAAAAAACTTGAATGACGCACCTGATTAGGCATACTAATTATGGTTTCTGTCGATTGAGTCATTCTCGAATTATTTGAAAAATAAGAAAAAAAATATTTGGATTTGGCGACCTCTAACGGCCAAACGAAGAAACTTTTCATTGAGGTAAGTTGGCCTAAATCGACTCATTTTGAGCTGAAGAATCTGTGGTTTAACACCCTGTATTTTCACGACGAGGTGACAAGTTGATTTTAATTATATTCACCCTCTTTCGACATTCAGTTCATAATACTGATCATCCGCATACGCTAGCAGCCGTGTGTTCTCATTCATCGATATGTAGGATATTCCGATATCCTGTATTTGTATTCCAAGCTGTACCTGCCGATTAATTGAATATCCCTCATTCAAACATTTGAAAGGGGTTCAACATCTAACGCTCGCCATGGTGTCCTCCCACTACTGTAATAATTTTGAGGGATATGTTGAAATATTTCAGGATTTCGTGTAAATCTTCTTAGTATATGGAATCTCGTATGTCAATATCATGTTGTAGAACGGGACCTGAGGGACTAGAGTATATAATATGTGGAGCGTATTGTGTTGACTTATCTGCAAAGCTGAAACCCTAAATTGCAAGGGAAGTCTAGATGTCCTCCGTTTGTTTACCACTGGCGTTTCTTTTGTTTGGTTCGTAAAAGTATTTACAGTCAAAAGTCCATTTCAATTTCTGATCTGATGTCGCTTATACTGTAGTCATAATAGCAGTTTAAAAGTTTTAAAATGTTATGGGGACATTCATGGGGAAAGCGTTTTAAAATGGAGACTTAAAAAAATGCCAATTCTCACCCAGTTCTTCTAATGCAAAGATCTCAAATATGAAATAGATTCGACGCTACGATATGATATGTAATTAACATAATGAGGATTGCGAATATTACTACGTAACAAATATTCCTGTTTAAGATGTAAAAGTTTATTCAATGTTATGGCTATTTCGAGCTTTCGCTCATCACCAAACAGGTATGAGTTTAAATCTAAAATACAAAATTAGCAATTTTCTTTTATAGAGGTACAGAGAAATTGGTTAACAGAATAGGTAAAATACATATAAGAAATTAACATTGAGTACTAATTTCAATTGTAAACTACTGAAACTCCAATATTTGAGATTTTAGGTATGGATGGGATTGACATAGGAATCTTGAAAAGAGTGAAGGAAAAAATAAGGGATGTTTTGGCTGACCTTATCAATGAATCATTCGAAATGGGCATATACTCGGATTTCCAGTTAGAAATCGTACAATATATTGATCCGAAATGTTCTAGAAACTGATCAGGCAACCGATGTTAAGGTTGTGGAAAATGGTTTGAAGATAATTGATGAAATGACGTATTCACAAGTGGTTGGAGGAAGTCATCTGTAACTCCTATGTTTAAAAAGGCGACAAATGCTCCTCAGACAATTATAGACCAATTTCAGTAACTTCTGTCGCTGTCAAAATTATGGAAATAATAGTTGTCAACAGTTGAGTAATAATATCATCCCCAAGGAGCAGCATGGCTTCATTCCAGAAAGGTCCGTCATGACGTGTCTGCTTCAATGTATTGACCAGTGAACGAGGTCTCTGGATAGAGGTGGTACAGTGGACATAGTCTACTTGGACTTCTCTCAGATTTGCCTTCTTCTTTGAAATCTGCCTGCTTCTTATATGCTGATGATACAAAACTTTTCAATTGTCCATCTTGCATCACATCACCCTACAGAATGACTTGGACATTATTACTCGTTGGTGCGACGACTGGCTCCTAAATACCGAAAAGTGTAAGGTTCTCCACTTGGGGAAAAATAATCCTCATTTGGTATATTTTGTTAATGGTCACCAAATAAAAAGTGTAGAAATGCACAACGATCTTGGAGTAATTGTATCGGCAGATTTATCTTGGAGCCCTTATTTTATGCAATGTTCTAATAAGACCAAAAGTACAGTTTTCAATCAAAATGAAAATTCTTTCACGGGAATGCAGACAAAATAATACCTTTCTTTCGAGTTATCACTCGACCCATCTACCCTCTTCCAATTTTTCAAGGGTTGTCACCCTGCTCCACGGGTGGAAATTCGAGATAAGGATGGTACTTGATGATAACTGCCATTGATCTGCATAGATATGTTCCATTTTACCTCACTGAAACTTGAATAGTCTCAGGAAAATAAACTTTCTTATCTTTCAGTTGCTCACCCTGTATCTCTTACAGTTTTCAGTTAAAAATGGAAATTCGTTCATGGCAATGTAGACTAGGGTACCACCTTTCTTTTGAGTCATCACTCGACTCATCTTCCTTATTCAAAATGTTTAAGGATTGCAACCCTGCTCAAGGGGTTGATATTTCAGCAAGTATTGTACCCCAAAAGATGTTCTCCTTGAAACAAAATTGACATGTTTTGTCTGATCAGAAATGAATACCTTCCATGAAGCACCCTGTATATAGAAAATGTTCCAAACAAATTTGGCAGGATTCGGGACACGAGAAAAACTGATGAAAGGAAATGAGTGCATTTATAGGAGTTTTGTTCCTCATTGGCACTTTCAGGAGTTCGAGAAAAATTTGAAAAGATTAAGGACAATTGTAGAGGAAACGGAATTGAATCATGCTACTTTCCTATGAGTGAAAACACATTCAGGTTCGTTCGTAGGTGTGGCTCCAAACAATATATACCAAGTAAGCCTGCCAAATATGGTATCAAAATGTTGGCTCTTGTTGATGCAAAACATCGTACACGATTGATTTTAAACCCTATGTTGGGATGCAACCTAAAGGTCCCTATAGGATAAATAACTCAACAAATTTTTTTTGAATTGTGGAGGCCGTTACTTGATGTAGATCCATGATATAAATGCCATTGTACACTTAGTATGAAAGGTAATAAAACTAATTAAACAAGTTAAGTAGGGGTGAGTAATTCACATCTACCTGCTCATTCAAAAGCTTGTCCGAATGTTTGTATCTATTTATTTCTAATGCTTCTAGGAGATCTTATTTTAAACTTTTGATTTTATATGTAATATGTCAAAGTTTTATTGAATGAATGGTTTTCTTTTATTAGGTGGTTTGAATAATTTGAATCAGATTTATTTTATCGAAGCTACGTTTATGTTCAGATGTTCTTATGCCAAAACTCCTATAGGTCCTACCGATATAAATTTTATCACAAGAACCGCAATTGAGTTGATAGATTCCTGATTTACTTGATTTTTCAACACGAGATTTATTATTTTTAATATGTTTACCTAAGTTATTACAAGATTTGAAAGTTATATTAAGATTTTGTTTGACGAGAAAGGATTTAATATTTGTACTTGCAGAACCGCAGAATGTTAAACTGTTGAATATTTTATAGTCTTTATGAATAAGATATACTTCATTTATTGCTTACTGATACAGTTTTTTACGAATGATTAGATCTATCATATCCGGATTATATGAATTATTAATGGCTATCTGTTTGATGATGTTTAACTCTTTATTATAATCTTCTACTGTAAAGGTAAATTGAGTAACCGATGTACCATGCTGTTTAAAGCTGCAACTTTGTGTTGAATTGGATGTAATGAGTAGTTATGTATAATTGTATGTGTTGGTTTACGAAAGACCGAAAAAACATGATTATTATTTTGTTTAGCGATTTTCAAGTCCAACAAATTAATGGAATCGTTGTGTTCAATTTCTATCGTGAATTTAATGTTCAAATGGATGGAATTAATGAAATTAAGAAATAAATCTATTTGACGAGTAACTCCAATGAAACATACTAGGATGTCGTCAACATATCTATACCAATAAAGAAATTTGGAAATTAGTGGATGTATGAATTTTCTGTTCAATATTATTCATAAAATCTCTGCTAAAAGTGGACTCAAAGGATTTCCCATTATCAAACCATTTTCACTACTGTAATAGATGTTGTTGAAAGAAAAATAATTTTGTTCAACGCAAACGTCCAACAGATTCAATATTTCTGATTTAACTATGTGGTTAACATGATTCGAATTCAACATGTTTTCGATTGATATTTTGACATCAACTGGAGGAACACTTGGGTATAAATTCTCAACATCAAACGAAATAAGTTTTGCGTTAGGTGGTAGGTTAACGTTTTTTATGTTATTTATCAATTCGAAAGAATTTTTATAGAAAATTTTAATTTGAATGAACAATAATTTTTAATGATATCTATAAGGTAGTGCGACAATTTCACGGCTGGGGCTGTAACGTAAGATACGACTGGTCTAACGGGGTTATTTACTTTATGCAATTTAATTTGTGAATACAGTTGAGGTGGTTGAGGGTTTGGCAAAATTAATTTGTATTTATTTATTGCTTCAATTAAAGATTTTGCGTCATTTATTGCAATTTTAATATTTTTCTGGAATTTAATAGTTGGATCTTTGTTTAAAATTGTATAGTTTCCGGACGAAATGAAGTTTTAAATAGGTAGTCATTTTTATTTAACGCAATAACAGTATAACCCTATCTGCTTTTGTAAAATAACTTCATTTAGTTGAGATTTTTGTTTGATGGCCTTTAAAATATTTTGTTCTTTACTCGGTTTAAAGTCAGCTAATGATTCATTTTTATAATGTTAGATGCTAAATATTTAAGGTGAGTGTTATTAGGAGTATTTTTCAGAGAAATTTCAGTATCTATGCCAAGTTCCTCTAAATCAGATTTTATCGTGTTTGATTTAATATTATCAATATATATATATATATATATATATATATATATATATATATATATATATATATATATATATTTACGTTTATGTTCAGATGTTCTTTTGCCAAAACTCCTATAGGTCCTACCGATATAAATTTTATCACAAGAACCGCAATTGAGTTCATAGATTTCTGATTTACTTGATTTTCAACACGAGATTTATTATTTTATATATGTTTACTTTTATTAGAAGTTTTGAAAGTTCAATAAGATTTTGTTTGACGAGAAAGATAATAAATTTGTACTTGCAGAACCTTCAGAATGTTAAACTGTTGAATATTAATTATAGTCTTTCCAGGATATACTTCATTTATTACTCATTACATCCAATTCAACACAAAGTTGTAGCTTTAAACAGCATGGTACATCGGTTACTCAATTTACCTTTATCAGTAAAAGATTATAATAAAGAGTTAAACATCATCAAACAGATAGCCATTAGTAATTCATATAATCCGGATATGATAGATCTAATCATTCGTAAAAACTGTATCAGAAAGCAATAAATGAAGTATATCCTATTCATAAAGACTATAAAATATTCAACAGTTTAACATTCTGCAGTTCTGCAAGTACAAATATTAAATCCTTTCTCGTCAAACAAAATCTTAATATAACTTTCAAAACTTCTAATAACTTAGGTAAACATATTAAAATAATAAATCTCGTGTTGAAAATCAAGTAAATCAGAATCTATGAACTCAATTGCGGTTCTTGTGATAAAATTTATATCGGTAGGACCTATAGGAGTTTTGGCATAAGAACATCTGAACATAAACGTAGCTTCGATAAAAATAAATCTGATTCAAATCATTCAAACCACCTAATAATAGAAAACCATTCATTCAATAAAACTTTGACATATTACATATAAAATCAAAAAGTTCAAAATTAGATCTCCTAGAAGCATTAGAAATAAACAGATACAAACATTCAGACAAGCTTTTGAATGAACAGGTAGATGTGAATTACTCACCCCTACTTAACTTGTTTAATTAGTTTTTATTACCTTTCATACTAACAGTACAATGGCTCGGTGTGGATTTTCCTGTTATTCATCCAACTTGTTCTACGATTTGTTTATGATACCATACTCTTCATTCTGTTTGTCATTCTTGATAAAGCTGCTGTGTCAGCGAAACGTCGTCGAATTTTTTCAAATAAAGTGTAGATTAAAGTTAAACCTTGTGTTTTTATCTCATTTATATCATGGATCTACATCAAGTAACGGCCTCCACAATTCAAACATATATAGGGTGTCTATATTATCTGTTTTCTGAAAATTTCAATTAAGTAAAGAGCCTAATAAATGTGAATGATTTCATTAATGTTGGTTAACGGGTTCTCGAGAAACACATTGATTTTGACCAAAAGCAACAAATCACCCTGTATCTTGAAAACTCGGAAGCCTTTGATGACGTTCATACACTATATTTGAAAGTCCATGAGCTACTCTATCTCTCATTAGAATGTGACATTTTCGTCCGGAAACACCCTGTATTTTATATCAGGATATATCAAATTTATTATTAAATTCGTTAAAATATTTGAAACAATGGTGACAGAAAAGAAGTGAATAAATCCGGGTGTCAATTAGGATAATTGCCTTGAATAAGCTAGATTCGAAATGCCAACTCATTTGGGAAATTGGCAAGATCGCTATATTTGCCATATTTCACGCAGGCTGTTGCATAAAACAATATTTGAGGGAGGAAACGCGGAGATTTTATGATTAAATGCTACCATGAATCAAAGTTTTACCAGAGTTCATTACGTTAACAACATCTCGTAGAATACTTGGAAACACTGTGTCGATTCCTTTGAAGAACTAGCCTGGAAACGAATCAGGATATAAAGGAAGCATGTCGCTAGCTATAATATTAAGTAGATAGTGAAATTGTTATGCGACGCAGAGAAATTGCGGGGCCCTGATTAGCTCTGTGAATTAATTCAAGGATAGTTGCGAGATTGAAAATATGAAATGGATAATCATTTATGAAATTGTTGTTTTCATATCGTCTTCTCAGAATCTTTGTTGATTTAACTTTTTCAATATTTTATGGGGAAAGTTTATTAGTGATACTGAGTTGATGAAAAAAGATTAAGTACAGTTTCTAATCTAATCAAGTTTGATAAAGGGTCTTCCATGTGCAGGTTTCATTTCGAATTTGCCGCCATTTCACTGTCAACATAAAACCAATACCACTTTCACCATAAGGGCACACAAGGCCTTGCCTAGAGTCCCTATTCTCTGGAGGCAAGGACCGACAATTTCTCTCACACTTTTATTCTCAAAACATTTTTGTCGGCACATTACATTTTTTTCACATCTTATCTTATCAGAAGGTTTTACAAGGCAAATACTTATACTAATACAACCGGCTCGGTGGCGTAGATGATATGATGCTCGTCTTCTGCGCAGAGTTACCTGGGTTCAATCCCCACAAAGTAGGTGCGATTTTTCGAATTCTGTGAATCGCCTGAGTATACATCTTTTGGGGAGATGTAAAGCCGTCGGTTCTGTCTAACAGAGATGTGTTGGACATTTAAGATCCCTTTCCTCGACACGAGAGGGATTCGGCAAAATTCCCGGTTAGTGAGGTTACAGAATTCCCCGGTGTGTCATTCCGAAGACATCTGAGTTATTAAGTACACTATCTAGCGATCACTCAAGCAATCACTCCGATTTCGCCTGCACTTTTAATAATGTTTGAACAGCAAACAAAATATGAAAGTGTCGAAAAAACCAAAGCAATCCCTTAAACATTTTGTATGTTTACAATCTCAAAAACAACGACTGGGGCAAAGGCGACTTGTATCAGAGGAAAGCTGAACCAATGCAGCGGCGATATCAGTTTAAAACATACCGGGTGGGGCAACTAAAATGAAAAAGACTCATTAACTGCTAATCTATTCGTTTCTGGACGAAAAGCAGAAACAGGTCAATTTTTGTCGGAAGGGGAATATCTTCTAACACACGGTGATCTAGTTTACATCAACCCCTAACCAGGGGTGCACAAAACTCAATATTTCGAATAGGGAAGATAGGTCGAGTGATACCTCATTGAAAAGCTCTTCTGATTCTCAACAAAAAGTTTCAATAATCTTTGAGTTTTGACATATTCGGAAGAAGATAAAGGCTGGATCGTCAGAAGATGAGTTCGAGTGAAAATTCACGGAAATACTGTTGTATTTTGGGAAAATATCTTTGAGAAGTGGTGCTTCCACTACACCCCTTCAGATGAGGGTGTCAACCCTTCAAATCTTCGAATTGATTAGTTAGTTTGTGTAATAACTCATAAGAAAGGTTTCAGAATTTCTAGAATATTGTAGACAAAATTTCTTCATCTGCATTGTGTTGAAGATACAGGGTGAATTAATAGAAAGCGATACAGTATTTGCGAGATCTGCTGATTTTGGATGGAGATTCGAACACATTTGTTTGGTTTTCAAATAATAGAGCTTATTCATAGAATTACCAACATGTATTAAAATTGAAAAATTTAAAAACAATTGAATTCAATATACCCCATACATTTTATAGGTCAACTCGGTATCAATCGAACAAATGTTCAAAGTATTCGCCGCCAACTTCCAAACACAAATACAGATTTTGCTCGAAACGTTTCGGAACATTACGTAGCATTTCAGGGGTTATACGATTACACTCGACTACAATCCGTTGTCGTAAATCTACCAAATCTGCTCGATCAGTTTTATAAATTTGACTCTTTAAGTTGGCCCATGAAAAAATCCAATGGTGACAAGTCGGGAGAACGTAGGGGCCATTATGTAGGGCCTCTTCTTCCGATCCATCGATCAGGAAATTCTCGATCTAGATATTGTCGAACAAAAAGTGCAAAATGCAGGGGGGGGGTTGGCACCATCCTGCTGAAACACAATATCCTCTTATAAACAGCTAGGATCATTTTCCAAAATTTCAGTTATAGCAGGATTGGCTAGTTTTTCAAGTAGTTCCTTTACTGATATTTGGTATGTACTCCACGAAAGATTCTGGGGCTAGAGTCAGACCAGAACTGGCAGTTATGACGATTTGCAGTGCCATTCAAAAAAAATACATTCATTCGAGAAGCAGATACTGTTAGGAAAGTGGGGATTGTTTGCGATTCGCTCACTTATCATTTCACAGAATTACACTCTGGGGTCGAATCATCCTCATTCAATTCCTGGACCATCTTCATTTTATACGGATGGAATTTGTATTGTTTGAAAACTCCAATAGTTCTTCGACTCACTCAGAGTGGGATCCATCACTACTTGCCCAAGCAACGCAGTTTCCATTTGCTCATTTCTTATGGGTCTTTGGACATGCTCTCTTTTCCTATTCTGAACAGAGCCAGTTTCTCTGAAATTTTTCCACCAACTCCAAAATGTATTCGGCTTTTACATGTTTGCCGTCATGGCGTTCATTGAAAATAACAGCTGTCCTATTTGCACAAGTATTATCGCTGAAAAATTTCAATGATTTCTACTCTATCAGCTATTGAATAAACCATTATTCTGGTATGAATGCAACCCATGCGTTTGAAAAGCTGCTAGATCAACAAACAAACTAATTCGAATTCCATTGATCAGATACAAGCAATCTGAAAAAAAAACTGCCGCATTTGTTGTTGAGAATTCTGCATTACACCTGTGTGATTTCGGATGAGTATTTTTAAACGGTTTTATTTAGCTCACCCCGTTTGTTTTATTTATTCTTGGGTCAAATTTAGTAATTCAAGTTTCACCCTCTTCCTGTCAACCGATTAATCTGAAATTTTGTATACACTTTGGATTTTGGTGACAATACAATTATATTTATTCATTATCATTATAAATACAAGATGGCCGCCGCTACAAAATGGCGGATAATTTATGTTTTATTAATCCCATCAATATGGGTATCAAATGAAAGGGCTCAACAAGCAGAATACAATATACTATAAAAATTGAAATCCAAGATGGCGGCCGCTACAAAATGGCGGATAACATAGCTTTTATCAATCCCATCAATATGGGTATCAAATGAAAGGGCTCAACAATCAGAATACAATATACTATAAAAATTGAAATCCAAGATGGCGGCCGCTACAAAATGGCGGATAACGTAGGTTTTATCAATCCTATCAATATGGGTATCAAATGAAAGTGCTCAACCAGTAGAATACAATGTATCCAGCCTGAATTCACCACCCAAGTCAAGATTTTGTATCGTGTTGAGGACTGTGTGGCGTTAGGGTGGCTAAAAATGATACGTCGTTAGCGGTACACCACCCAAGTTAAGGTGAAAGGTTAAAACACGCCGAGAACTGTATGGCATTAGGGTGGATAAAAATGATATGTCGTTAGCGCTCGCATTTACAAAATAAAAGCGCAGGATCAGCTAGTACACGCCACACGAAATGCAGACAATGTGGATATAGCTACAATAATACCAGCTGATATCAACAAAACTGGGGGTTTACCAGCGGAACTGGAAATATTTGTGGGGGCAAAAGTCATGCTACGGTCCAATATTGACGTTTCAAAGGGATTAGTAAATGGCGCTATAGGCTACATCACCGAAATCGTTTGGCCTCAATTTCGTCGAACTCAGATGTATGCAACAGATGTACCTTCCGTCCGAATTGATTTCGCAAGAGACGGAGTACATCTTATACACCCGAAAGCCATACAGTTTCCAGCTAAGTACAATTATGGGACAGCTGAAAGAAGAATGTTGCCTTTAATACTATCATGGGCTTCTACAATACATAAAATGCAGGGCAGCACTGTGGATCACGCAGTCGTATACTTAGGTGCGAAACTGTTTGAAGAAGGTCAAGCCTACGTGGCTCTTAGTAGAGTAAGATCTTTGCAGGGACTACGTATAGAGGAGTTGGATTGCAATAAACTAACGGGCAAGAAACCTTGCAATAATGAAGCACTAAATGAATTAAAAGAATGCGAAATAAAAACTAAAAACTAGAAAATAAAAATAGGTAAAAAAACTTTTTAAGTTAAACGGTTTTATGTTAAACATACATTGCACTGTTTAAGATAAATGTACTAAAAACCAAAAAATAATAAAATAGATACAGTCGTGGGAATTATAAACATATGCATAGACTAGACTAAAATAAAACCGTGGGGCACGTCAATTGTCTACAATCGTTGATTAAAATGTTTGTTTTGTAATGTTACACTATAATTATTAGGCAGTTGTGCAACCGACAACGATGGACGTGTGATAAGTAGGGCTAGAATGTGAAAACAAGCTAGCAAGCTCGATTATAAGCGAGTTTTAGGGTTTCATAGTGGTGAGCGAGTAGTACTTTTGTCATATGTTTTGTCGATTAAAGACAAACAACAAGCAGTGAAACGATTCCTCGCCAGCCAGCAGTGTGAATGTCCAACGATAAACTAGTTAAAACATCTCTTTTATTTACATGGAGTGTATAACTATTAGAATTTCCATGAGCAAGAAAATAGTAAATAATTTCCTCACCGTCTGCGGGCCAACTGCCTAACGACGAATTAAACGATTCTTCTATAGCACATTAAGTCGATAATTTGTAGACAATTGACGTGCCCCACGGTTTTATTTTAGTCTAGTCTATGCATATGTTTATAATTCCCCGACTGTATCTATTTTATTATTTTTGGTTTTAGTACATTTATCTTAAACAGTGCAATGTATGTTTAACATAAAACCGTTTAACTTAAAAAGTTTTTTTACCTATTTTTATTCTGTAACGAGAACATTACTTGAGTTCGTTTCATTTCAACCTTGGATACCATGCTGTTAGAGGCTTTTCACATACGGTGATCGGTTGCGTATGCGGTCGTGAGGCGAGTGGGCCATAACAATTGTAGTTGTCTTCACATGTCTGTGTTCCATCAGTCCACCGATGGGGAACATTTTTTGCGATTCAACCGATAACCCGAAGCAATCATCGTTTCTTTGTGAAGATACTCTTATACTGTGTATGAATTTCTCCATGATCCACTCTGTATCCTCATTGAAATGTAATCGGATTTGAAAATTCGTTCACTGTAATCAGATAAAATACCTATCCAATGAGCTCACTCTGACTAACTGATCAATTCGAAGATTTGAGGTGTTGACACACTCATCTGAGGGGTGTCTGAGGGGGTGTAGTGGAAGCACCACTGCTTAAAGATATTTCTTCCCAAAATACAACAGTATTTCGGTGAATGTTTATTCGAAATCGACAGAATTTGCAATCACTGAAAATAACTCGTCTGTATCTTCCTCCGAATATGTCAAAACTCAAAAATCATTACACATTTGTGTTGAGAAACCGAAGAGCTTTCCAATGCTGAATATTAAGCACACGATACTACCACTGAACGCTAAACTTATGTCATGGGATGTAGTAAATATCTTCCTAGTGTTTCACCTAGTGATACAGTGAAATTCATCAACAACGCCCTTCAAATTAATAAAGTCAATCCGATAATTCAATTAGAAATCTTACACCTCTTAAAAATTTGTTTAGAACAAAATTATTTCAACTTAAATGGAGTATTATATAATAGTAAAAAGGTTTAATCATGGGTAATCCTCTGAGCCCTCTGCTCACTGAAATTTTCATGGATAATATTAAAAAACTATCCAAGAACATCCGTTATCCAAACACTTTATTTATAGGTTTAGAGATGTCGACGATATCATTTGTTGTTTCACCGGCACAAACAGACAATTATAGTAATTCAAAATATTCATTAACAAAATTCACGATAATATTAAATTCAGTTAAGAGATAGAAATAGAAAACTCCATTAACTTTTTGGATTTAACTATTACTAAAATTAACGGCAAACATGATTTTTCTATTTTTCATAAGCCATCGCATACAGATATAACTATTCACAGCTCATCTACACATCCTTATCCACATAAATTAGCAGCTTACAATAGTATGGTACATAGACTCATTAAACAAATAGCAGTCAATAACGGTTACAGTCCAACTATGATTGAGAACATGATTTCCGCAAAAATTTCAAAAAGCAATCCAGGAAGTATTTGCAAATATAAAAAGTTCAGACACAAAATACAACAGCTTAACTTATATTAGTAATCCTAGTCTAAAATTAAAATCGTTTTTCTCGCATTATAATTTCAATATAGCATTCGAAACTGATAATTCTTTAGGCCGACATATCAAAACTGCAAATCTAAAATTGATAAAAGTAATAAATCCGGTGTTTATAAACTGTTTTTGGGGATTGTAATGAAATTTATAATGGTAGAACTATCAGAAATTTCAAAGTTAGATTATCTGAGCACAAACGTAGTTTTAATTATCATAAATCAGATCTATTGGGAATTTTAGAGATCAACAAAGAAAAGAATTCAGGTAGGTTACTTAATAGTCAATTAGATCTAAATTCTTCTCCTTTACTGAATCTTTTCAATTCTCAAAGTAAGCAACTCCGATGGGTTTTCCAACATACTTAGGTACTTGTACCTATTGTAATATTAATTAGAAAATAAGACTAATATATAAGGAATAACTCTGTTTATTAGTTTGTATCTATCTGATGAAGCCACAGTGTGGTGAAACCGGTAATAGTTTTGTTAATATAGTGAAAACCTAAATACTCTAGTTTTATTTCATTGAAAATAGTTTAGAAGTTATTAAGTTTTTTTGTTTCAGTTGCTCTACCCGGTATATGTCATTGAAACGTATGTTTTCAAATTTTCTTGGGATTAAATCCGTCCCGTTTGAAAGGTGATCGTTCAATTATAAAAATTTTTCAATTCATGCTAATCGAGAATTAAATAAAATAGGAGTTAATAATGATTATAAAGTGGATTTTTTCTACCGTTATCATAGCTTATTATATGCTTCAATTTTCTCGATATATGAGGTGTGATCGAAAATACGGTGAACTATGTCGTTAAAACCAAAGTAAAATGGTAAGGAACAATTAAATTTATTTGCCTTCTCAAACTATTTTCTTTGGCTAGCAATGATTTTATTCTATTGTTGAATCCTTGACTGGAAATATTTTCGGTATTTCAGCTAATTTCTTGTTTCCTTCTCATCACTACGAATGATGACATAAAATTTTTCTCTTAAAACATTCTAATGCAGATCGCTCAGTGTTAAATCTGGAGAGTATTTCGGATGTTGTCGTTTACCAGCTAGGAACTGGAGAATAACACTTTTGGTCGTCTTCACATGTCTGTGTTCCATCAGTCCACCCATGGGGAACATTTTTTGATTCAACCGAAGATCTGGAGCAATCATCGTTTCTTTCTGAAGAGGCTCTTATATTGTATGTGAATTTCTCCATGATCCACCCTGTATCCTCATTGAAGTGTAATCGGATTTGAAAATTCGTTCACTGTAATCAGATAAAATACCTATCCAATGAGCTATAACTCTGACTTACTGATCAATTCGAAGATTTGAGTGTTGACACCCCCATCTGAGGGGGTGTTTGAGGGGGTGTAGTGGAAGCACCACTGTTTAAAGATATTTCTTCCCAAAATGCAACAGTATTTCGGTGAATGTTCATTCGAAATCGACAGATTTTGCAATTACTGAAAATATTTCGTCTTTTAACGAAGCAGCCTGTATCTTCTTCCGAATATGTCAAAACTCAAAAATTATTACACATTTGTGTTGAGAATCCAAAGAGCTTTCCAATGCGGTATCATTCGACCTATTTTCCCTATTCAAAAAATTGAGTTTTGTGAACCCCTGCTTAGGCGGTTGATGTAAAATAAAATCACCGTGAGTTAAAAAATTGACCTGTTTCTGCTTCTTGTCCAGAAATGAAAAGTTTGGAAGTTATTGAGTTTTTTTCGTTTTAGTTGTCCCACCCGGTATATATCATCGAAACATATGTTTTCAGATTTTCTTGCCATTAAATCAGTCCCGTTTGAAATGGTGATCGTTCCATTATAAAAAATTTTGCAATTCATGTCTATCGAGAATTAAATGAAAGTAAAGTTAATAATGATAATAAAGTGGATTTTTGCTACCGTTATCATAGCTTTTTATATGCTTCAATTTTCTCAATATATGAGCTGTAATCGAAAATACGGTGAACTATTCCGTAAAATCCAAAGTAAAATGGTAAAAACAATTAAATATTTGCCTTCTCAAACTATTTTCTTTGGCTAGCAAAAATTTCATTCCATTGTTGAATCCTTGACTGTAAATATTTCTGGTATTTCAGCTAATTTGTTGTGACCTTCTCATCACTAAGAATGATGATGATAAAACATTTTTCTCTTAACACATTTTAATACAGATCGCTAAGTGTTAAATGTGGTGAGTATTTCGGATGTTGTCGTTTACCACCTAGGAACTGGAGAATGAAAAGCGCCTTTTTTCACGGATGAATATCCTGATGAAGAGAAAACCTGTTAGTTAATTTTTTTGGGTCTCTTCTTTGCCGTACAAGATACTAAGTTGTTCAGTATTCTCTCGAATAGACTTGTTTGACCAAACAAGTTTAGCCGCTTTATAAAAATGTTCATTATTTTTTGAGGCTGAAAGACGTCTCGGCCGTCCCTCGTTCTTAACCAAATGATTTCCACTTACATCAACCATAAAAAGTCTTCAAATGTACCACATCTTCAAATTTCAAGATCTTATGGGCTTTTTGGGCTAATTTTCAACTTGAAACAAAATGATTCCTTGTTCGTGAAAGACACAGCAAACAAAACCTTAATCCAGCGGCTCTACAAGCAGACTTACAAGCCATAACATATTCAAATTTGTCACTGCTTGTCCCAGCGCAACAGGCTATGAAACTTAATAATTAGAATAGATGCTGCGTAATTAATTGCTGTTATGGCATATTATCCAGACCAGGTGATAACACAGAAACTATGGCAGTTAGAACAAATCTGTGAATGGCATCTGACTCTTTTGGTACCATCAAAAGTAGTAACACTCATAATCGAGAATACTTACGAATGTCCCTTCTATTGAAACATTAAGGTCTCTACCTTATTTCGTCAATATTTTAAGTCAACGAAAAAGAGAAATTTGCCTCTCATATATTGTTCACTTCATGGAAGAAGAAACGGCGAGAGAATACAAAAGAGTATAACAATGTATCGTGTACAATGTACGGTGCATGTCGCAGAATTAATATTTTCGTCCGTTTTTGTAATATTTCATCCAACTGAATCCAGTAGCAGCATTTTGAACATGCAAATATGGCCATGAATTAATTATCTATTCAGATTTGTTTTATCCTTATTTTCAGCGATGTACATCGCGAAAACGAATTCCGCATTCCATTAGCAATATTATTAAAAACACAATGGGAATGTGATTAAGTTTTTCAGTACTACACTCACAGAATTTCAATGAAATAATTCTCTATTAGTTATTACGAACAACTATTTGCATTAGTTAATACAGTCTGGAATAAGCTGAACTGAATATGATTTCAACAGGCATGTGTTGTGTTGTGTTGTGTTGTTAACATAATTTGTGAAATTAATTAAGTCAGGTTTTTCGTTTCTGATTGAAACATAACACTAAATTTGCATTTACGTACAGGGTGTCTTATTATCGAAGGTTTTTGTAAATGAGATAAAAACACAAGGTTTAACTTTAATCTACACTTTATTTGAAAAATTCGACGACGTTTCGCTGATACAGCAGCTTTATCAAGAATGACAAACAGAATGAAGAGTATGGTATTATAAACAAATCGTAGAACAAGTTGGATGAATAACAGGAAAATTCACACCGAGCCATTGTACAGTTAGTATGAAAGGTAATAAAAACTAATTAAACAAGTTAAGTAGGGGTGAAAATTCACATCTACCTGCTCATTCAAAAGCTCGTCCGAATGTTTGTATCTATTTATTTCTAATGCTTCTAGGAGATCTAATTTTGAACTTTTGATTTTATATGTAATATGTCAAAGTTTTTATTGAATGAATGGTTTTCTTTTATTAGGTGGTTTGAATAATTTGAATCAGATTTATTTTTATCGAAGCTACGTTTATGTTCAGATGTTCTTATGCCAAAACTCCTATAGGTCCTATCGATATAAATTTTATCACAAGAACCGCAATTGAGTTTATAGATTCCTGATTTACTTGATTTTTCAACACGAGATTTATTATTTTTAATATGTTTACCTAAGTTATCACAAGTTTTGAAAGTTATATTAAGATTTTGTTTGACAAGAAAGGATTTAATATTTGTACTTGCAGAACCACAGAATGTTAAACTGTTGAATATTTTATAGTCTTTATGAATAAGATATACTTCATTTATTGCTTTCTGATACAGTTTTTACGAATGATTAGATCTATCATATCCGGATTATATGAATTATTAATGGCTATCTGTTTGATGATGTTTAACTCTTTATTATAATCTTCTACTGATAAAGGTTGATTGAGTAACCGATGTACCATGCTGTTTAAAGCTGCAACTTTGTGTTGAATGGGATGTAATGAGTAGTTATGTATAATTGTATCAGTATGTGTTGGTTTACGAAAGACCGAAAAAACATGATTATTATTTTGTTTAGTGATTTTTAAGTCCAAAAATTGTGGCACACTCTGTCTGTCATGTTTGGCATAGTAATTAAGGACGGTCCTACCAACATACAGAAACTTAAAATACTTAAATATATTCAATACGGGCAATTTAAATGAGAATTTCAGGATACTTTTTGTCAGTACGTACATCAGTTCGGAACAGTTCAACTATTTCTTGTCAGGAGTAGATTTGTTATCAACCCTCTAAACATGAAAGGAAATAATATATATTGAAGAAAAAAAATCTGAAATGGTAATAGTTCTCTTTACTGATACGGATCAAGAGATTCTGAATGACATATTCTTAATGAAAAATGGGAAATTTCCAGATGCTTTATCTGTTGGGCTACTACAGAGGGTTGTTGGTATGGAGCCTCAGTCAATTTGCTGCTTTCAGCAAAGACATTTTACTGAGAAGCTCAAAATAGCTTAAGTAATACCAAAGCACAATAAAAAGGACTCAAACATACGTGAGAACTATAAACGATTTCAATCTTGCTGGCAGTTTCCAAGGTTTTTGAATTCCTGTGGAAGTTTTAGCTTGTTAAGCTACCTGAAATCTAGGCAATTGATCAGTTGTGATCAGAATGGCTTCAGGAAGAACAAATCTACCATAACAGCCATATTAGATAGATATTATTATTTGAGTGAGGGCTGCCTAGCAGCCTGGCCAATGCGATCCAGTGGTCTATTGTGGCACACTCTGTCCTAAATTTCATCCACGAGCTCCATCCTTCTTGTAAAGTATACGAGTTTCGTGGGGGAGAGCTCAATAAGCTCAGTCAGCTTCTGTTTTCAAGATCCAAGTTCTTCAATCCTGACCCTGTCCCCAGCTGGGCACTCGTATATAACATGTTCCATGTATTCCAGATCCTCTTCAAATAGCCTACGTGAAGGATCCTCAATCAATTAATTTATTTAGGTGTTTCCTGAGGCGACAGTGCCTCGTTAGTATGGCAGTTAAAACACTCAGTTCCAACCTAGAGAGTTTAAGCCAGGCCTTGGCTTGTGCAGAGGAAGGTCCACTAATGGCACGTCGAGCGTATCTAAGATCTATGATGCTCATCCAATTCTCACGTATCCTTAAGTCCAGCCATCAGTTGTTTTCCATGAGGAATTCCGAGCTTAGGCTCCGGTCCTATGAACTTCAGGTTAGTTCCCCGAGTGACAAAGAACCCATATTAGACGGAGCCTGCTCCGCTCTCCTAGTTTGGCAAGGGTGGAGCGACCTTCCTGCACTATAAGTGACGTACAGGTATCGTATGCCAATGTTTTCAGTGTAGCTTGGCTATCGGTGAAGATTTTAATTGACCTATTTGTTAATCCCCCGCAAGCAAGAGGTTAGCACAGTGGTCAATGACGAATATTTCTGCTTGAAAGACAGTCGCATGCTCACCAAGACAGATCAACTGTTCCTTGACTGCACCTCGACCATAGACACCAGCTCCAATACCTTTTTCAGTTTAGAGATATCCGTCTACAAACAGGGACCCTTGACGGTCCTTGGAGCTGATCCATTCCTGTCTATCGGGAATGATGATCTGGCCTCTCAATGTTGGTTTTAGGTATTGCTATTGAAATCTAACCTCACTCTCAGCACTTCATTGTCCTCGATTTCAGACCGTAAGGCGCCAGGCACAAAGCCAAAGTTACCTGATTCATTACGGGAAAGATGATGGAATCTGTAGAAAGCCATTCTAGCCTATCCTCTTATCACCAGATGAAGAGGGCAAGGCCCAATATCAGTTCCATGGCCGCAGTGGGTGTAGAGCGAAAGGCTCCAGTAATCATCATGCAGGCTGTTCTCTGTAATTCAGAGAACTTGAGCTGGCATTGCTTCTGGTCTCCCACCAAGCAATGCAGCCGTACGTATACGTGGTCTAACCACCATCACATATAGCCACTGAAGTTGCTTTGGGGCAAGACCCCACTTTTTTCCACGAGTCATTTGACATGCCCATAGGGAATGTCTAGCCTTGTGTATTGTGTTTTCCAGGTGCGAATTCCACGTGAATTTGCTATCCAGGTCCAGGGTAATCCAGATATTTTGCTTCTTCCACAACAGGAATAAACACCCTGCCCAGGGTCGGGGGGAAAACAAATATCCTCTTCTTCCTGGTACATGGTACCATAAGGGTTTTGTGGGGGTTTATGCTGAATTTCTCTCTTTCTCACCATCCCTGAATTGCAGACATAGCCTCCTGAAGTCTGTCGGAAACATCGCTATCATCTCCGATAGTATAATGGATATAAATATCGAACAAAGAATTTGTTTCAAGTTTTGTATTCCCAATGGGATTTCGTGTGCGGAATCGCTGAAAATATTATGGTGAATTGGCTTTATCGAAAACACGTGCATATGAGTAATTGTTACATTTTTTTTGTTCGATTTTTCACAGTCACCGTCCTTTCAATTTGAGCAAATATATAGCACATGTTTCAAAAGTAATTTTTCAGTTTTCTAAAGTCTCAACCATTTTTTCAGGTATAATACAGTAAAATTCAATGCTACAGGTTGGTATACACATCCAGTAACCTTTTTCAGTAATTTCATTCACATATAACTGATCATTCCAAAGTAACTTCAACGCACAACATAGTAATTCCCGAGACTATTCAAGTTTCAGTGAGGCAAAATGGAACAGATCCATGCTGATCAATGGCAGTCATCATCAAGTACCATCCTCATCTCGAATTTAAACCCCTAGAGCAGGGGTGACCACCCTTGAAAATTTGGAAGAGGGTAGATGGGTCGAGTGATACCTCGAAAGAAAGGTATTATCTTTGTCTGCATCCCCGTGAACGAATTTTCATTTTTGATTGAAAACTGTAGAAGATACAGAGTGAGCTACTGAAAAATAGAGGAGACTATCTATCGCCCTGAGCTATTCAAGTATTTGTGCAAAAAATGGAACAGATTCATTTCAGATCAAAGGCTGTCATCTTCCGAAACACCATTCACATCTCAAATTTCAACCCCTAGAGCAAGGGTGACCACCCTGTGTTATTTGTAAAGCAGAAGATAGGTCCAGTTAAAACCTTCTGAGAAAGGATTTTGTTTGTCTCCAATAGTCTTGGGGCGATAGTCTTCTCTATTTTTCAGTGGCTCACTCTGTATCTTCTACAGTTTTCAATCAAAAATGAAAATTCCTTCACGGGAATGCAGACAAAGATAATACCTTTCTTTCGAGTTATCACTCGACCCCTTTACCCTCTTCCAAATTTTCAAGGGTTGTCACCTCTGCTATAGGGGTTGAAATTCGATTCGAGATGAGGATGGTACTTGATGATGGCTGCCATTGATCAGCATGGATCTGTTCCATTTACCTCACTGAAACTCGGATAGTCTCAGGAAATAGTCTTCCTTATCTTTCAGTTTCTCACCCTGTATATTTTACAGTTCGATTGAAAACGGAAATTTGTTCAAGGCAATGGTGACAAAGATACCACCTTTCTTTAGAGTCATCACTGACCCATCTTTCTTATTCAAAATGTTCAAGGATTGCAACCCCGCTTAGGGGTTGATATTTCAAACAAAAATTGACCTGTTTTTGCGTTTTGATCAGAAATTAATATCTTGGTAAATATAGCCTCTGTTTAGTTTTCGTTGAAGCTCCTGTATAAACCCAACGAAGTTTCACAAAGATAGATACTAGGTACTTAGGAAAACATAGTTACTAATCGTTTGTCTCAAATCTCTATTGAATATCAACCTTCAATTTCTATATTTCATTAAATTGTATAGATTACAGGTATTCTTGAAAATGTGAAATATAGGGGACAACGAATAGTACTTATGAAGGTTCAGTTAGAAAACCCCTGCCTCAAAAATTTCCTGTCGTCTAACTGGTGATGAGTCTGTGACTCACTTCTTTGTAATAGAAATTAAAATGATCGAGTACCTTGAAATGCCATAGCCTAAGATGTATAATTTACTCAGGAAGCCCTTAGCTATTTGACATTATAGAACGTATTATTCATCTTACTTCCTCCGCTTGCTATCTCCTTCGTTCTTCGCGCATCTTACAAGAATCTCAACCTCACAGATATTATAGCGACTTGTATATCTGTTTTGAATTGTGAAAGTATAAAATTCTTGTTTTATTCAACCCAAAATTCTGATGTCATAATTATTGTTATTTTGAGTTTTCCTGCTATGAAAATCTCAAATACTTTCTTGACGTTCATCTCTGACAAGTGCCATAAAGTCCATTTTACAAGGTCCCTCGCTATAAGAACATGAAATATTGACAGTCAGAAGCCCTTAATATTCCAGCATCAATAAAATAGTATCAGAAGTTTTCCCTTCCAACATCCAATTTCAGGCTTTGCGAGTTTGTGAGTTTCAGAAACTTTTCCAACTCGGAAGATGTGAGAGTATGTTATCTGCGTCCAATCTAAGGTAGTAATTTACTTTCCAGAACTAGAACCTGAGTTATCTCTGGATTAGTCTCCTTATATAGAGCGCCTCGCTTGATTCGCCCCATATCATCGCGCTGCTGATTTCAGAAGGAAATTGATTTAAAAGACTCGCAATTTATTCTTCTTTCAGTCTTATAAGATTAGAGAGATAATTAAACGCAGAGAAGAAAAAGGTGAAAATCGCTAATTAAAATCTCAATTAAAACATGGTTGATCTATTTCAATTGCATATAAAGTACTGCTTCATCCTGTTACTTTCGAGAATTCCCTAGTTTTGACTGTAGGATGAAAGCAGGTCCATTCAATCTTGAATTCTCGTTTCATACAAATTAGTTGTATACAGTGTGTTCTAACGAAAATTTGACCTCCCCTATAACTCCGAAATGAGTAACATTAGCGAAAAACACCAAGACACGTCGATTTTTGTTTCGAGGGGGAGCATTTTTCGAAATAATTCGAAACTTGTCAGATCAACCCCCTACCCCCAGCAACCCTAATTTCGAAATTCATCATAGGGAATAAGGGTCGAGTGGCACCTTACTGTAAAGGTCTGTCAATTCTCCATTCTGATTTGTCATTTTTAGAATTTTAAATTAACATACAGGGTGTCCCAACCGAGGGTAAAGTTGAATTCCTGCAAATCCCAAATACTAAATGAAATCGATTTATTTTGGCATAATGCAAGCGCAGGTTTATGCTCGGTCTAGAAAAACGACCTACACTTGTGAATTTGGAGTTGGTGCAATCAACCCCTATTTCTAGCATCCCCAACTCAAAAATCATTCGATCGAAAATAGGTCAAGTGGCACCTCGTTGGAAAGGTATTTCAATTTTCTCTTCGAATTTGGTATTTTCGAAATTCAGAATCAGCATAGAGGGTGTCCCGGAGCAGGAACACTGAAAACCCAAATAACTTTTTGAAACTGGTTCATTTCGGTATAATACGAGAACATGTTTATGTTTGATTCGAGAATAAGACTCTCTTGCGTGAATATGGAATTTTTGCAATCAATCTCTTCCATTCAGCATCCCCAACTCAAAAAATCATACAAGTGATTACAGGTTGAGTGGCAAAGTTCCAGAAAGATTTTTCTATTTTCTGAATCACTGAGGCATTGGTTTCAGTTTGGCAATCGAGGTTTTCTGGCGTGAGGATCAGGATGAGGGATGATGGAGAAACTGATTGGATGCTCATCTAAACAGGAAAACGAGATTTATTGAACTCGTATTCAATTGAAAACAAAAACTAACTTGATTATTACAACAATTGTTCAAAATGACCTCCGCCCACCTCCATACAGTTATACAGACGATTTTCGAACTCTCTTCTCACATTAGGGAAAACTTCAGGAGTCAAAAGTCGGCATTCTGTGATGATCCTCATCCGCAGCTCCTCCAGGTTTTCTGGTCTTGTGGCATAAACTTTAGATTTTAGATGGCCCCACAAAAAAAAATCTAGGGATTTAAATCTGGTGACCTGGCTGGCCACTCAACAGGTCCTCTTCTACCAATCCACCTTCCTGGGAAATTTTCGTCTAAATATTGGCGCACCTGAGCATCATAATGCGGAGGAGCACCGTCTTGTTGAAAACGCATTTCGTCCTCAGAAAGAGTTGGATCGTTCTGTAAAATTTCTGTCAATCTAGGATGTATGTGTTCCTCTAACAACTGTAGGTAGCCATTTCCATTCAGATTACCCTCAATAAAGAAAGGCCCAACTAGATGATTGCCAAAATTCCTGCCCAAACGTTCAACTTCTGAGGCCTTTGCGTGTGGGCCTCTCTAAACCAATGAGGATTCTGTGTGTCCCAATATCGACAATTATGTCTATTCACTTCACCACTGAGCATAAAGGTGCTTTCATCAGAAAAACAGATGTTATTCAGAAAATTTGGATTAGCGTTTAGGTTTTCACTTAGATTTGCACAAAACTGTAAACGACGATCTGGATCATCTTCGTTTATTTCATGCACTAATTTTACCTTGTAGGGGTGAAATTTGTGATGTTTCACGATTCTATGGACAGTTGTAGCTGATACACCAGTCAGACGAGATAGTTTTCTGATCGAAGTAGTATTCTCCATTTGTAGATGACCCACTACTGCCACTTCCGTTGCCTCATTTCTGACAGGACATGCCACTTCATGTTTTTTGTTTGCCACCGAACCCGTAGCTAGGAATTTGTCAACCAAATATTTAACGTACTGGTGACTGACTCCCCTTTCTCTTTCAGGATGGTTCCTATCGAATATCCTTGCCGTTTCTTTGGCACAACTGTTATTTCGAAAATACGTCGATACAATTTCGACCCTTTCCTCAGTGGAATAAACCATTTTCAGATTAATTTCAACTGACGAACAACAACAATAATGAGGAACTGATCTGAATAATAATAATATTTCATTGCAAAAATGAGAAATAACAGATGACTGCACGCCAGATGGAAATGAAAAAAATGTGAACATTTTCAATGCAGAAATCAGCTTTATTTCTTCGTAATTGATGCTCTACACATCGTACCCCAATACTTTTAACAGTTTCGAATTAATTTTAGTTGATAATTTCAAATGACGATATTGAATTTTTCGAAAGCGACATCCTGTATGGAGAGCCGAACTGAATGAAATGCTTTAATCATTCTGGAATTCAAAAAACCTTTCTGAAGATATGCCACTTGAATTATCTGTATGATTTTCAAGTTGGGGATGCTGAATGGAAGGGGTTGATTGCAAAAATTCTATAACCACATAAGAAAGTCCTATTCTCGGATCAAACATGTTCTCGTATACCGAAATGAACCAGTTTCAAAAAGTTATTTGGATTTTCAATGTTCCTGCTTGGGTACCCTGTATGATGATTCTGAATTTCGAAAATACCAAATTCGAAGAGAAAATTGCAGTACCTTTCCAACGAGGTGCCACTTGACCTATTATCGATCGAATGATTTTTGAGTTGGGGATGCTGGAAATAGGGGTTGATTGCACCAACTCCAAATTCACAAGTGTAGGTCGTTTTCTAGACCGAGCATAAACCTGCGCTTGCATTATGCCAAAATAAATCTATTTCATTTAGTATTTGGGATTTCCAGGAATTCAACTTCACCCTTGGTTGGGACACCCTGTATGTTAATTTAAAATTCTAAAATGACAAATCAAGGTGGAGAATTGACAGACCTTTTCAGTAAGGTGCCACTCGACCTTATTCCCTATGATGAATTTCAAAGTTAGGGTTGCTGGGGGTAGGGGTTGATCTGAGAAGTTTCGAATTATTTCGAAAATGCTCCCTCGAAACAAAAATCGACGTGTCTTGGTGTTTTTCGCTAATGTTACTCATTTCGGAGTTATAGGGGGGTCAAATTTTCGTTGGAACACACTGTATATCTTTCAGGTATATATCTGAATCAAAGAAGATATAATTTGTATAGTTGCTTCTTGAAGCACAAATTTGTCCAGCGATATACGTAGGTTGCCTTTGAAATTTTGCGCCTGACAAAAAAAAACAAGTATGACTCTACTTTGTCTGTCTCAGTTACAGGGGTCACTTATACGCCCTTATCTTCCAAGGTTGCCTCTAGAGTGCCGTTCTTGTATTTTATAGTAGCAAGAACCTACTTCTGGACTTAGACTAACTACTCTAGCTGGAGAAAGTTAATCCAAAGTTCGTAGTAAGGATAAATTCAAAATAAACACTGGATACGTAGTCATTTCAGGTAAAATAACTTTTTATTCAACTCGAAATCATATTGAACATTATTATTGAAATTCATCACGAAAATACAAAAATGCAGACTGTGGGTGTTGAGCTAATTGGTCGATAATTATTTGAATCGAGTTTGTTACTCTTCTTGAAAATCGGCGTTACTGATGCGATTTTCCAAATCTGTGGTAGCATATTTGCACGGAAAGAAGAGGACAAAATTAAAGCCAGAGGAAACGCTAATCCATCAGAACATCTCTACAACAATAGTGGCTAAATCTAGTCCAAACCCGGAAAAGAATTATATTTCAGATTTTGAAGATGGCATTTTACTGTGTCCCAAGAAAACCGTTCGTGTTCCACTGATAGAACAACTCTAGTCTGATTTATTGGCGGTAGTACATCGTCTAGAGATTCCTTAGAGTACACAGCAGAAAAGTGACTTATAAGAACTACATCAGTGTCCAGATTATCTTGACAGGGGCTTCCATCTGTCTTTCTCAACCTTCGAATAGATACTTTTGATGATAGTGACGATCGAATATATACTCCCATAAAATTGTCGCATCACCCTATTTTACGACAATACTATATAAACTTCTAAGTTGGTAATTCAAGGGTCGCTTGGTAACTTTCAGAAGTGTAAAATAAGAAGATATCATTCAAAAGAGATGAGTTTATGATGGAAAAATTTACAATTTTTGAGTTAATGAAAAATTAAAAATTCTACCATCTTCAAACATTTGCGAAGAGACTAACATCGAATGGTTACTAATCATTTTTAAAATCGAGTGTATCCTCTGCCTTTGGAGTATGGGGTGCGACGAACTAGGGTCTCTTCTTGCACAAAAAGCGGACTTGTTCTTCAGAAGTGATTTTCCTACGAATTCATTTAGGCCTCTTTTGCAAAGATTCGGCCGAAGGTTTCTGAAATCATCCCTGTGATACTCCCATCGTGGCCGCTATATCCCTGTGTGTTCCCTTCTTCAACGAGAGTAGTTATTTAACCCTCTGCACATCGGCCAATCCACCGTAAAACATTTTTGAATATTGAAATTCACAGATTCAAATCTGTGAGGATTGAGTACAATATCCGAACATGTGGTGATAATTCACTTTTCAGTATTTTTACAAAAAAAAGTTCATTCTTCACAAATAGTCAAAGATCCATGGTTAAAAAAACAATAATGTGAAATACCGAGTGATTCCATATAAATTTGGTTGTGTGTATTTAAATAGGGAATTACTCACTTCAATATCTACGCGTACGTTTCAATATAAAATAACTGAACCTCATATCTATTGTTAACATTTTCCCTTCAATTTTTGCATACTCACATCCTCCCAGAACCCCTCAACAAAATTCGAATTTACGCCATGATATGAATTTGTCATCGATAACTTCACGCTGAAAAGCATAAAATAAGTTACGTGTTGATTTTCAACAAGAATCGTGTGTTGCAGTGAATTTTTATCTTCACGCTACATTAGATGCATTGGAGATAAACATGCGAACAGAACGTATATCAGTCTAGAAAGGCGGCAACGATGTTCTGAAATTCACGGGTATGAAAAATGAATGAAACAATTTCCTAAATACATGGCTGCGAATGTGTAGCTCTTTTCCGGTCCGTCGATGGCAGTGTAGATTAAATAGTCGTTTTCTATATAGGTGTTTCCGTTTAATCTGCCAAAATGCACAATATTATAGAAAATCTTAAAATATTGGCACTTTCCTCATACCTGTCGTATTCGAGGTACAGGGTGTCGAATTTTCGGAGAAAAAAAATTATTTTTGAATAACTCGCTCAATTGTTTAGATATCGAACTGAAATTCGACATTTTAGTGTTTTTTCATGAGCTTCACGACGACGTGTTAAAAATTTGTCAGTTTGAATTTCCATTCACGATCGACCAGTGTTTGGCAGATTAAAATGGAAACACCCAGGACTCTATTGAAAAGTTCCGTAACATAAATCGTAATTCAATTTTTTCTTGAAAACGGTGACAGATACATAAAAAATGCAGTTCACAAAAAAGTTCTTAAATTGTACGAGTAATTTTAAAATATTAGAAAATGTGGTCAGTGGTGTGCTGCAAAAAAGTTCTGGGGGAAAAAGCCGACAAGACATCGGAAAATATATCACCCTGTAGAACAACTGACAAATTTTCAATATTCGTTGTAGAGTTGATAAAAAAACAGTCGAATGTCGAATACTAGCTTGATATCTATAAAAATGAGCGAGTTATTCGAAAATAAGGCAGGTATACGACAGGTAAGAGAGGCTATGTTCCTTAAGAAAGTGTTAATATTTTAAGATTCTGACATTCTGGGCATTTTAGCAGATTAAAACGGAAACACCCTGTATTTTCTACTTCCTCGAGATGCATCAAGGAAATAGAAATACCTACGTATGAATGTATTGTAGTTAGAAGTTCTTTGTTTCAAAGAGGTTTTCTGAAAAGTATGAAGCTTAATATCTTCTGAGGAAAGATCTTCTCTACTAAGCTCAGTTGACAGAGGAATTTGTAGGTAGATAGAGAGGAAATTAATTTCGATAGAGGATGTCTCTAATATGTCTGTCGTCAATTTGTATTAATTACTGCAACTTTGTGAAATATTGTGGATAAAGAGAAATGATTCGCTCTTCTTCGTGTATGTTTTTTTTTCGTTGCAGTAAAAACTTTCAACTAGCTTTTTTGCTTCCGAGTTATTTGGAAATGTTTGTAAACTTTTACAAGCAGTCAAGTGCAAATATCTCGGTTATACAGGGATCCACCGGGACCGTCCGTTGAAAACTTTTTGAGTTCCAATTACAATATCAAGCTGAAATTTTATACGCGGCCATAACTAGCGATTTCCAATTGAAGTGAAATATTTTCGAAGTGATACCATTTCCGGTTATACCGGAAGTGGGGCATCACTTTGTTATTTCAAATGGCAATCTACCTTTTATTATACATCTAGAACCGACATTTGAGCAAGGCATAAAATACCCAAGTTGTTGTTAAATCTGTCAAAAAACTAGCACTTTAAGAACAGTTTTTTTTGTATGCTTTTATAGTCTAGTGAATATAGTAGCCATGACAATGCGGAGTTGACATTCAGACCAAATACGGAAAGATAATAAATAGGAAAGTATGTGTATACATCAGTTCTCAGGGCTTCTATTTGTCAAGCTTAAAATTGTTACTTCAAAGTTGTGTGAGGAGTTAATCAGTTTTTAGAATATATGAAGCTGTGATTACAGAATAAAACGTTTAATTATGAATTCTTGGAATAGTGTAATGAATATAGGGCTGACGAACTGATTAATTAAGAGGTTAAAGCGTTAACTTGGCAATTAATCATGGTTCTTAAAGTGCTAGTTTTTTGTATGCTTTATAGTCTAGTGAATATAGTAGCCATGACAATGCGGAGTTGACATTCAGACCAAATACGGAAAGATAATAAATAGGAAAGTATGTATACATCAGTTCTCAGGGCTTCTATTTGTCAAGCTTAAAATTGTTACTTCAAAGTTGTGTGAGGAGTTAATCAGTTTTAGAATATATGAAGCTGTGATTACAGAATAAAACGTTCAATTATGTACACTTTGTTGGTCGTTAAACTGAGCTTCAAGCTAATATTCGTTTGTATTTCAATGAAGAGGTAAATCCCAAACCACTATAGTAACTCGACAACAATCTATATTGATGGCTCAGTACAAGATGGTAAGGTGGGCTGTGCCATAAGAATTCATGAACTGAATTAAACTCATAGTTTGAGATTACCGGATGATTACTGTGTTATGTCTGCCGAAGCTTATCCAATTTGCATTAAAGCTTGTCGAATATCGAGACTTTCATAGCACACATATTTGTTCAGACATTCTTTCTTGCCTTACGGCCATACGTATCAAAAACAGTAATAATTCTCTCATCAACGTTATAAGAAACCAATTGCTTAGCACACACAATCAAATTACCTTTTGTATACTCCAGCTCACTGCGGGATTCAGGGACATAAAGAGGTCAACACCGCAGCCACAGACGCACATTAAATTTCCTTGCTGAGGTCCCAAGTCCTCACAAAGATTGGCGACGAAATTCACAAGCTGAACTGAACCTTTCTTGGAATAGAGAAAGGATCCCCATGGCAAATACTCACTCAAGAAAAATAAGATGGAGTTTCAGCAATAATAATCTCGATAAATAGTTTACCAGAAGGGATCAAATCGTTATCAACAGGCTGAGAAGTGGTCACACTAAGTTGACTCGCGTTTATCTGATCACCAAAGAAGAGAAGCTTTTGTGTGAATTTTGCCAGCTGTTTGACGTCAGTCCCACATTGATAGAATGTCACAGGTTTGAGAACGAACTCAGGCTCTTGGAGATGACAAGAGATCTGAAATCCTTGCTAGGCACCCACTCTAGGTGTTCCAAGGTTATATCCTTTCTTAAAGCATGTAGTCTTCATATTGCAATTTGATATCTTACAGACATGTAATCTATATAAATGCTTTCTTTCATTCACTGTACTGATATGTAAAACCTGAAATGTATCTTAGTCTTATAGTAGCTGCTAATACTCAGATGAGGCATTCTACTCTACATGAAGAAATTAAAGAAGAATCGTGTGAACACACATTAAATCATCTTGATCGTGAATCACCATGAGGAGCATGAGAGAACTGAGAGCAGCCAAATACTACAGCTAAATGGAGTGGAATTAAAAACGATAGGAGAGATTCTCAATTTTGTAAAAGAACTGAGTCTACTGGGGAACAATTGTAGCACTTATGAAAACAATATATCAACTCATCGCAACTCGTAAATGCTCTAGAGCCAAACAATTTCGTTAAATGAAGATACCTCATCATTCAAATTCATTAAGAATGCAGTGAAAGTTGTGAAAACATCAGATTTTCTTCCTTCTCCTCGTAGATATCATATTAAACCATCCACCATTTAAGAAATTATATATCGTCATGAAATTCTACTAATAACCGCTTGCGTTGTAGAAGTGATATTACCCTGATGGACATAAAATTTCCAAGAAGATGCCATTTTGGATTTTAGTGCTTCTTTTGCAGTAATCGTTGAATTTTATAGCAGTCTTAACTGACGGTATTATAGTCATTATAACGAATAAAGCGGAATATGAATTACTCAGTCTACATACTGATGCCTTTCGAATACAGCTTTATTTGATATGAACGAAGGAGATAAAAAAAGCGACGTTCGTTTAATCTTGGATGAAAGAAACATTCGGATTTATTTTTGGGAAAGAAAGAGTTGCAAATATTCTACCTTCTCGCCAATTATGTCTAATTTTAAATGTTAATGTGAGTCAAAACACGATAGGAGGAAAGGATTGACATTTAAAGCACACTAGACCTCTAATAATCGTTTCTAAACTGAAATCTCATGACAATGGGGGAAACAGGTGAGTCATATATTATTTCTGAGTACGGGCTTAGCGAACCCGAGTTACCATAGACCTGGCAATAAGGATAAAATGCCAATTATCCAATGATG
Organism: Cryptolaemus montrouzieri; assembly: GCA_013387265.2. Classification (NCBI taxonomy): domain Eukaryota; kingdom Metazoa; phylum Arthropoda; class Insecta; order Coleoptera; family Coccinellidae; genus Cryptolaemus; species Cryptolaemus montrouzieri. The sequence continues at coordinate 81,392,171 of JABFTP020000103.1, read as the reverse complement.
TTCAATCTACTGTGGTGTGAAGCGGTCCTTCGACTACACAAACTATAAGTCTACCAACTCTGATTCGAGCCGAAATAAAAAGCGTCTGAAATCCACCATGGCAAAAACGACTGGTGAAGGATATTGACAATATTAGAGCTGAAATCGGTCGCCTCACAGAATTTCTGAGGAATAGAAAACCCTCAAGGCGCTTGAAATCACATTTACGCAAAATTCATAAGAGAATTGGTACGACATAAGACCCTAATCACAACAAACACACCGACGTGTGAAACTCCAAGCAAAAGCAGAGAGGATCACAAGATACATCAAGAGCACTAAAAGGAAACTCCAAAACAATATTCATAAGGGAAGGCTTAGCATATATGCTACCTAAGAGCGATAGAACACAAGATCCGTCTGAGTATAGGCCGATCACTTATCTGCCAACGCTCTACAAAATACTCACCTCTTCCATATCTAATCGCATATACCAACACCTTGATGACAACAACATATTAGCAGAGCAGCATAAGGGATGCAGAAAGAAACACAACGGTTGCAAGAAACAACTAATCATCGATTCTGTGATAATGGCACACGGAGATCATCGGAATTTTCATACAGCTTTACTCGATTACCTGAAGGCATTCGATAGTACCGCCCATTCTTGGCTTGTCGCAGTATTACAAATACACGAAATTCATCCAGTACTGGTAGAATTCTTGAAGACAACAATAACAAACTGGCGCACGTCTCTGCAAGCCAACATGATACCCATACGTTGTGGAATTTTTCAAGGAGACTCTTTGAGTCTACTATGGTTCTGTTTGACTATGAACCCATTGTTTTTAACGCTCAATAGAACATGATACGGATTTATGATAAAAGCAGAGAGGAACTATCACACAATCTCCCACCTGCTGTATATGGATGACATCAAATTATATGCTTCGAACAAGAATCAATTGGATGATCTCCTGAAAACTGTCAGTAAGTTCTCGGCAGATGATCATATGAAATTGGGGACTGAAAAACGTACGAACTTGAGCATTCAAACAGGGAAAAGTCATAGATGCTGAAACACAACTCCCAAATGGCGAAACGTTTAAATGTCTGGGATACCAACAAGCCAGATTGCTAGACCAAAAACAGTAAGAGGAGAAGATTCGTTCAAAGTACAGTCAGTGTTTGAAAACTGTACTGAAGTCAATGTTGAACTCGGGGAATCTAGGCAAAGTAATTAAGACCTACACCATTCCAGTGTTGCTTCACTCATTTGGAATAATCAGATGGACTAAGACAGAACTGGATGATATTCAAAGGCAAACCCGAACGATGCTGACAAAGTACAATAATTACCATCCAAAAGCGTCTGTGATAAGAACAACTTTAAAGCGGAAAGAAGGAGGACGCGGAATGATGGATGTTGTCAACTTACATACCGAACAGATCAAAAATCTCAGAGAATTATTCTCTGCAAAGCTCGCACTTCTGACCTCCATAGAGTAGTATCGTTGGCTTTACTCATTCGGAATGATCAGATGGACTCAGACAGAACTGGATGATATTCAAAGCCAGACCCGAACGATGCTGATAAAGTACAGCAATCACCACGCAAAATCGATACCACAGAGTGGTATCGTTGACTAAGGGATATACACCTATAAATGTTGCTACCTGTGATCACCTGCTGAATCTACCGTTCCTATCATATACTGAAAAACAAGAGCAATGGTCAAGAAAGGAATTTTATGGACGACATCACCATAAGATTAATCAACCACACATTGACAAAGAAGCTTCCAACAAATGGTTGATGAAACTGTTCGCGGAGCAGAAAGATTCCTTATGGACATTCAAGACCAAGTCATCGCTATAAACAACTAGAAGAAATTTATAACTAAGCACAAACATAACGAGCAGATAAGTGCAGAAAATGCCATATAAGATCGGAAACTATACAGCATATTACGTCCGGATGCGAACAACTGGCCAATACGGACTATCTTCGCAGGCATAATCAAGTATGTAACATTATCCACTAGAAACTTGCACACAAGTACGGACTTCTGAATACTTTCCAGCCATATTACAACTATCAACCTGCGCCCGTATTGAAAAATGAATCCATGAGATTATACTACGATAGGCCTGTTATCACTGACAAAATGGTGACATAGTGGTGATGATAATACGCCGGACAGAGTCAGTGTGTTACACCTCGGTTGCGCGGCGCTCAGGAAATTAGAATTGCATGGGAATACCTATATAGAAATGAAAAAAACTGTAACTCTTAATACATATAGAATAGTGAGAAAATTTAGGTCAAGTATATTGTAATCGAGCCTTTTTCAAGTTGAGAGATATGCCTCAACTGCCATGGAAAGGTCACTTTTATTGAGGGTCTGAAAGCTTATAATACGTTGCCACTTTTGTTAAGTCATCTAGCACTGTAAGGCTCTTCAAAGTTAGATTGAAGAAAATGTTTTTTGTTCTTAGAATTATCTTTTCGAAATCTTTGCTGATTTTTCATGTAATATATGTGATTAAGTAGCAGATTGCTAAATAAATAGATATTATTATTATTATTATTATACTCAGCACTAGGTTTTTCTTTTCAATTAATACTGGTATCAATTACGATTCACATCAACCCTGAAGATTTGTATCAACGAAAATTCAAAAGGCACTAAAATAATACTCGACTTGAAGTTTACGACAGTCACGCGCTCATGTAAAATGAAGGGTGTGTTTTGAAAGGTGAAAACTATGACACAGTGTTGAATCTGACATTTCCTTTCCTTTACCCTACCTTGCGACTTTGATGAGTCACCCTGCTTATTAACTTCAAGGTATATTCAATATTTCAAAAGAAGTTTTGGAATTTCAAAACACACGTCTCAAACAACTAAAATAAATGATTATAACGAGTTTTAATTTTTCCATAATACATAATTGTAAATATCTCGGTACGAAGTTAGTAGGAAAAACATTTTGCTTTTCGAAAAAGTTGTAAAATATATTTCTTGATTATACGTTAAGTAAATAACTCAATTTCTTCCCACGTAAAGTTATTACTCATTTCAAAGCCATTACCAGATCCACCACTGTTCGGCTGCGATGTCTATTTCTAAGCCAAACACTTGTTCTCGAAGGCTTGTGATTAATGAACATTCTCCCCAACGGGCTCGTCATGTCCCAAATTCATCACATCGTCTTCGCTGCTGATGGCCAATAAAACAGCGCCGTTGTCTGGTGCGGTATTTTTTGGTGTTTCACCTAATCATTCATCAATCACTCTGTTGGCAAAAATCTATCTTTGCTAATTGAATCGTCATGTGTCGTGGAAGACTTTATTCACTTATTTATGGAGCAAACAAAATGGATATTGTCTTGGGAAATTTTTCTGAATTTTCAATGATAATGATATGGTATGAAAATTGTCGAAATCAATTGTTTGGAAATCAGAATTCAATGTGATTAGCATCTACAGTGCCCAAGAAATTATTTTTCTCCACGAACATCAATAAATGTCATAATTCTGAACTTATTTTCAGTAAAACAATTTAAACATCCTCACTATTGAGTTTGACTTTTCATTCTTCACATGACACTGAGACCTTGTAATAGTTCCTATGATAATTTTTCCATTCATTTCCATGAAAATAGTTGTAAAATGATTGGGATTAATGAAATTAATAATATGCATTAACAAATTGCCACATTTGTGAATCTAAACAATCCACAAGAATATACGGGCGTTGTTTCTACCGTACTTCAACGACAACGTTATTAAATGCTTTCCTTTCCTTTCGTTTTCTTCTTTATTGATGAATTGAAATAGATTATCCACATTTTATACAGGAGTGACTCAAAAAATTATTGAGTATTGTGATTTTAAAAGTATCATATCCTTCTTCAAATGGAACACCCTGTTTTTCATTATTCATCAACGTCAACGCATAAATTATTATGCTATATTTTTGCAGAAGTAACCTTATCTTTATATCCGATCATTTTCGAAATATTCGATTATTTGTAAAAATTTTGATAAAATTCTACAAACCGTATCAAACTCATCAACATGCATCATTATTCCACAGAAGTTTTTTCTGTAATAATTGAAGTAGTAAAAAATGAAACCTAACCAATATAATTCTTTTAACGAATGATAAAATCAAAATGATTAAAACGTAAATCGAGGTATGTGTTGACACTTTTTTATTTGCGCCTTCTGTCAGGTGTCGGACATATCATATTCTGCATTTCACATGGTGAACTTATCATTGTTTCGCTATTAAACATTGTTAAAGTGAGGTTTGAACCCAATTGTCTCAATTTACTGCCATGAAGTTCTCCAAAGAAGAAATGAAAAATGCTTCGAAAAACTTCTAATGAGATTTATCGAAACGGGTGATATCGCTTACAAAAAACATGAAAAATCAAAAACTGCTAGAGCTGAAGACAACCAGTTATCAGTTTTGTTGACAGTAACAGAGGATCCATATAAAAGCCAAAGAAAGATTTCTGAGTTAACAGATATAAGTCAAACTTCTGTCCAGAGAATCTTGAAACTGAATAATTTTCATGCATAACATGTACAGCTGCACCAGGAACTGAACAATGAAGACTATGAAATTGGGCAAGTGACTGAGTAGCGCAATTGACAAGTGACTGAGTAGCGGAAAAGCCAAATATGTTTAGCAGAGTTCTTTTCTCAGACGCGGCAACTTTTTACAAGTATGGGCTTATTAACAGGCACAACTTTCATTATTACGCCACGGAAAATCCACACCTCATGAGACAAATAGATCACCAGCATCGTTGGTCCTTGAATGTATGGACCGCTATAGTTAATGAATATCTAACTGGAACGCACTTTTTCGACGGGCACCTCTATAGTGAAATGTATTTAAATTTTCTTCAAAATCATCTACCAATGGTAGTTACCGATGTACCCCAGCATATAAGACAAGATTTGTGGTTTCAACAGGAAGGAGCACCGGAACATTACTCACATCAGGTTAGGGAGCATTTGAATCATGTATTTCCAAACAAATGGATAGGACTTGGTGGTCCTGTTAGATGGCCAGCTAGGTCTCCGGATCTTACAAGTCTGGAATTTTTCTTGTGGAGTTACATTAAGGTCATCGTTTACCAGATTTCTTCTCCAAAACAGTTGGAAATGAGATAGAGAATAATCGACGCCTTTCAGTCAGTTAATCCGCAAACGTTGTCGAGAGTTCAACGGTCTTTTCTCAGATAGATTGAGTTGTGTCTACAAAGAAACGGGCAACATTTCGAAGACTTTTGAAATAGTTCAACACCTTGTAGATCATCCCACCAAAAACCAGTCTATTACGTATTTCATACAGGGCTACCTTAAAATATCTCCATTTCTCTGATCAAGTATAATGATATGTACTAATAAACTCTTCTTTCGCAACCTCTGATTTTATTATTTCAGTTTATTTTTTTATTTCGAAAATGGTCGAAGATAAAAATAAGGCTACTTCTGCAAAAATATGGCACAATATTTTATGCGTTGACATGAATAATAAAATGCAGGATGTTCCATTTGAAAAAATCAAGATATGATATTTTTAAAATTACAATATTCAGTATTTTTCTGAGTTACTCCTGTATAAAATGAGGATAATCTATTTCAATTCATCAATAAAGCTATCCTTGGGCAAAGCTTGATGTGAGTGCCTATTTTGATGATTTTTATGGAAAAAAATATTGTGACGAAACAACTCACCAAAAGAACTTAATACTTAAAGACCATTATATCAGAGTTAAGGACGCTCTTGAATCGTCAGGAAAAGAGCTGTTAAATTGCAGAAGTAGATTTTACTTTCTCAATACGATACTCATCGAACAAAAATGAAATCTTCAATAGTGTACGAGCTACAGAGCACCGCGCCGCTAGTGAATCACCCAGTATATTTCCATGACAGAAACTGATAGAACAAATCAAGAAAATCCCATCGTTTGAAGGTGAAATACAAAAATAGTGTTATTTGCAGTTTGTTGTAATTTTCTAGCATATTCGTATTGATTCTGATTTTTTTCGCTGTTTTCCAATATAAAATCATAACAAAAACAACGGAATGTGAACCATATTTATCATTCCAATTATCAGTTTTTCAAATTGCATGTAGAAGTTATAACTTTGCTATTTCGATTCAGACGAATCTTTCCGAATAAGAATAATAATCTGGTTTTGGAATTAAGTAAAATTCAAAATATTTCCTCGTCCTATATCATCACTAATTTCATGAATGCAATATTCAATGTTCCATTTCAGTTCATCCATTATTTGTAGTTTCTTTGTATTAACTGAAGTTTTATCATAATAGATTCTTTTTTCAATGAATATATAATCCTTTTTTTATTTGCAGATAATTGTTTGAAGGATTAGTGCATGGTAAGTATAATCTAAATGTGTTTCACTGATCACACATATAAACTACAAGCCCAAGGAAAAAACTACCCTGTAAAATGAACCAACGAAGGCTGTTACTATATCAGAAAATAAGTCTCAGCCGTCTTATTTAAGCGGTACAGGAGAGTACGTGAGAAAATGGAATTTCCCAGGTACAATTGAGGAATTACGACTATTTACGGCTTTCTTATGGTTGATAGATAATTAAAAGTTAATGTCGAAAAACCTAGTGCCTTACGAAAGTGGTAGCGGCAGAAATCAGTGCAAATTTTAATTCGATGATAGTTGTAGAAGCATTACAGTAATATATTATTATATTTTCAGTGCGGAGATCGAAAACTTAAGGGTAGCGACCCTTTACCTTCAGCCATATGATGTACGGCATCTTGTTCAAAATATTATTTAATACGGTCAGTAATGTTTACTAATTGTGTCGTTTGAAAATTATTGTTAATATTTGTGTAAATGAACAATTATTAAAATTTTAGGATTGACCGAGTTATTAGTGCTGTAAGATTATAAAGTCATGTACGGCAACTTTTTTTCATATAATGTTACTTAATATTAACGTTATACCTTATAGCTGTTCATTATAAATGGTAGTAAATCAAAATATTTTTCTCGTTACTCATGAGTTCTTGAGGTCACTGAATACTAATATTATCACGAGTAAACCGCCCAGTAAAGATTGTGGGCAAGTTCTATGATAAGTTTTCATAATACTTCAGAGGAGGACGTTTGTAATACCCGCTGCGGAGTATGGACAAATTCTATGAAAAACTGTCATAATACTTCATAGGAAGACGTTGAAGCACCCAATGCGGGCACCAGGTAAATTATATATTCGTATTCAGCGACCTCGGAAACCGCAGGATGATGTGTGGGCCAATCCTTTAAGAAACAGTCATAATACTCCAGAGCAAGACGTTTAAAACACTCGCAGCGGGTATCAGTTACTCTACAGCCTCTCACCAACCTCTTTTTTGTGTTCAGCGACCCTGAAAACCTCCGAGTAACGAGTATAGCCAAATTATATGAGAAATTGTCATAATACTCCAGAGGAAGACGTTAAAGTACCCACAGCGGGCACCAGGTATTTTGCAGGCTCTTGTCGACCTTGTATTCGTATTTTGCGACCTCGCAAACCGCAGGATAATGTGGGACATTCCTTTAACAAACCGTCATAATATTCTAGAGCAAGACGTTTAAAACACTCGCAGCGGGTATCAGTTACTCTGCAGCCTCTCACCAACCTCTTTTTTGTGTTCAGTGACCTTGAAAACCTCCGAGTAACGAGTATAGCCAAATTATATGAGAAATTGTCATAATACTCCAGAGGAAGACGTTAAAGTACCCACAGCGGGCACCAGGTATTTTGCAGGCTCTTGTCGACCTTGTATTCGTATTTTGCGACCTCGCAAACCGCAGGATAATGTGTGGGACATTCCTTTAACAAACCGTCATAATATTCCAGAGCAAGACGTTTAAAATACTCGCAGCGGGTATCAGTTACTCTGCAGCCTCTCACCAACCTCTTTTTTGTGTTCAGCGACCTTGAAAATCTCCGAGTAACGAGGATGGGCAAATTCTATGAGAAATTTTCATATTACTCCAGAGGAAGACGTTGAAGCACCCGCTGCGGGCACTAGGTACTTTGCAGGCGATTGTTGACCTTGTATTCGTATTTTGCGACCTCGAAAACCACAGGATACTTTGCAGGCTCTTGTTGACCTTGTATTCGTATTCTGCGACCTCGCAAACCGCAGGATAATGTATGGGACAATCCTTTAACAAAGTGTCATAATATTCCAGAGCAAGACGTTCAAAACACTCGCTGCTGGTATCAGTTACTCTACAGCCTTTCACCAACCTCTTATTCGTGTTCAGCAACCTTGAAAACCCTCGGGTAACGAGTATGGGCAAATCATATGAGACATTGTCATAATTCTCCAGAGGAACACGTAACAGCATCCGCTGCGGGCACCAGGTACTTCGTAGGTTTTTACCGACCTTGTATTCGTGTTCAGCGACCCCAAAAATCCTGGAGTGACAGAAGTGAATTCATTTTACGATTATTCACCGCTTTTCAAATCTTTTATAATTGTTAACTTTTGTAATGCATTTTTCCTATGCAAAAATGCAATTTTTCATGATAAGATTAATTCACAAAGTTTCTAGAGATTCTCACAAACTCAACGCACCAAACAGCACTAAAATCAGTTCTACTGCTCCAAAAATCGATAGTAAGACCTATTTTTCTGCTTCAACCCCTCGAGTAACAGCATAAATGATGGGCGGAACACTGAAACAAAAATATATGTTTTTGAAGACTACCTGAATTATTAGGGCTCGTAGTTCTTTCTCATACTACATCGTATTAATCGTATCGCAATATAACAAAGAAAGAATGCAAAATATTCAACGAAATGAAAATACAGAAAAATCGGACACGACATTTGGATCCACCTGATACATCTGCCTTCAGGGGTTTTAGAGTTTGGTTCGCTATAAACATGTAAGGATTCACATCCGGTTTCAGATAAACATGGGAGAACATATCTTTGATATTGCCATTCGAACGAAAAATGCATTTTCTCGAGTAATAAATATCAGAATATTTGTTTGTTCGACATAATCTCAGCGAGTTTGCCGTCTGATGAAGTTGTGTTCATTCGAATTGACAATGCATTTCATTTACCCTTTTGTGACTATCGTCTATAGCTCTGTTCTAAATATAGCGATTTTAAAAGCCATTTGAAAGAATTACGAGACAGTCCAGATATGATGGAGACAAACGCTGTAGATGGCACACATGTATGACACCTTCACACACACCATCAGTGAAGGTGCTGACTCCGTAGCGTATTGGCATTCGTTATTTTTGTGCGGAAAGGTTTTAAAACAGGAAATTTTTCATCGTTTGCGAAAACATTTCGGTAGTAAGCAGGGCTGCTGTGTCCGAATGGGCTAAAGCGTTCAAGGATGGCAGCGAAACCGCATGGTAGTCCACCGTGAACTGGCATCATACCAGGCAACATTCGCTACGTGCAACAACTCTCAATATCACAGAATAAATGGCGCGATGGGTGCTGATCCCTTACTGTTTTACTTCGAGCAACATTTCACGCAGTTGAAAGTTTGTCGCCGCTTGCTGACGCAATACGAGGTGGAAGGGGACGTTTTGTTAAAGAAATCTCCTCTGAAGATTACACTATCACATTCTCGAAAGCAAGGTGTTGTCTAACAAGTGGAGCATGAAGAAGAAAGGGGGGGGGGTCAGTTAGAGCGAAAACAACTAGGTTATGTGTACCGTGTGCTGGGACAGAAGGGGTGCTGTACAAACAGCAATGCTACATACCACTCTAACCTTCTTAAAATACACGTGACACTCGCTTTTCGCTCGAAACGGACGAGAATTCCAGCGCCATGTGCGATTCTTCACTCCAAGATAACGCGCTCTCTCAGACTTGATACCATACCGGAAGATACTGAAAATCCAGGTTCATCACTCTGTGACTATCACATGTTTACAACCCTGAAATAACCCCTCATAGGTCGAAGATTGAACACCGAGGACGAGATAAAAAAGTTCGTGCTCACATGGTAATCCGATTTTCCCAAGGAATTCGGCGATACCGGATCTAGAAGAATTGCGAATATTTGTAAATTATTTTGATATCAGACAATTTGTTATTATGGTTTAACCGCCCTCTTAAACACATATGGTAAACATGTAAGGATATTATAAAAATTCCATATGGAATAAAGGCCTGATTTTCTACGAACTTGCACAATATTACATCATATCATATCACATATTATGGAGGTATTTTAACTACCCCAGCTGGTTGTGCCAGACACGAAAATTAAACTTACATCTCAGTTTACTAGGAACAGGAAGAAAATGAAGTAGGGATATTCAAATTTAAACACTAAAACAAAAGTTTTCCAAATAAGGCATAGTTAGTTCAAACTTGATGATTATAGTTTCATTTAAGGCCTTGAAATAAATAATGAAACAATTAAAGGAAAGACTTAAGCTCAACTTACACTGTGACAAAAAACAATCAGTAAACTTGAAATTAAACGAAAAAATCCTAATCTACTTCAACATTTATTGAATTGCCTTCAAAATATGCTCCATTTTAAGCGTCAACGTTATTTCCAATCATCGAAACACTTATAATAGGCGCTTTCAAGGATGTCCTTCAGCTCCTTCTGCAAATTACTAACGACCAGCTGGATTTTCGTTCGTCACCACTTCTCTTATCTGTTTCTCAGGTGTAAATGTTATTGTAATATTTCAATGTAGACTTTGAGAATGGCATAAATCCCAAAACATATCGAACATATTTTGTGAAACTTCAGCTTAGTGTTTGTATTTACAACAAATGCTTATATCTATAATTTTGGTGTTTGTCACAAACACAATCGTAAAAAACAAACAAATAAGTAGAATACCAGCGGGAAAAACAGACCATGCTCGTTCCTTAAACAGGCATCCAAACTGGAATCATGCCTCCTACGATTGCCCCTAAAGTGTGAGAACAGGAAATGTAACAGGGGAGCTATACTATCTTGCTTATGATTCAATAAACGAATGAAAAAACCTGTGGAAAAAACTCGTTTCCCTGTCACTATTGCACTAGCAATAGCTTGGCTGTTTATGTTGTGTTAGTGTCGTGTTAACAAAAAGAGTACCAAAAATTTTTCTGCTTAGCAGCTTCATTCTCTCATTCTCATCCTGCACTCCATAATTTCCAGGACTTCTTCACGAAGACAAGAGTGAAAAGGAAGGGAGTTTGGGACAGGAAAAATCTGTAACAATGGAAAAAGAAAACCAGCAGAAAAATATTTCATCAAACATACCTAACTCTTATATGTCTAAACTCACTTGAATCTAAGAACTTAACTAATGCTTCTCTGTTTTTCAACAGGGAACATCTCATACACATTTTAGGAATGAAGCCCCACGGGGGTGTAGCCCTTGCCTTATCTAAGAAATTAACTAATGATTCGCTGTTTTTCAACAGGGAACATCTCATAAACCATGGGAAAAATTCCTAAGGAGGGACAGCCTTGCATTATCTAAGAACTTCACCAATGCTCCGCTGTTTTTCAACAGAGAACATCTCATACACCATTCGGGTGTGTAGCCCATAATAACCTCAAGATTCAAAAACTAATCTCCTAAATAGACTTGTAGTTCTCTACCCATTTAATGAAATTATCTGAGACGGAATGAGTTTCTTGAAAACCACCCTTAGAATGGTAAATAGGACAATTGAGGACTAAATGTCTTATTATCTATGAAATCACAGAATGCAAAAGTGATATGGACACCTAAAACCATATATTTCTTCATAAGTAAATAAATCCTCGAGGTAAGCGAAGAGAATGGGTTGATAAATAATATCAAAGTTTGAATCAAATATCCCTGAAATTCTCAGGAAATTTGTATAGAATTTATTACTATACACAAACCACAGCTTTTCATATAGTTGAAATTAATGTCGTAGAATTTGGGAGCGAAACGATGAGAACAATGTCGAGCGTGAACCTATGAAATTACAACGATTTCTATTGAGCACTACTATATAATCTATGCTATCTGTTCCAATGAAGATTTGAGACTTTAACTATGAAAAAGTTATTATTCTAGCGAAAGAATTGAGACAGGTAGATTTTCGATTCAAAGAGGATTTTTCTTGAGCTTGATATGGTCCATGTAATAATATAATAATAATAACATATCATGTTGAACAACTCACAGTGCATTGTTAGCATGCTAATATAATAAAATAATTTGAGACAAGCTTCAAAACCAAATGATATAATATACAAGTGAAAAATATAATAAAGATATAAGAAACAAGTTTAATGAATTAACATGTCTCCTTTTGCCCTTTCAAACTTTTTTGCAGTACGCCACTGATCAACGTGCAATCAATTTCCGTGATCTTCTTTCAATTTAGAAACTTTTTGACACTTGTAATTTTTCGTAACTCCAACCGTTTTCCAGTGAAAAATTATTGAATTTGAATTATTTAATTTATGTTATTCGCTGAATAAAAAATAATAGAAATACTCGATAAGTATGACTAAAATTCGTTTTAATTTTGATTACTCATCTTCTTAGACTCAACTTACACTTATTCAATATCAAACTAAAAAACAGAATAATTAAAAACTAAATAAATTGCTGGAAGTGTCCTCCACCTGCAAGAATACAGGCCTCTATCCTTCTTCGCATATTATCACGCACTCTTTGCAATATTCCTGGGGTATTTCTTATCTTGTCACAATAGGTTATTATTCGATTTCTCAATTCTTCTACAGTGTTCACTGGAATGGTATAAACTAAACTTTTGTGATATCCCCATAAGAGAAAGTCTAAACTATTTAAGTCTGGGGACCTAAGAGGCGATAGTTCTGGCCCACCTCGACCTATCCATCGGTTGTTAAATGTATTATTCCTTAGCTTCTCCACTGAAATGTGCTAGTGCCCCGTCATGCATGGACCACCTTATGTTTCTCACCAAAAGTGGCACATCCTCGAGCAATAAAGGTAACTCCTCCTCAAGAAATTGCTGATAAGCGGGACCGTTTAATCTTATAGCCGAAAATATGGCCCAATCAAATAATTTCCGATTATTCCGACCCAGACAATTAGTGAAAATTGTTCTTATGATGAGATTCTTGAATCAAATGGGGGTTTCCTCAGCCCAATAATGATTATTGTGAAAATTTTTGATAGCAGTTCTCGAAAAATTATCTCGGTCTGTGTACATTATTTCACTATCAAAATGAGCATTATCTCTGATTTTATTTAAGAACCATCGGCAGAAGTTCAATCTCGAAGGAAAATCTCGAGGAAGTAGAGTTTGGACGCTTTGAATATGAAACGGGTACAATAAAAAGTCGTGGCGAATCCTCTAAACTAGAACATGTGAAATATTCAATTGATTTCCAATTTTTCTTGTACTCATATGAGGATTCAAATCAATACAATTCAAAACTGCTTCCTCAATAGCTGCAGTTCTCATAGTTTGAGTTGCACCTTTTAAATGATTATTTGCAGTAAAAGTACCAGTTTCCTCAACCTTCTGTGGATATTTGAAAATTATTGCCTGTCTGGTGTTACTCGATTTGGAAAGCGCACCTGATATAATCGCCTAGCTTCAGTTGTGTTTCCGTCAGCCAGATTGTACAAGTAATGGATATCAGCCAATTCGACGTTAGTAAAATTAGCCATTTTTTCTAACAGCAATAACTTCAAAAGTCTTGAAGCTAATCGTTTATTTAATAAACAATTCGAGCAGACACTGGTTCAACTTCAGCAACTGTCAAAATAAATGAATAAATGAAAGAAATCAAAACCTACTATTAATTTTTTTAATTTGAAGTGCTTTCAATTAAGCGAATGCATACAATCGTTTAACAATTTTATGCTCGAGAACGGTAGGAGATACGTAAAAATTGCGAGTGTCAAAAAATTTTCTGAATTAAACGAAAATTGATTGTACGCTGATCAGCGCAACAAAGTTTGAAAGGAGACAAGACTCCGGAAAAGAAAACACCTGGTAGATTCTATTCGAAATTGAGGACGTGTAATAATGGAGGCTGTAAAATATAGCTTGATTTCTAAATTTGGGCTTAATATCTCAGAAACTGAAGGAGTTGAATAAAAACCAATTTTTCCGGAAATTTCAACAACCTGTAGCTCGTAACGAAGCTTTTGCGGACCTATGTTTATGGGAACTTTTTTCTTAAACTTGCACGTAGATTTATCCCTCAAATGGTGTCATACTATTATGAAACATCCTGTAGAATAAAAATACATCGAGAACACTAAGTCAAGTTGTCTTAGAATAAATATTGAAACCTCAAGAGCGAACGATTTTAGAATTATTATACTTAGTGGTTGTCGTTGAGAAATAAGCGAAATGAAAAATAAATCTGCAAATATATTGAAATTAGTATAAGGTCTGTTAGATTCAATTAGTTAGTTTCAATGAGTTCTTTACGTTCTCCTTTATGAGGTGAGACTATCCATCTCCTTCGATTGAAGTTCGTTTCAAGGCTCAAACCACATCTTACCATTCTGTTGAAGCCTTTGTCTCAGTGTTCGAACAGAGACAAGGGTCTATAAATAATCGTAAAGTTTGTATCTTGCTTCCCTGGAATTGTCAGCCATCTTGTCTGACTGAAATTTATTATTATACTTGAACCACATCTTTGCTTGCTAGTCGAACAGAGCTGTTGAGATGGACTAGGGATTCATAATTGCAAATAAAGTCTTATCTTGATTCATTGAGCTCATTAAAATCGCGATGTCAAGTATAAATTTTCAGATTCTTTACTATACGTCTTTCTGAGTTCACTTCGGTTATTTTCATGGCAGAAAATGAATGAATAGAATCGAAATAGAACCAACCAAATATGTGGTACCTATTGTCAGTTATCATCGTTGGATGGTAACTTTCCTAATAACTGAGAAGCTACTGAAGTTGAAACGTTGATTCCACATTTTCCAAACCAACTCAAAAATCGCCCTCCTATTAAAAATTGTCACAGCTTTTTCCGCTACAAACAATCGTTATTGACATAGGTAACAAAATTTATTTGGAATAAAAACTTTCGTTGTGTTTGATTTCTCTGTGTGATATCAAATGTTCATAAAGATACTATTTTTGAGTAGAGAATTAAAAGACCTTTCCGAAGATATGCCACTAACTTTCCCAACAATGAATTTTGACAAACATTTTCACAAACATTTTGTGAACTGTTGCAAAATAAACTTGTTCGTTTTGACGGCGCTGAATCCAATAACAAGCTCTCTTGACCTCTGTGACGTCTGGTTCAAGGTTATTTGAACGTCAGTCAGGAGAATCAAGTTCAGGAAAAACTCATCTGTATGTCTTTGAGGCCTTAAATAAGGTCATTTGAAGGTCGAATATAAAAAGTCACCGAAAAATGAGACAAAATCTACGTGATGATTTTGAGACCGCCTAGTACGAATTAAGGGTTAGTTCATTTGTGCAACGTTTCCTAGTAGACATTTAAAGCTACTTCAAGGTCATTAAAATTCTTTGGGATCAGAAAAGTTAATTGCAGTCAGAAAACTGAAAAAAATCCATTGTTCGTTGTTGAAGACGCTGAATCTGGAAATGTGGTCTTTGACCTACATCTCGTCCGGTCTAAGGTTATTCGAAGGTCAAGTCAAAGGATCATCGCCTAAACATCAAAGAAGATTGGTACATATGATTTTAAGTTATTCTATGTGTGATGCATGCCTACTAAAAAATGAATTCACTCATATGTTTAGGTAATGATCTCTTGGTTTGTCCTTTCGATCTTGAACGGGATGTTATGGAAGTTAGAGGACCTTGGTTTCAAATTCAGTTCTCTCAAAAAAGAATGTTTCCAGATTTTTCTGGCTAAAAAAACATTGAGATAAGTTTGAATGACTACTAGGAAGCACCGCACGAAACAACCATCTCCGGATTCGTTCAGCGGTCTATATAAGTATGTATTTTTACGAGATTCCCAATATGTTCTGATTTGACCTTCAGATGACCTTGAAATGGACATCATGGGGCTCGACAGAGCTTGATTTCGGATTGAGTTGCCTGGAAAATATACCATTAAATTTGTTCAGATCATTCCAACAGTTCTGAATACAGGGTGATACATAAAGTATGTCACAACTTGAGGGGGTAATCTACGTGCAATTTCAAGACAATAAGTTCATATAAACATAGATCTGCAAAAGCTTCGTTACGAAGCTACAGAGTGTTAAAATTCCCAGGAAAAAATTGTTTTTTTTTTCTCAAAACTCTTGCAGGTTTTTGAGATATTCATAAGGTGAATTCATTTCTCCTTTTGGCCTTTCAAACTTTTTTTTTGCATTACGCCACTGATCAGTGATACAATCAATTTCGTCATCTTCGTTCAATTTAGAAACTTTTTCGAAACTTGCAATGTTTTCGTATCTTCAACCGTTTTCGTTCAATTTAGAATTTTTTTCGAAAAATCTTCAACCGTTTTCGAGTTAAAAATTATTTGAATTGTGTGTTATTCGCTAAATAAAAAAAATACTAGAAATACTCGATAGGTATGCCCAAAATTTGCTTTTATTTTGATAGCTCGTCTTCTGAGACTCTACTTCTACTTATTCAATATCAAATTAATAAAAAGAACAATTAAAAACTAAATAAATTGCTGGAAGTGTTCTCCACTTGCAAGAATACAGGCCTCTATCTTTCTTCGCATATTATCACGCACTCCTGGGGTATTTCTTATCCTGTTACAAGGGGTTATTATTCAATTTTGAACTTTTGAGATATCCCCATAAGAAAAAGTCTAAACAATTCAAGTCTGGGGATCTAGGAGGCCATGGTTCTGGCCCACTCGGACCTATACATCGGTTGTTGAATGTATTATTCAAGAATTCCCTAGCTTTTCCACTGAAATGTGCTGGTGCCCCGTCATGCATGAACCACATTATGTCTCTCACCAAAAGTGGCATATCCTTGAACAATGAAGTTTACTCCTCCTCAAGAAATTTCCGATAAGCGGGACCGTTTAGTCTGTTAGGCAAAAAAATGGCCTAATCAAATAACTTCCAATTATTCCGACCCAGACATTTAGTGAGAATTGTTCTTGATGATGAGATTCTTCAATCAAATTAGGGTTTTTCGCAGCCCAATAATGATTATAGTGAAAATTTGTGATAGCAGTTCTTGAAAAGTTATCTCCGTCTGTGAACATTATTTCATATAAAAATGAGCATTTTCTCTGATTTCATCTGAGAACCATCGGAAGAAATTGAGTCTTAAAGGAAAAACTCGAGGAAGTAGAGTTTGGACGCGTTGAATATGAAACGGGTACAATAAAATGTCGTGGAGAACCCCTTCAAACTAGAACATGTGAAATATTCTACTGATTTCCAATTTTTTTTGTACTGACATGAGTTTTCAAATTAATACAATTCAAAACTGCTTCTTCAATATCTGGAGTTCTCATAGTTTGAGTTGCAGCTTTGAAATGATTATTTGCAGTAAAAGTACCAGTTTCCCTCAACCTTCTGTGGATATTTGAAAATTTTCGTCTGTCTAGTGTAACTCGATTTGGAAAGCGCACCTGATATAATCGCCTAGCTTCTGTTGTGTTTCCGTCAGCCAGACCGTACATGTAATGGATACCTGATCTCAAAACTAATCGCTAATTTAATAAACAATTCTAGCAGACACTGGTTCAACTTTAGCGACTGTCAAAATAAATTAACAAAATCAAAGCTTACTAGTCATTTGTTTTAATTAGAAGTGCTTTCAATTCAGCGAATGCATACAACCGTTCAATAATTTTTTGTGTCCAAAGAGTTTGCATTCCAAATTTGGGCTGAGTATCTCAAAAACTGCAGGAGTTTTGAAGAAAGCACCAATTTTTTCTGGAAACTTCATCGTCCTGTAGCTCCGCAACGAAGTTTTCGCGGACCTATGTTTATATGAACTTTTTTCCCAAAATTCCACCTAAATTTACCCCCTCAAGTTGTAATATACTATTATGTAACAACCTGTATACTGTAAACCTTCGAAAACAACCTTGAAATAACCTTGAGCGACCAATATGAAAGAATAAATTAAACTCAGATTCGTACTCAGCGCTCTCAAAATCGTATTCGTGATTTTTTTCGAATTTGTCGTGATTTCTCGATTTGACGAACGTAACCTGATGGTCCTGTGACATTAGAATTCAGTTTCCCATGTTCATGTGTAGATAAAATGTTGACCTCTGATCAATCAGAAGTACAGAAATATTTGACGACTAATGATGCAGGGAGAAATTAAGGTTACATTGTAAATGAAAAAATGTATTTGCATAAAATACTTGATGTGCCATTATCGAAACCTCCTATTTAATTGAAATCTATAAAAATTTCAGATGTAACCCATTTCATCATGTATCCTTATCTCGATGACAGTTACTCTACTTCAACTGCAATAAAAGAATATTCGAATGACTCCTCATCAATATAAATCTCAGAAAATTCTTGGTATTCAAAGTACGCAAATTATTTTTGACCCACTGTCTCTCAGTCTAACCTAGTTGACATTGGCTATTATGCAAAGAATTCGTTCAATAACTAGGAACAATTAATCCTATTAAATAATCATGCATTTCTGGAACTGAGAGTGTGCCTTTCATGTCATTTCGTATGTTTCGCTCAAACGAATTCGTCCCTAGAAATTTCGTGGTTATTTGCACACCGGTATGCCATAACGGCTAGTCCCTTGTCCGAAGGCATTTCGTTCGTATCGAGGAACAAAAATGGCAGAAATTCTTAGAATTCTTTATAGGAATGCTTCATCACTCCTGGATGGTCACATTGTCTTTTGAATGTGTGACAGGGTTATCTCGAATACGAATAAGATAATAGTTCAATGTGAGTATAATGAAATATTGGTCCAGTCAAAAATATATGTGAATTCGAAAAAAACTCTCAGAACAGTCTTGAAAAAATATTACAGATTTCCCAATTGATCACATATTTTTCAAAATTCCTCTCGAGGTCGAACGAAAATAATATCAATTCCTTGCATAGTAATTTTCATTACTATACTTTCTAATAATATTCAGAAAACTAAATAACCCACTACTAATTTATACAATCAACTTTGATTATGTCTATATGATACATTGATTCTTTACCTTATAGTTTCGTTTTACTTCATAGTTGCCACAAGCTTGAATCAATATTTGTTCGAGACAAAGTTCTGAGGAAGCAATTAGCAAAACTATACAGGGTGTTACAAAATAGTATGTTACAACTTGAGGGGGTAAATCTACGTGCAATTTAAAGAAAAAAAGTTTATATAAACATAGGTCGTTACGGAGCTACAGGGTGTTGAAATTTCCGGAAAAAATTGGTTTTTTCCTCAAACCTCTTGCAGTTCCAAATTTCGAATGCAAGCTCATTTTCACAGCCTCCATCATTACACGTCCTAAATTTTAACTAGAATCTACAAGGAGACTTATAATATTTAAAAGGTAATTTAGAGTTCATTTGTCTATTTTAATGAAAATTTTCCCCAGCATACTAAGAAATATATTTAGAATTAACATATTCCATATTTTTATTAAATTTTTATAACCCCTATGCGCTGAGAGAGTTTCTGGAATTACTATGATTGTTTAATGAATCAATTGAGACTGTCTTACAAAATGATGGAATATCCTTCAAGTTGCTATTAATTAGGTATTGAACTGTTAGTCTCACAGTAAGATTGTCCATTTCTAATTGAATATGCGTTTCAGTTCACTCAAGAGGAAGTACATTCTTATTCTACAATTATCCAATGTAAAAGTAAATGAGACTCAATAAGTTTGATAATGTTCGAGTTTGAACCAAAGAAAGAAGATTTCAATTTGAGTGGTTATGAATCTATAAAAGCTAACCTACGAATATATTTGGGAAATATGGAAGAGATGCATCCAAAGTGTGATTAATGTATCTTTCAAGTGAATGATCATTTTGTCAGTGGTTTAAAGGTGAGCTGTTATATTCAATACAAATTTAGTAGTTATTATTTTTCAACTACTTATTAGTAGGTTACAATCCACATTATGAAGAGGAAATATAAAATAGATTCACTGTAGAAAGGTTGGAAAATAAAATGAAATATGTAGAAGTTGCATACGAAGTTTTATTTTGTACAACCACATCTTTCAATGTAAGATTTATGAAAGTCACAAAAACATGCTGCTGTTTATGAGAATAATAGTTTGGTAAAAATTCGACTACTACTTGGAGAATGCTATGTATATTTAACAATTTTCGTTATAGGTAGTTGTATTATAGGTTTTTTATATAATTGTGTAAAATGAGTACGTTCATCACGTGATATGGAAATATGAAGCTGTTTTAATGCAATTTTTTCCTTTGATTTTCATTTCACAGTATATTATTATGTTTCACAAGAACATGAACTGAAGAGAAGTTAAATTAAAGAATACATCATTGTATTGTATACAGGGTGCTTCAACGAGAACTAAACAGAGGATATATCTACCAAGATATTAATTTCTGATCAAAACGCAAAAACAGGTCAATTTTTGTTTTAAAGGGGACATCTTTTGGGGTACAAAACTTGCCTGAACATTTTGAATAGGAAAGATGGGTCGAGTGATGACTCAAAAGAAAAGTGGTATCTTTGTCTACATTGCCTTGAACGAGTTTCCAGTTTTAATTGAAAACTGTAAAAGATACAGGGTGAGCAACTGAAAGATAGGGAGGTCTATTTCCCTGAGACTATTCAAGTTTCAGTGGAGTAAAATGGAACAGATTCATGCTGATCAGTGGCAGTCATCATCAAGTACCATCCTCAACTCGAATTTCAACCTCTTGAGCAGGGGTGACCATCCTTGAAAATTTGTAAGAGGGTAGATCGGTCGAGTGATACGAAACAAAGGTATTATCTTTGTCTGCATCCCCGTGAACGAATTTTCATTTTCGATTGAAAACTGTAGAAGATACAGAGTGAGCTACTCTAACTCCTATGGAACTCAATGAGAATAGGATTATTGCGAGCAGTCATGAAAGCAATCGAAATCCTTTACTTGAAAGGTATCACTGAATCGTAATATTACCCCGGCTCTAGGGGTTGAAATTCGAGATGAGGGTGATTTCGGAAGATGACAGCTTTTGATCTAAAATGATTCTTTTCCAGTTTTTCGCACTAATACTCCAATAGTCTTGGGGCGATAGCCTTCTCTATCAAATCAAAATTGAAAATTTTTTCACGGGAATGCAGACAAGAATAATACCTTTCTTTCGAGTTATCACTCGACCCCCATGTACCCTCTTCCAAATTTTCAAGGGTGGTCACCCCTGCTCTAGGGGTTGAAATTCGAGATGAGTACGGTACTTGATGATGACTGCCATTGATCAGCATGGATCTGTTCCATTTTACTTCACTGAAACTTGAATAGTCTCAGGGAAATAGTCTTCCCTATCTTTCAGTTGCTCACCCTGTATCTTTTACAGTTTTCAAATAAAAATCTAAATTCGTTCAAAGCGATGTAGACGAAGATATCCCCTTTCTTTTGAGTCATCACTCGACCCATCTTGCCTATTCAAAATGTTCAAGGATTGCAACCCCCGCATTGATCAGAAATGAATGTCTTTGTAGATATAGCCTCTGTTTAGTTTTCATTGAAGCACCCTGTATGAAGGTCCATAACACAATTTACAAATTTACACTTCAATTCAGGAGATGTTTGTTCTTTCTGGTAAGCAAATTGTGTTAATTTTGGTCCATTTGAATTTATGCGATATAGTTATGTATAGGGCAATCACATAAGGTGAAATTTCTATGTATTCAGTAGTGTTCCTTTATCTGATTACTAATTTCTCGCTTTTGTCTTTTGGATACTCCTAGAAATTTTAATTTGAGAAGAACTTTTATTTTCTATTTCATTAAAATACTTGAGAAGGATTCCTCCATCTTGCTGTTTTAAGCTCATGTTTGTTGTTTATTATAATTCATGAATCTTATTCGATTCTTCTCTGATTTAATTCGAATCAGAACTGTTGAGTAAAATTGAAAATTTGAAACTATAGATCGGTATATATTGATCATTCTTAGGTGCATATTTAATACTTTTGGAACTGAAAATCTGGGATATTGTGAATTAATATTTGAGTTGTTGATGACTGAATTTCTATGCCTAAAGGGTGATGGAACAATTTGTTTTTGAATCAATGTATTGAAATTTGTATGGTTGATGAGTCAGTATCCATAAAACAATAATGGAAGCTGCGTTACTCTAAGGATGTGTGAGGCAGCATTTGAGAGATTTCCATGTAAAATAAAGAACTATTAAGTATAAATTTCAGTGAATATAATGAGGCATTCAGTATAGATAGAGTTGGATATGAAAAGCCATTCAGTTTATTAGGCGTTTTTGTATAGAAGTCGTTCAGTATATTAGCTGTTTAGATATAAAAGGCGATCTAAATGGGCTCACTAGTATAGTATAAAGTAACATTGTCTCCGAATTTAATATAGTCATAAAACCCTCTTGTTTTTTTGAATTGTGGAGGCCGTTACTTGATGTAGATCCATGATATAAATGAGATAAAAAACACAAGGTTTAACTTTAATCTACACTTTATTTGAAAAAATTCGACGACGTTTCGCTGACACAGCAGCTTTATCAAGAATGAAAAACAGAATGAAGAGTATGGTATTATAAACAAATCGTAGAACAAGTTGGATGAATAACAGGAAAATCCACACCGAGCCATTGTACAGTTAGTATGAAAGGTAATAAAACTAATTAAACAAGTTGAGTAGGGGTGAATAATTCACATCTACCTGTTCATTCAAAAGCTTGTCCGAATGTTTGTATCTATTTATTTCTAATGCTGCTAGGAGGTCTAATTTTGAACTTTTGATTTTATATGTAATATGTCAAAGTTTCTATTTAATGAATGGTTTTCTTTTATTAGGTGGTTTGAATAATTTGAATCAGATTTATTTTTATCGAAACTACGTTTATGTTCAGATGTTCTTATACCAAAACTCCTATAGGTCCTACCGATATAAATTTTATCAGAAGAACCGCAATTGAGTTTATAGATTCCTAATTTACTTGATTTTCAACACGAGATTTATTATTTTTAATAAGTTTACCTAAGTTATTAGAAGTTTTGAAAGTTATATTAAGATTTTGTTTGACGAGAAAGGATTTAATATTTGTACTTGCAGAACCGCAGAATGTTAAACTGTTGAATATTTTATAGTCTTTATGAACAGGATATACTTCATTTATTGCTTTCTGATACAGTTTTTACGAATGATTAGATCTATCATATCCGGATTATATGAATTATTAATGGCTATCTGTTTGATGATGTTTAACTCTTTATTATAATCTTCTACTGATAAAGGTAAATTGAGTAACCGATGTACCATGCTGTTTAAAGCTGCAACTTTGTGTTGAATTGGATGTAATGAGTAGTTATGTATAATTGTATCAGTATGTGTTGGTTTACGAAAGACCGAAAAAACATGATTATTATTTCGTTTAGTGATTTTCAAGTCCAAAAATTAATGGAATCGTTCTGTTCAATTTCTATCGTGAATTTAATTTTGGATGGAATTAATGAAATTAAGAAATAAGTCTAATTGACGAGTAGTTCAATGAAACATACTAAGATGTCGTCAACATATCTATACCAATAAAGAAATTTGGAAATGAGTGGATGTGTATGAATTTTCTGTTCAATATTATTCATAAAAATCTCTGCTAAAAGTGGACTCAAAGGATTTCCCATGATCAAACCATTTTCACTACTGTAATAGATGTTGTTGAAAGAAAAATAATTTTGTTCAATGCAAACGTCCAACAGATTCAATATTTCTGATTTAATTATGTGGTTAACATGATTGGAATTCAACATGTTTTCGATTAATATTTTGACATCACCTGGAGGAACACTTGGGTATAAATTTTCAACATCAAACGAAATAATTTTTGCGTTAGGTGGTAGGTTAACGTTTTTATGTTATTTATCAATTCGAAAGAATGTTTTATAGAAAATTTTGATTTGAATGAACAATAATTTTAATGATATCTATAAGGTAGTGCGACAATTTCGAATTGATAAATAACATAAAAACGTTAACCTACCACTTTACGCAAAACTTATTTCGTTTGATGTTGAGAATTTATACCCAAGTGTTCCTCCAGGTGATGTCAAAATATTAATCGAAAACATGTTGAATTCGAATCATGTTAACCACATAATTAAATCAGAAATATTGAATCTGTTGGACGTTTGCATTGAACAAAATTATTTTTCTTTCAACAACATCTATTACAGTAGTGAAAATGGTTTGATCATGGGAAATCCTTTGAGTCCACTTTAGCAGAGATTTTATGAATAATATTGAACAGAAAATTCATACACATCCACTCATTTCCAAATTTCTTTATTGGTATAGATATGTTGACGACATCTTAGTATGTTTCATTGAACTACTCGTCAATTAGACTTATTTCTTAATTTCATTAATTCCATCCATTTGAACATTAAATTCACGATAGAAATTGAACAGAACGATTCCATTAATTTTTGGACTTAAAATCACTAAACAAAATAATAATCATGTTTTTTCGGTCTTTCGTAAACCAACACATACTGATACAATTATACATAACTACTCATTACATCCAATTCAACACAAAGTTGCAGCTTTAAACAGCATGGTACATCGGTTACTCAATTTACCTTTATCAGTAGAAGATTATAATAAAGAGTTAAACATCATCAAACAGATAGCCATTAATAATTCATATAATCCGGATATGATAGATCTAATCATTCGTAAAAACTGTATCAGAAAGCAATAAATGAAGTATATCCTATTCATAAAGACTATAAAATATTCAACAGTTTAACATTCTGCGGTTCTGCAAGTACAAATATTAAATCCTTTCTCGTCAAACAAAATCTTAATATAACTTTCAAAACTTCTAATAACTTAGGTAAACATATTAAAAATAATAAATCTCGTGTTGAAAAATCAAGTAAATCAGGAATCTATAAACTCAATTGCGGTTCTTCTGATAAAATTTATATCGGTAGGACCTATAGGAGTTTTGGCATAAGAACATCTGAACATAAACGTAGTTTCGATAAAAATAAATCTGATTCAAATTATTCAAACCACCTAATAAAAGAAAACCATTCATTCAATAAAACTTTGACATATTACATATAAAATCAAAAGTTCAAAATTAGATCTTCTAGAAGCATTAGAAATAAATAGATACAAACATTCGGACAAGCTTTTGAATGAACAGGTAGATGTGAATTATTCACCCCTACCTAACTTGTTTAATTAGTTTTTATTACCTTTCATACGAACTGTACAATGGCTCGGTGTGGATTTTCCTGTTATTCATCCAACTTGTTCTACGATTTGTTTATAATACCATACTCTTCATTCTGTTTTTCATTCTTGATGAAGCTGCTGTGTCAGTGAAACGTCGTCGATTTTTTTCAAATAAAGTGTAGATTAAAGTTAAACCTTGTGTTTTTATCTCATTTAAACCCCCTTGTCTTTCTTCAGTCCTTTCTTGATAAGTCGAGTACGAGTTAGAACTGTTGATAACAGAAGTTTCCTAACCAACTACTAAGTGCTCTAAGCCCATTTGAAGACTGACATTCGTAGAGATCGCAAACGCCTTAGATAACAAGGAAGTCTTCTTAACTACAGCTTACCAGTGCACGCCCAATGTGATCTGGAAGGAAAGGTGCACTAGATCTCTTTCCCCGAGGAGTCAACCTCTGCAAATAGAGACTGGCTCTCCAAAAATCGTTGCAGAATAGTTTTTCATTATTCGGACCAGTATTTATGTAAATCCTGCTCTTCATATAAGGAAAATTTTCAACAGTAATGAAGTTAGTTCATTATTCTGCCATTCTATTTGTGACTGCAATTTTGAAACATTACGTTCGCCTTCGTCAATCATGCAAATGAACTGTTGAAAAGAATTTGAAGGATAGACCAGAATGCCTCATATTACTTCTGGCAAATTTTCCTAATGAATACGTGAC
This sequence comes from Cryptolaemus montrouzieri, assembly GCA_013387265.2. Lineage (NCBI taxonomy): Eukaryota > Metazoa > Arthropoda > Insecta > Coleoptera > Coccinellidae > Cryptolaemus > Cryptolaemus montrouzieri. The sequence goes on along the minus strand of JABFTP020000103.1, from coordinate 81,366,108 downwards.
TGAATACTATGTTATAATAATTACTGAAATGAATATTTTAATGCACTGGAATTGGTTCCAGTATGAATGCAATAATTTGAGTTTGAAACAATATCTAGTTGATGAATAAATTTTCCATATCACTCCATTCTTCTAACCGTATGAAACTAAATGAAAAATAAATGTTTTGATAGATATTCAGATGTACATATTTTAATAGTGTGTATCAACTAAACGAATTTAATAAATAAATGGGGACATGTTCGGAAAACTGCTTGATCACTTCCATTGGTATTTCTATTTATGCTATTTTCAAACAAAATTTGTTATTTGAGGTATGTTATTCAACATGAATCATTATCATTTTGTATATTTTTCAATTTTTGGATTTTCCAAAATACAAATCAGACTTTTCAGTTACAGATGTCCGTTTTCGATGTTTTAGTACGGTAGCTACGTGAAATTTTGTAAATACGAAGGTTGTCTACAAAGTTTCCGACTCAACAAGAATACAAGACATTTTTCCTGAATATTTCCTAACAAAAGCTCCTTGTAACTTCACACACTTTTCCCAGGGATTTCCAAATTGTACTCGGTGTTTGTTTCTGCAAGATAGTGGCTCACGAAGGTGATTGTCTCTTTATTTGACGAAAATCTCTGTCCTCCGAGCGCAGTTTTTAGACGAGGGAAAAAGGTCGCTCGGTTCTTAATCTGGTGAGTAATCCGTCTTGGTGAAACTCTTCTATAAATGTGGTCTGTTTCCGCAAGCTCTGCTTTCAGCTTGTCAAGTCATGATGCGTAGTTCTTTTTTTATGCGCGCTCTCCAGGAATAGGCGAACCTGTTACACAACCTGAGTGGGTGCCTGGGAAGAATTGAGGTGTTTGTTTACTCGCTTCTTGAAGAGAGCCAAATTGTAGGATGTTGGATGGAAGCGAGTTCCACAGCTCACCAGCCCTGTAAACGAAGGAATTCTCATAGAGAGAAGTTGGTTAAATGTACCGCCATATGATGAGAACTCCTTGCCAGCGTAGTGTTGCGGCAAAACATGACGTTTTCCAGAACAAAGTCCTTCAGGTCCTTGGAGCATCTTCCGTGGAAGTATCTGTAAAACAGAGAAAGATCAGCAACTTGTCGTCTGAGAGGCAGCGGTTGGAGATCGCGAGTGATCTCCGGGTGGTCCATTAGGCGCACACCCCGTTTTTGCACACTATCTAACATACGCAACGAATGTACGGGCGCAGATTCCCATTCATGGGAACAATATTCCAAAACAGGTCGAATCTGCGCCTTATATAGAAGCAACAGCTGAGATGACGTGAAGTATCGCTTGGCTCTGAAAAGAAAACTAAATGTAGCTGATGCCGACTTAGCTACCGCTGATACATGTTCATGCCAGCAAAACCCGGAGTTGACCGTTATTCCAAGAAGGTGCATCGAATCTTTGAATGCAATTTGTTGGCCTTGGATCATTAGAGGAGGTTCTCCAGCTGGGACCTTTCTAGAAACGTAGTTCCTTGCGTCTTGCTTGCGTTGAAGCTCACCAGGTTCAACTGACCCCACTGAGATATCCTCTGTAAGTCAGAGTTTAAGTTGATTTGTTGACATTTCTGACGCTGCTATTCCGCAGCTGTAATCGGCCACAGACTACTGAAAGACGAAACCAGGCTACAATCGTCTGTAAAACCGAAGTTCTTGTTCTCTGCCGATGACAGAAGATCGTTTATCTGCAACAGAAACAAGGTTGGCGAAAGAATGGATCCCTGAGGTACTCCTGCTTGCAAGTGAAAATAATCAGATGTTTTACTGGCGACCACAACTTGTATTGATCTATTTGAAAGAAAGCTACTTACTTATCCAACCCCGAAATTTTTCGGGAAGCCCATATGCAGCTAGTTTATTCAACAATGCTGCATGCCAAACCCTATCGAAAGCTTTAGAGATGTAGAGGGCTATTGCTCTAGATTCCCCATGCTTTTCCATCGTTGATGTACAAACATGCGTGACGTAGGCAGCAGATCTCCTGTCGATCTTTGACTGCGAAAACCATACTGACGGTCGTTGATAATTCCCTGCAACTTAAGATATTTGATGCTTACTCCGGTGATGGTGTTTCTTTTTTGTAGATGATGGATTCAAGTAACTCCACGACTATCCCAGAAACAGTCCCCATCACTTTCTTAGACGAAAGAACAGTTTTTGCCGTTTTTAAACGGGTTTCTCCACTACAGTCCACTGTTATGACTGCAATTTTGATTTTGGCATATAGTAGTGTATACAAGTTTCTTCTCGAGTAACTAATCAGCGCCAAAACTCCGATTTTTTGCGCCGAAACTCCGCCAACGGAGCATTGGAAATGACCATTCGAGCATGGCAACAACGAAGAGCTTGATTTCATATGCTCATAATCTCTGCTATCTCTCTTACTTAACTTCGGCGATCATTTAGCACCATTTAGTGTATGTTTTCGTTGGTTTTTGCAGTTCTGGACTTCCTGAACGTTCATATTACTCAAGCTCTTAAGGCCACGTTCAAATTTAACTGCTCAAAATTTAACTGTAGTAAATGATGGTGCTGAGTCCCCATATAAATAATCTACTTAATTTTCAATTTACGTCGACGCATTGCCTTTCAAAGACAAATATTTGAAGACTAGTCGATACTCGATTTTGTCCATTTTTACAAAAACACTCACATCAATCTGCTCAAAGAACTGTTTCATACCAACTGCGCGTCCAAAATATCCGGTAGGGTTCAATAGAGAGTTAATTTCATATACACAAATGAAGAAGAGGGCTCATAGGACATTCAGAACTTCTGGCGCAAATGCAGATTACGCGAAATTTAGCGATTATTTGAGAACCATCGAGTATAGTTCATACTGACCCACTAAACTTCTGGAATTTTAATACTTCAAAGAGGAAGAACTGTGAGTTGCCTAGCACAATGGATCTTGATGGTGTCTCTGCCTCCGATGGTAATAGTATAGTTGAGCTGTTTGCAAACTTTTATTCGGAAGTGCATAGTTGTGAGGTTGTTGTAGCGCCTGAAAATGAATATGAATATACTGTTGACATTTCATCTTATCCGGTTTCCCCTAGTGAGGTTTTTGAGTTATTATCTGGTATAAAGCCCAAATTATCGGCCGGTCCTGATGGAGTAGCAGCTTTTGTTTTAAAAACGTCGGCAACTTTCCTTCCTTGTGGACGCAATGTTTGTGGTCCCTATTTTTAAATCCAGCATCAAGTCTAATATAAGAAATTACAGAGGTATAGCGGTGCAATCTACCATTCTGAAAATTATGGATAGTTTAGCTTATAGCTTTTTGTCTTGGAAATGTTGCTCAGTTTTAATCAATGAAGGTTTTAGAAGGGGATATTCCACTGTTACCAACTTAATACTCTTTGTTAATGAGATAATTGAATGCTTCGAGTCGGGCTACCAGCTTGATGCAATAAACACTGATTTCAGAAAAGCATTTGATATAGTCAACCTTAATATTTTGATTGCTAAGCTTGAGGCCGTTGGCATCTCAGGCTCGCTCCTTCGGTGGTTCAGAAGTTTCCTTTACGGTCGTTCACAGATCGTTAGATATCAGCGATTTTACTCCAGAGAATTTTCAGTTTCATCTGGTGTTCCGCAAGGGTCACACTTGTGGCCATTTCTTTTCAATATCTTCATTAATGACATAGAAACTGCTATTACCACCAAGTTTCTGCTATTCGCGGGCGACATGAAGATGTTTTCGGTCATTCATTGATCTTCTGATACCAATATACAAATTAGTGTGCATTACAACTGATGGAGCGCCATGACTAGAAGAAAAACGGTTTTGCGGCATTGTGTCGAGCTAATCAAAATTCTCCTTAATATTTTTCATTTCATTGCATTATACATCAACAAGTTTTGTATTCAACAGTTTCAAACACGGAGGAAATTATGGGCATTGCAACAAAAACTGTGAATTCCATCCGTGTACTTAGCTTGCAACTGCGGCTCTTTAAGTTGCAGTCGGAAGATAGTGAGTCAGCTGAACACATTGATTTAGTTCTTCACATGTACGTTAGGTGGTTGAGTCGCGGAAAATTCCTAGAAAGGTTTCGAGAATTATTGCCCGAAATAACAACTTTTCCACACGAAAGAGGCGATGTTGAAAAGGGAAAAATGGCATTTTTGACTGACACAATGCACTTGAACACCAAGAACTTGGAACTTCAAGGTAAAGCAAAATCTATTATTGAGATGATAAGCGCAGTAAACTCATTCAAAAATGAATTGCAACTTATGATTAATCATCTGAAAAGAAAGGATCTGAAAACAGTTGAATTATGATACGTATGAGGTTGAATTATCAAATATTTTGGGACAATTCGAAATGCATTTTAGCATCATTTATGAGTTATCCTTCTTCATGTAAAAACATTGAGGAATTAGTTACTGAATTAGCAAGCAGTTTAATATGAATTCATGTTCTATTGAGAATGAGTTGGTGCAGATTATATCAGATATACATCTCAAAGCTACAGCATCTTATATAAATTTCAGGTGTTTCATATTTGAAGATGAATATCCGAATCTAGGGCAAATCGCCCTTCAACTGACGGCAATGTTTGGGTAAACTTACTTGCGCAAGTCAGCATTTTCTGAAATGAAGATAATCAAGTCAAAATATCGATTATATGTCATTATTTTTGCAATTAGCACTCAGTGGTTACGTACCATCTTATGAAAAGTATTCTGACGACATGCATTGCCACGCTTCAACATCCAAAGTCCAAAGTTTAACGCCATATGTAACGCTTTTGTTTTGTAATAACCAATAGACTCGCAATTTTGAATAACTATGAGTTCTGTCATTGATACTATAGAGAAGTACCTTACTAAACTTAACCCAAACCTTGACTAAAATGATGTATATTATGCAGAAAGCTAATATTTATATATACTACGGTACACCCTACCTAGGTAGGTAGGGTGCATCGTGGATGTACGATAATCCTGCATCATACAGACTTACAGCCTCTCAAAGTCGATCGTAAGTAGTGTAAAATTATTGAGGTAGATCGCCAGCAGTTCAAGTTTGAGCACCTCCACACTAAGAGTAATATCTTGATATCTTGTACAATAACACAAAACGTACGATTGTTTTCCTGAGTTGCATATAACTAAAATTAAAATATCTTCATCCGCTCTCGCTTTTCAATTGTGTGTTCAGAATACCTAGACGGTTGATAACCATGCGTTTCAATTATACTGAGGTCAATTTTATCCTTAGTCTAGATTAGTTGAACTTCTGGATCTATCTTCTTTTTTTAGATGGATTAGATTCGAAATTTTTGCCTCATTTATGCATTCTGAAAGGGGAATGTTGTCTTCATCACCGTTGTCTTGAAGTTTGTCGTAATGTAACTAAATTTTCCTCGGTACATCTTGAAGCAGATGGGAAGGATCTCATTCATTTTCATCTATATCCTATTCATCCGTTAGTTCATTTACTTCAGGGGTATTATAACAATATCTACGAGATGATAATTGTGATTACTAATATCTCTAAGTGCCAAATCAATCCTTTTGAAGCGCTTTCCATGAAAAGTTGCAGTACTAATCGCACCAAATTTATTAGGATCTATTATAAATTGAGCGTACAATGAATTGAATTCGAAATACCCCACAAAATACCCTTTGTCCTCAAACGAGAACAGCAGCAAAATACATGCAATAAGTACAGTCAACCCCAACTTACAATGAAATATAACAGCTGGGTCTCCCAGATTTTTCTGTTTTTTGAAAAATTAAATGAAGCCACTATTGTATAAATGCACAAGTTATCTTATTGTATATTTTAGAAGTCTTTTATTTTGACTTGGTATTAAATTTCCTTACTATATATATCTAGTAATTTTATTTATAAAGTGTCCCCATTTGCGGTCCAAATGGGTTAATTACTAGGTTCAGTGTGTCAGCCTGGCGCATTCGCCATTTTGTATATACAATAAAGAGAAAAGTACGAGTTACTTTAGTGAACAAGCGAACTTCAAGTTTCATGGAAAGTCCACTCTTTCTGTCATTTCTCATCTTTCAACAAAATATATTAGTTCATCCGCATACCTATCGAAATTATGACGTCATCAATCACTTTTTTACCTTAATCGATAATGAAATTTGTTCCTCAAATTAGGTGATATAAATGGTGAGATATGACTTATTTCGTGTTATGTACCTTCCTTGAGAGCTTCAATGCAAGCTTTGAAGATCTCTCGATATCAGATATATTATACCTTTCAATTCCTGGAAAATTTTCATCCAGGCTCATATTCAAGGCATATTGTGGAGGATGCTGCATCTTGTTGAAACCAAATTATCTTATCAGGTAAATCTCGGACTTTCCTTTTCAAAAATAAACGGCTAAAGATGGAGATAAATCTTCTTGTAGAGCAGAGGGTCTTCAAACTACAACCTTCGAGAACGGGTGATAACACTAGTATGGTTGCTGAGATAAATTGAATGAAATATTCAGATGTATAGATATGCTTGATGTACTTCATTTTAGAGAATGTGTTCTCATATAAGTAAGTAGTACCAAAACAGAAACCGGCCACGTGACAAATGCAAATTGTCGAATTGTTTCTGTGGATGAGTAGACAGTTTCACGTTCTCATTGGGATAGTCGATCACTTGTGTACAGATGTCGAAATGAGAGATACGCCTTGTGCAACTTAATACGTAGAAATCATACTAGCAAGTTTCATAGGAACCGCTAGATAACTAGATCAATTTTCAACTTACAACAAAAGCATTCATCCCAAAATTGAGTTCAGAATAGAGATAATACTCATTGAAATAACACCTTAAGTTTCGATATATATCGAAAACCCATTTTACTGATATTTGCTTCCTTATTACTCAAGACACCAAAAATTTCATAAATACGCTGCGTTTAACCTATTAGTGCATGTGGAACAAAATTCTTGATTTGTTTATAATTTTTTCTTGAAATGGATATAATTTTGCTGTTGAAACGTGGTTCTGTCGCTATTTTTAAATTTTCTGTCCCAATTTAGAAAAAAAGGTGATCCGCTTAAAAGGACTATGCATAAGAGCATATTTGGTTCAAGAATTCATTTATTTTTCTACGAATGAAATATTGAAGATATAACATTAACATCATATTTTTGGCGTTATTTCTTAAGACAATCGAAAAAACATTTTTAGGTTGTAAGCCAATATTGCACTTATTACATATGAACTTCGAATTTTTATGGCACATTTGACATTTCCTGTCACTTTCAGAGTATTTGACGAAATGTTCCACATTGTCGAATCTAACGTCGTTATTGTTGACAAACTGTCAGCAGTTTCTGACTGATCTGGTCCAGAAAGCTCATGGCTTTGCGACGTCTGAATTCTAGAAGATTTGTACAGTTTGAATCTTCAGGTCTCAGTTTTTCATAAAAATCCAGCCATTTACCACACTCACATCGAACAAATACTGAAAAATGGGCCAGTACCATTTTGTTTTCCGCATTCTCGATCGGTACGCAGCTACTAATCCATCCGTCTTATCAACCCCTCCCGTGTATTCATTGTAATTTGATACCACTTTTGGTTGGGGAACATTCTGTTTGGATTTGGCTTCTTTGCACCAACGTCTAGCGGTCATCATAGATTGATCCTTGAAGTTGGTGGCCATCGTTACCACTTTGTTGTCTTTCCATTGAGCCATCAGAATTTTCTCCTTCGATAAAAACTGAAAAGATCCTCTTTTTTATCTATTCCATACATTTTTCTCTGGAAAAGGACATCCCTCTGAACGATTTTGGTGTATAGTACCAGTAGTACAAATATATCATTCCGCTAGATAGGACATTAGATCAATACCAGTAAAGTTCTTCTTCTTCTTTTCAGCCCTTCTCTGTCCACTCCTGAACATAGGCCTTCCTTCTAGCTTCCATCTCTCTCTGTCCTGTGCTATATTATACCATCATCTTCCTACTTTTCCTTTATGTCATCCAGCCACCTTCTCTGGGGCGTCCCTCCCCTTTTGTATAAGCGTGGTCTCCATTGAGTTATTCGCTTAGTCCATTTTACATCCTGTTGTCTTGCTACATGTCCAACCCATCTCCACTTCAATGCAGCTATTCTCGTGATTACGTCCTCTACGCCTGTTCTCCTTCTTATTTCTTCATTACGTATGTGATCCCGCAGGCTCACTCCAAGCATAGTTCTTTCAATTGCGCGTTGTGTGGTTCTAAGTTTGTTAGAAGATCTTATTGTGAGAGTCATGGTTTCCATGCCATACGTTAACACTGGGAGAACGCACATATTAAAAACTTTTCTTTTGAGGTTAATGGGGATTTGTTTGTTTTCCAGTAAAGTGGTTATCGAAATAAAGTTTATAACCCCTATTCTCCTTCAGTCCTGCTAGTCGAATTAGCGGTAAAACAACATCGCCACCCAAACCAAATTGTTTCGTTATCAGATTTATCAGTGTATATTTCGAAAGCTAACATGTACCCACCACTTCGACCAAGGGCCTAATTTTTAAAACCAAACCTGATTGGCTTTCCTTTGATATATTGCTTCGCATAATGCTTTCCATAGTATGGTATCATGCTCTCGTCAATCGATAGATGCTCATCTATACCGCCGTGCTATCGAAAATTTTGATTCAATCCGTTAATAAGTAGTTTCAGTTTGTGAAGTTTGTCTGTCGAAACATTGTTGTTATCATTGAAGTGAAGATGACGTAAAAGAAGCTCAAAATGGTTGAGTCTCATCGTATCATTAGTGGCATTCCGATACATGCTTTTATTAGGGTACTTGGCATATCCATGAGCAATAAAGCCCCAAAGATCACATATAGTTCATCCATAGAAAAAGTTAAAGGAATGTTGTGTCGTAACGCATAGAAATTATTCTGGTGAACGATATTTTCCATGATCGCCTCCATCAAAAAAAGTTTGAAGAAATCGGTTGGATATTCGTCCGACTGTGCATCGCGATATGGAGGCACAGGATCACAGGTGGTGTTTATACAATATTTGGGTGTATCCCCGTCCACTTATGAATTTTTCTTTTTTTTCTTTGAAAAGTTTTACCTTTCTTGTTCCTGGAAAACTGTTGTATAACAGAAAGTGGTATATTTTCTTCATCATCAATCTCCGATGAATGGGAAAGTGTGGCTTGAGGTTGAAGTCCACTTGTTCTAGCAGAAAGTTGTTCATGAGTTTTCTCATCTTCACCATTCTCGAAAGAAATTTCCTTGACCCAGAATACCTCAGGGTAGGTGGTTCATTTCGTCAGCTTCTTGGTCTGAAACATCGTTGTCTTCAGATTCTATATATATTTGTATTACTTTCATAGAAATCATCGCCCTGTACGATGTCCAAAAGTTGATGCAGAGATAATCTGAAATGGAAACAGAAATGACTTCTGTGCATATAGTCCTTCTAAGCGGATCGCCTAGAAAAACTTGCATTAGAAAAAACTCGGTAACTTCGATCCATGGTCATCAATGAATTCAACACTATCGTAAGTCGTGCCAAAGACATAAATGCTTCTGAGAAAGGTCTAATGAGAAGATGCACGTGTTGCCGGCTCCCCACCACTCTCTTAACATTTACGACATGCATTTATATTGTGATCCTTTCAAAAGGACTGTATGCACTTATGAGTTAATTTAATGATTTTTGTTGAATAGTAATTGAATATTACTTACCCGCCATTTTTAGTAGAATATAAACTTCGATCCATGGTCATCAATGAATTCAACACTATCGTATTTCACGTCGTGCCAAAGACATAAATGCTTCTGAGAAAGGTCTAATGAGAAGATGGATGTGTTGCCGGCTCCCCACCACTCTCTGAACATTTACGACATGTATTTATATTGTGATCCTTTTAAAAGGACTGTATGCACTTATGAGTTAATTTAATGATTCCAGGGCTTTTCTCCTGTCATTATCCGAAGGAAATATATCCAGGAAGTGTCATCTAATGAAGAAATAGGTAAAAACAAAGATTATCCCTTAAATATAATAAATATAATAAACGGAATAATCGGAAATTGAGCAAATACAAATAGCATATCTTTATATTTAGCAAACGCCCAATATGGAAATCGTATTGATCAATTGATACAGATAAGTACATTTCATTAACCAATATGTTTGACCTTATCAGTGAAAAGATTGCAAATATCGTTTCAAAACAGCATAAACACCTCAGTTACCATTTCAGAACCCCATGAAACTCTCCATGAACTTTTCAATAGTAAAGATACAATTGATAGATTTGACAATGCTGGGGTTTTCAATTTCTATATGGAACCAGCATGTATCAGAACTAGATACAAAGCGCATTAATAAGGTTATAATAACCAGAGAACTCACGAATAGATCAAATACCTCAAATTATTCACAGAATACCTATAAGGTTATAATAGTTAGGAACTCACGAATAGATCTACCTCAAATTATTCACATCTAGAGGGCGAAAGTTAGGTTCCTTAGAACCCTCATAGAGATAATCTTCTGAACGACCAGTATGGCTTATTCGGTCTTATTTGATTTCTTTAAACAATACCTGCTTTTATCATAATTCATTGATTACCTCTTGTTTGAAACTCTATTAATGTTTTATCTTCCTATTTATGTATGTATATATTTCAATTTTAATCCAGTACCTGCTGTCAGCTGAAGATGGTCGAAAAACCGAAATTGCAATCCTGTTTTAATAAATCTCTTGTGATGGTACAATACATATTTCTCATTATCAGCATAAGAATTAGGGTGTTACGACACATATTGCTCAATGCTGTATACAGGACAGTTAGATGAAAAACAATCAAGCTATGTTCAGTTCTTTATTATATGAAAAATCATTTCGCGTTTGTATACATTATTCAGTACAAATCGAGTTCATTATTCTGCTACATTATTTGTGGCTTCTTTTCCGCGAGCAAACACATCATTTATGACTTCATAACATGTACAAAAGCGGCTGAAAAGAATTCAAAAACAAGGAAACCTCACATTACTTCAGTGAAATTTTCCACATGAACGCTTGGTTGTACACTATGTTATAATTACTGAAATGTATTCATGGACATTAATATTAAATGCACTGAAAATTGTTTCAATATGACTTTACTAATTTGAGTTTCAAACAATATCAATAGAATAAATAGTTTTCCATGTCGTTGCATTTTCAAAACTTCGTGGAACTCGATGAAAACTTATATTTCGATGTCAAATTTGGTCAAAATAGAAAGTCCCTGAATAACTAGAGGCTGTGAGGTGTTTTACGTTTCTGATTATGCAAAAACTGAGATAAGTGTGTACATGGTGTCCCACTTTCGATGTTGATGTTTCATTACGTCAGCTATGTATTTCACTCGGTATTTCACATTATTGATTGTTTTTGACCATGTATCTTTGACTTTTTGTGAAAAATGAAGTTTTTTGTTGTAAAATCACTGGATAGTATGATAAGAAATGTTGAATTATCTTTACATGTTCGGGATATTGTACTCAGTCGTCATTGAGATTTGAATCTGTGAATTTCAAAATTTGAAAAAGACTAGAATCATAGGCAACCTTACGTTGGATTGTCCATTGTGAAGAGGGTCGAATAATTGCTCTCGTTGAAGAAAGGGTGACACAGAGTGGCCACAATGGGGGTATCACAGGAGGTAATTTCAAAGACCAACGCCCGATACGTGGAGCTACAATCTCTGCAAAATAGGCCTATAAGAAGTTGTAGGAAGATCACTTCTGAAGAACAAGACCGCTTTTTGTGCCAATTTGCAAGAAGAGACCCTAGTACGTCGCACCCCATACTCCAAATTCAATTTCTGGAAGCAACAGTTATCAGTGTATCAGTCGACACGATACGTCAAAGACTTCGTTCAAGGAGTGTTCCAGAGCTAACCAGACAACAAAAAATTAACAGACATAATTGGTGTATCTAGCACCAAGATTTGATATTGAGAATTGGCGAAATCTTCTTTTTTCAGATGAGACCCGAATTGGTCTTCGATCGGATGATCGCTGGATTCGGGTTTTAATGGGTCGTGGAAGACAAGCTAGACTCCGAGCAGCAAGACAAATACAGAAATACCAAGGGGGCAATGTGATGTTTTGGGATGGCATTATGCTGGGAGACAGATTTGATTTCGTTTCCTGCGAGTGTAACGGCTAGAAATTACGTGGACCCGTGCTGAAGCCCAAAGTGAGACTCTGGCAAGGTGCCCACGGTGAGAATTTCACTTTTATTCAAGATAATGCTCCTCATACCAGCCACCTCGCGCGACATTATCTTGAAACAGAGAATCGCTATTTGATCTATCGCTGAGAAATATTCAGAAATTTGGAAATTTCGAAGGATTGTTAGAATTGATCCTTCTTGGGATATTTCAATTGAAAAAAGAAATAAATTAAGGTTTATTTTAGGAAAGAAACATGAATGGAAATGAGCGACTCTTTCCGCATGTAGTGAAAAATTGAAAATTGTTTTCTCAAGGAGAAGGTGTCTTTTTTACTACCGCAGTAGCTTGTATTACCTCCTCTTGCCCTGATACAAGCCTGAATTCGTCTAGGCATACTTTGGATTGGGTTTTCGACCTATTCTGCTTCTCTTCTGTGGCGGCTTGGATGAGCTGTTGTGGGGTTCGTGGATTATCCTGACACGATCTAATTTTCTTTTTGAGATTATAGCATAAATGTTCAATAGGATTCAGGTCCGGAGAGCAAGCTGGCCAGTTCAAAATAGCGATTCCTTCTGTTTCAAGATAATGTCGCGCGAGGTTGCTGGTATGCGGATGAGCATTATCTTGCATAAAGATTGCCAGAGTATCACTGTGGGCTACAGCACTAGGTCCACGTAATTTCTAGCCGTTACACTCGCAGAAAACGAAATCAAATCTGTGTTGCCTTCCAGGAAAATGCCACCCCAAAAGCGAGTCTTTCCGCATGTAGTAGAAAAATTTAAGTCTGATGGTATTACTCCAGTATCATATATTTTTTTGAACGAGCTAAGAAGAACGCTGCTCTATATCTATCAACTTCACGATTTCTGACGGCGTCTCATCATGACCTACAGCTCTGCCATCTTTTGTCTGATTGATGGCTTTCCTCAGTTCTTCCTTGAGTATCTCTGGTGCTTCCAGCATCATCTTTTTCTCAGATATTATCGAACGCTGGTCACTGAACACCTCCCTTATATAGAATTTCCAAATATCTGATTTTCTGTTCTTCTTTAACGACTAGCCTGCTATTTTTATCCAATAGTCTAGGGACATTATGAGGTTGTTTTGGTGCTACCATTTCTATGATCTTTTTTCGCAGGTTGGAGTTCATCATGTTCATCCTCAAGCTCCCCAATTTCTAGACATTTGTTGTTAAGCCACAGTTCTTTTGCCTATATCGTTTTTCTTTTGATGATCCGCTGTATGTTTTCATAATCCGACTTCCTCTACTTTCTCGTCTCCTTTCCATTAGTTGAAGAATTTCATTTGCCATCCACTCATCCTTCTTCTCATTCTTTCTATATCCTATCTGCTGTATTTCTGTATTCTCAGCGATGTTTTTAGAGCTGTTCCAGATATCGTCCACTTTATATAACGGTTTCATAGCTGTCCAGCATTTTCGTACATTTCTCCCTAATGTCTGGTTCTTTCAAACTGTCGGTGTTAAGTTTCTTATATATTAATCAGCGTGAGGTTTTTGGAGTTTCAAGTGAAATTTCCAAATAAGACATTGTAGTCTGATTTAAGTATATTTTAAAGCTTTTACCGCATTACGATAGCGACGATTGATGGCCAGGAAGTTTATTTGGTTTCGCATTATATTGTCTGGAGTATCTTGAGGCGACTTTCAAGTGTAAAGCCTTCTTGGAGGTAGCTGAATCCATGTGTTCGTCAATATTAAGTTCCATTCTTAACAGAACTGAACAAGTCCGTCGCCTGTAGCATTCCTCGTGCCTAATCCGTAGTCTTCTACAACATTTTCTGATCTTCCCTTTCCAATCTTTGCATTGGAATCTCCTGAGATGATAGTTATGTCCTGATTCTTGGTAATTAATAGTTTCCTCGATTTCCTGATAAAATTCCTCAATTTCCTCTTCGTCACTCTCTGAAGTAGGTGCGTAGACTTGGACGAGATTTATTTTAATTAACTGAGTGAGGAGAGCAGCAGGAAACCGGAAACACAGCCAACTATTTCGTCCCTTATCAGTATGGCCAGTCCGTGTCTATATTATTTATCTTCAGAGGAAGATTCTGAGTAGTGAAGCGTCGCGCTAACAGTTCGGCACTGCTCATTTCCTGGACGTCCGATTTCGCTCATTCCCATGATATTGATTCGCAATCTGTTCAGCTCAAGTGCAGCATTTCTAATTTTTCCTGCCTGGAATAGGGTACGTACACACAACGTACGTAAAAACAAATGAAAGAAAATAAGAGACTCTTTCTGCATGTAGTAGAAAAATCGAAAATTTTTTCCTAACGGAGTAGGTGTTTTTTCTCGACCTCTGTAGCTTGTGTTACCTCCTTCTGCCCTGATACAAGGCTGAATCCGCCTAGGCATGCTTTGGATTAGGTATTCGAGCTTGTCTTCCACGACCTCTCAAAACCCGAATCCGGCGGTCATCTGATCGAACACCAATTCTGACCTTATCCGAAAAAGGAACATTTCGCCAATTCTCAATATTCCAATTTTGGTGCTACATACACCAATCAGGCCTGTTAATTTTTCATTGTCTGGTTAGCTCTGGAACTCTTAAGGGCCTTATGCTGTATAAACCCCTTGAACGAAGTCTTTGACGTATCGTTTCGACTGTTACACTGATGCCTGTTGCTTCCAGAAATTGCCTTTGGAGTATGAGGTGCGACGCACTAGAATTTCTCATTGCAATTTGACACAAAAAGCGATCTTGTTCTTCAGAAGTGATCTTCCTACGACTTCTTCTAGGCCTATTTTGCAGAAATTGTAGCTTCAAGTATCGGGCGTAGGTTTTCGAAATCAATTGCTCGACCACTCTGCACATCGGACAATCCAACGTAAGGCATTTTCAATTATGATTATAGGCTTTTTAAATTTTGAAATTCACAGTTTCAAACCTCAGTAATGACTGAGTACAATATCCCGAACATGTGGTGATAATTCAACAGTTCTTATCATACTATCCAGTTTTTTTACAACAGAAAACTTTATTCTTCACAAGTACTCAAAGATCCAAGGTTAAAAATAATCAATTATGAGAAATACCCAGTGATTCCATATAAATTTGGTTGAGTGTATATTCCATGCTGCTATTTTCAGTGGCTGTTTATTTTTCTTATCCAGTCTCTCAGGCCTGGTACCTAACCGAGCGTAGCCGGTAGCACATTTCACATACCTTGGTCCGGACCCTAGATGGCGCCGATTGCTGGCCGGATTACATGGTACAAATATATCTTTACGATTCGTTTTAATGCTGGTTTTACTAAAGAAAAGCAAAGTTAGGTGGGTTCCCTTGTCCTTCCAAACTGTCTGTTTATTACGGGCACAGGCTATAGGCAGTACGGCTTTCTGAAGTGTCGTAGCAGGTATGATCACACTTTCCTAACAGGACATGTCATCCAACAAAACTCTCTTTTCAACCCAACAGAAATTGATTCAATGTTTACTTAGAACTTAACCCACTTATGCCTGAACTAGTTTTTCTTAGATAACGGTAGAATATTTAGAAAAAATCATTTTTTTTGGCTCAAAGGCAGTGCAGGTGTATAAAAAATAACAAAAAAATACAAAATTCCAATTAAACATACCGTTCTATATATAGAGTCGTTAGGAAAATATGCTACTTCGGTCATGGTTTTGTGTGAAACATAAAAAAACATTTGACATGTAACACAAAGTCACATTTGAGACATCTGGTAATAGTTTTCGTATGACAGTGTCGACAGTTGGTTTGCTTTACTTGGCGACCTACTTAATGACCCATGTTATTATAACGAATACTTAGGTTTTCATCTTTTCCCGATTTTCTTGTAGCGAAACTGCTCTCTTTTTTGTTATTCTGAAGCAGATGCAATGCAATCTGACGTTTTCATCGACATGTTCTTTATAGGTTTTTATTATACAGGGTTGTTTTCGTTTTTATAGGAATAACGTTTGGCAGTGCCGAATGGGGCAACTCCAATAGAATTCGAAGAAATAGCCACTATGTTATTATCCTTTCATTGCAGTTGGACCTCATTAACAGATGGTTCTCCTGGCAATCAATTTTTGCGTACAGTTCCAGTTCCTCTGGTATTTGTCTTTGTCAGCATATTATGAAGATTCACAGAACAGGAAAAATTATCAAAAAATAAATGAAAACTGTAAGCGGGCCACTTTTGTTTCCTGTATCGTCCGGAAACGTGATTGTGGTACCTCAATATGTTTCGATCCAATTGACATAACCGAATCCGGATGTGCCTATCCACATATTGTACCCATATCTTATAGGCTCACCACGAATGTACTGCTTGCACCCATGTCTCCCGAAATAGGGTACCATAGGTTCAACAACGCTATGATTTTCCGATAGGGGACCCATATCCATAAATATTTTATCCAAACGTTGATATATTGGACGAACTTTCGCTAATTTATCTTGTGTGTTGATATTGGAATTGTGGCTTATGTGAAAATTGGACAAAATATACTCAAATCTATTTCTTGAAATCGCGTTCGATACCAAAGTTGAATGCGTATGCAATCCTTTTTCCCAGTACATTCGACGTCGTGCTAAATAGATAACGCTCAAAATTAGAGCGCTTAAAAATGCTTCAATTTCTTTGAAACATTTCCGTTTCTATTGTGAAAAGAAGCATAGCGGCTCGTTTCGGTTACAATAAGATTTATTAAAGAGTCAGGAAAATACTTAATGAACAAACTTATTGGGGATATATCCTCAACGAGGTCGCCATTTGTCTAATGATTATTCTTCTTTTCTTTCGTTCTTCCCTTCAGTTTTCTTGTCAGTTCTGCTAAAGAAATTTCATCTTCTGAATCGAAGTCATCATCTCGATTCCGATTATGTGAATAAATTTCTGCAGATGCTGATAGCTAAGAGCCAGTTAATTTAGAAGGATGAGCTTGATCATCATCATCAGAATTCTTATCCTTTACTTCATCATTTGCATTAGATGAGTCATCATAGTAACATCTACTTGGAAAGTTTGGTTCGAATGATCATCACTGTTTCCTTCTTCAAGAAGAGCCAAAATGTCATTCAGATTCAAACCCCTGAAATAAAATATGTAGTGCTAGGTTAATCATAGCAGCATATATTCCTAATGTACTACATTTAAGACGACAACGTTTGAATCATCATTTCTCCAAACTAGTATGCATTCATGTTGCTGCATTTCATTCTTTAATTATTTTATTACATATTTTTGAGTATTGAATATAATTATAGTTGAAAACTTACCGCTCAAAGGAAATACCATAATCCTTATAATTTTCATTTACATTCATCTTCGGAATTTTGCTCTATTTCACAATACTCTAAAGCAACTCAGACATGAGACTAGATTAACATTGATATAGAGGTTAGGTGCAAACAGTTAGAAAGCTCTCCCCACTTTCTCTTATGCGCACGCGTTCACGAGCGCCAAATTTGGATGCCGTCCGACATATAGAACGTCAGGCATATCTGGGTTAAGATTTATTTATACAACTGGGCGTAAGTGTTATATATATTCATACAAGTCTTATCAAATAAATATATATCTATTACATTTGAATTTGGGAGGCTTTTACTTATTTATTTTTAAAATTCCATTATCAATAATAAAAAACAAGTACTGTGTTTTAACGAATTTTACTTAATAATTGCGATTCGTATCGCGTTTCACTACACCGTAGCTTCTTCAGACGAATGAATGTACAGAAAATAAGAATGAGAATATAAACATAAATGATCTTGAGTAATTGAAAGCTTATTGGGTTGCTTCTTCTTAAGTGGTCATTTATGACAGGTATATCCAATAAAATTAAGGAATAGATTGATCCCCGAAGAGATTCAATAGAGGTGAAGGCCTTAAATCGACTTGTTCATTGATGAGTCTACCTGAGTGTTTGTTCTATCTTCCAATATTTATTATCTGTATGCAAAATTTCAAACTGTGGGCCGAAAGAGTGATTATTTTCTAAGAGATGATTCGCGTAATTTGAATCTGATTTTTATTTGAAAAACTGCGTTTATGTTCTTATATTCTAATATTAAAATTTCTATGAGTTCTACCAATGTAGAAATTATCACAGTCATTGCAATTCAATATAATAATAATAATAACTGTTCTTTATTGATAATAATATCAAGAGGCCATCGACCAAAGTCCTTCAGCCCAGAATTCAATATATAAACACCTGATTTATTGTTTTTTACCTTGTTTGGTTTTAGTATTTCTTATATATTTGCCTAAATTATTATTAGTTTGGAAAGCTATGTTGAAATTATTGCTACTTAAGAATGATTTCAGTTTCTCACTTATAATGCCAACTTAGGTTAAGGTGTTGAATTTTTGTTTCAATTTATCGACAGGGTAAACTTCATTCAATGCGATTCTACTTTGTTTTTATTTAAAATATTGTTCATTAGTTTGGGATTGTAACCATTATTTTGGCTATTTGTTTAATCAAATTTAATTCTTTGTTGAAATTTTCTGGTGATAACGGGATGTTAATCAATCTATGATGATTCATAGTTATCACAGAAAATTTCAAACAAAATAAATAATTTAAATAAAATAAATAAAAAAAAAAAAAATAAAACCAGGTAAAAAACAATAAATCAGGTGTTTATATAAATTGCAATGACTGTCATAATTTCTACATTGGTAGAACTCATAGAAATTTTAATATTAGATTATCAGAACATAAACGCAGTTTTTCAAATAAAAATCAGATTCAAATTACGCGAATCATCTCTTAGAAAATAATCACTCTTTCGACCCACAGTTTGAAATTTTGCATACAGATAATAAATATTGGAAGGTAGATCTTTGGGAAACTTTAGAAATCAATAAATACAAACACTCAGGTAGACTCATCAATGAACAAGTCGATTTAAGCCCTTCACCTCTATTGAATCTCTTCGGGGAGCAATCTATTCCTTAATTTTATTGGATATACCTGTCATAAATAATTTTTCGAAAGCCACTTAAGAAGAAGCAACCCAATAAGCTTTCAATTACTCAAGAACATTTATATTTATATTTTCTCTATATTCATTCGTCTGAAGAAGCTACGGTGTAGTGAAACGCGTTACGAATCGCAATTATTAGGTAAAATTTCTTAAAACACAAAACTTGTTTTTTATTATATATCTATTAGTTCAGAAAATGAATGATAACGAATTTGGCGTACCATGTACAAGAAAATTATTTTTCAAAAAATGTTCAAATGAATCAAGATAAAAGGATCAATTTCGATACAATTTTCGTGATATTGACTGTTCATTAAAAGATTTTTTTCTTCTATTTCCTGCTACTCGCCGGTATGGTATAACGAGATATGAAAAAACAACAGCTCGAAACATATTCACAACGGCGAGGGTGCTGTAAAAAGTAGATATATTAAACAGAAAAATGGATTCGGGAATGAGATAATGTGCAACAGCCATCCTTGAAATTATTTGTTTTCGTACGCAAGCTTTTATGAAATTGGATGAAATATTAGAATGGAAAAGTTCTCTGAAATTAATGGCTTTCCTGATGGAATATAAATTAGAAAAGCTAATCAATTTAAATCGACTTCGAAATACAACTTCAGTATTGAAATGTAAGAAATGCATCGACCTCAATTTGTATTTCTTAAGAATATCGAAAATCGAAGTTATATTAATTTATTTTTGTCATCTAGTCTTCATTGGAATTTATCCGAGAGCTTGTTTTTTTCATCTTTTTGATTATTAGAAATCAAAAAGTGTTTGCAAAATCTCAAATCAAACAAGGTGTTTCATGAGTAAGAAAATCCAGTTTTTGTGATGATAAATGATCAAATTAAGAGTATAAAATGGGTTGTGGTCGGCCATCAACATCTTCAATTGAAGTTAACATTGATAAAGTGAAGGTGATAGTAATTGAAAATTGTCATTTAACTTTGACAGAGACAGGCAATGAAGTTTCCGAGTCTGATGAACCATTTTGTATCATTTTAAACAATTAGTTGGGCATAAAACGCGTGGCCGCTCGACCAGGTCGCGGAAGACGAGCTAGAACGAGTCGATTCCTAGTCCACATTCATAAAACGTATTGTAACTGGTGATGAGACATAGGTTTATAAGTTTGATATAGTCAGCAAGTTCCAAATGGCGCCTTCCAAGTGAACTGAAACCGAAAAATTCACGTCGTTCAAATGTGAAAGTAATGTTGCTTTCTCTGTTTATCGCTCTGTTGTACTCTCGAAATCCTTGCAGAAAGACAGCTGGATTCATGTTTCATAATCAGATGATACAAGTTCCTTTTTTACGATCTAACTATTACGGGGTATTATCACTTCAAAATTTTGAGAAAATCGATTTTGAGTTTTTTATATATTTGTGATCCTTTATTCCTGTAGAATATCACTTTCAATTTTCAGGTCAAACCGGTTTTCGAGTTAGGATGTATTGTATATAATGTATTCTCAAGAAAACAAAACAATATTTGACTTCTCCAAAGCCACCTATTATGAAAAAAAATTTGATATTTGAAAATGACGAAATTTGGTAAAACACAAAAAAAATCCTGAACTAATACTTTCGAAACGATATGGAAGCACTTAAATTTTTCAGTACACAGAAGGTCTACTTCTATTAATAATGACACTTTGGCATCGTCGCGGCATGCTCAATATTAAATTGTCTATTACATTTTGGCCTAAGTACTTCCAAGCCCCCTGAACTGCTAATCGAAGCTCCTGTTCATGATGACAGACGTTTTGACGCAGGAGATTTCTTTTTAGGGTGTCCCACACATGCTCGATGGGATTCAGATCTGGGGAGCAGGATGGCCACGGTAGAAGATCGATATCATTCTCTTCAAGAACGTTCAAGACAACTCTTGCACGATGAGGAGGGGCATTATCTTGTTGGAAGAGTGGATTTTGACCCATTGTTAGGAGATACGGTACCACTACAGGTAAAACTATCTCATTTGCGTGAGAATTTTTCGTGAGGTTGTTCTGTATGAAAACGAGGTCAGTTCTTTCACCTAGGCGTAAACCTCCCCAAAACATCACTGATCCGCCTCCCTGTCTAACAACTTCTCGAGCATGCTGGGGACGGTTTTGCCTTCCAGGTTCCCTCCATATTCGAATTCTTTCCGAATCGGGATAATAACTAAATCTAGATTCATCACTGAAGAGAACTGTGGCCCACCTCTCTTGATCCCATTTTACTTGTTCTTGGCACCAAGCTAAACGAGCGATTTCCATGGGTCAGTTGTGGAACTCTTAAAGGACGTCCGGAGTGGAGTTGACCTTCGTGCAGTCGATTTCTCACAGTTTGGTCGGAAATTTGTACATTATGAACTGTGATAGCTCTTGAGCTAATTGAGATGTTGTGGTAGTACGATCTCTTCTGTCTTTTAAAACCAAAAATCGGTCTTGGGCGATTGTAGTAATCCTGAAACGACCTGTATGGCGGTCTTCTACGCTACCTGTTTTATTGAAACGTGACCATAA
The DNA here is from genome assembly GCA_013387265.2 of Cryptolaemus montrouzieri. Classification (NCBI taxonomy): domain Eukaryota; kingdom Metazoa; phylum Arthropoda; class Insecta; order Coleoptera; family Coccinellidae; genus Cryptolaemus; species Cryptolaemus montrouzieri. The sequence continues at coordinate 81,344,433 of JABFTP020000103.1, read as the reverse complement.
ACGGTTTATGACACTTGGGCTACTTCCAAGAACCCTGGATACTTCCCGTTGTGAGCTCCCAGCTTGGAGCATGCCAACGGCTCGTAACATCTCTTCTCTAGTCAAATGTCGTCTTTCCATGGTCGAATCACAAAACTCGAATCTTTTATTTGTGCTTACAACAGAAACAAAGTGCTAACTAACTGATTTCGAACACTGAATGCATGAAATGATTATAAAGCAGCATCGCATCTGCTGCATTTTTAGTTTTTTATAAAAAAAACAGAAATCTGTTGCGACACTCTACATAATTTGGTGAGAAATTGATGCAGGTGTTCATTTCTTAAAAAAAAAATCATCCATATTGATCGTTCTGGATACGATATATCGATATTCAGAAGTGTTCCCTAGACTTTTTTGAGGTGTTTATATTCAACCGGGCCACGCTTCGCCGGCGCTATATAATATGCAGCGACGGCAGATGTTTTTTTCATTCCTTCTATTGTTCCGTTTTCATGCTGGGACTTGAATTTCGACAAATATAAAATTTTTTCGAAAATGCCACCGAAACAGGACAAAATTTATCATCCAACTGAAAAGGGATCCAGAACGGTACTCGTACGTAAAAGTTCTCATAAAAAAAGTAAATTCAAAGGTAATCAACATTCTGGAAATTCGAAATTGGAAAAAAAATTTGTGAGTGCATCAGCTAAAATTATGGCGGGGTTCAGTAACCCTGACGGAGATTTAGATGTCGGGTTCGATATCAAATTTGGCTATGTGATGCTAGCTTTCAGTTTAGTATTTTCTCACTTGGAAAATATTTTAAAGTGTTAAAAATGTGATGGTAATATTAGGTTTTTACGAAAAAGTGCTATTGGCTTCGATTTCAAATTTTAAATTCAGTGTTCTTGTCACCATCCAAGTTCGGTCAATTCTTGCATTTGTATCTATAAAACTTTTGAGATCAACAGGCGAATGGTTTTGATTTTCCGCCTATTAGGGGTTGAACGCAATGGCATAAATTTGTTCTATTCCATGATGGATCTAGGTCGATGCTTCAACCAGAATTTGTACTACACCGCTTTTTCGGCTGATTGTTTGGCTAAAGTTATATTTCAAAAAGCTGGAAGAGAAGAAAACGAGAAGAACGTTGAGTACGGATTCCTAAAAGGCGAATTGACTGTCCGGCGAGCGTACCTGGGCTATGAGAGGTTGTTCTTCTCTGATCGGAATTTGTACTCTAATTGGAAAATACACAGGCAAAATTTTGGATTGTTTCGTCTCGTCAAAAACGTGTAAGAAATGTGAAGTAAACAAAAAACTGATGGACCCAACCGCAATTTGAATTTGGAAAGACACAGAGCACGTCAATGAATGTTGCAAGAATTATGACGGAAGCTCTGAGGGAATGAAAGTCCGAGGGTGTTAGAGATGTTATGTCGTTCGGAAAATTCACATGGTAAAAAATACGCTGGCTACGTTGGCGATGGAGATTCAAAAACGTTTCCCAACTTATTGCAAAGTAAGCCGTACGGGGACTTCAATGTTGAAAAATTAGAATGCGTCCTTCGCGTGGGAAAAAGAATGTTTCGAAGGCTCAAGGATGTCAAAAAACTCCCATTGAAATAAAAAATTGAAAAAAAATAATAAACGAAAAACGAAAAGGAAGAACCTGCAGCTAAAAGGAAACGCCGAATTTGGGTTTTTTATATATTTGTACTCTAATTGGAAAATACACAGGCAAAATTTTGGATTGTTTCGTCTCGTCAAAAACGTGTAAGAAATGTGAAGTAAACAAAAAACTGATGGACCCAACCGCACTTTCAATTTGGAAAGACACGGAGCACGTCGATGAATGTTGCAAGAATTATGACAGAAGCTCCAGGGGAATGAAAGTCCAAGGGTGTTAGAGATGTTATGTCCTTCGGAAAATTCACATGGTAAAAAATACGCTGGCTATTTGGCGATGGAGATTCAAAAACGTTTCCCAACTTATTGCCAAGTAAGCCTTACGGGGACTTCAATATTGAAAAATTAGAATGCGTTTTTTTGTTTTACAGTCTTGCCATTCAAAACAACCCCGATGACAAGCAAGCCATGAAGAATGCCATTTGAGCGGGATTTTATCATAGAATTTCAACTAATGAAAAACCACAGCATCAGTATTGCGACAAGAGCTGGTGTAAGTATCTACAAAGCGTCGAAGAGAGCAAAAACTTCAACCATAAAACACCGCCCCTTAGTGACCTTGTGCAAATATACGTGAAGCCTATTTTCGAAGACTTGACAAAAGATGAAAAAACACGCAAAACAATAACATATCTTTCAATAGTAACATCTGGGGACTTGTGCCAAAATATATATTCAGTAAAACAAATTGTCGATTTATCAGTCTGGATCAGTTGCTCTTCAATGAGGGGTCCAAAGCAATTATGAAATTAATGGAGATGATAAGACTCGACATTGGGCTTCATGCCTATGACTTTTGTCACGATAAAGATGAGTTGCGCATCAAAATTGCAGAAAAGTGATGCTCCGATCATTCGAAGGACGCTGCTGAGCAGGATGCATTATTTGAGCAAGCTTATGGGCTTCTTTATGGTGCACTGATCGCAGATTGATCAAATGCCAGGTATTAAATTCATTTATTTTAATGTTATCATAAAAAACTAGTAGTCGAAACTTCTTCTTCTTCTTCACCGTGTAGAAGGCGTAGCGCCTGTTCAGTTCCGGTTTCCCTGCAGCAGTTCTTGTGAAGTTGATTGCCAACTGTCCCGCCATCGTTTTGGTAGTCGTCCAACGGGTCTTCTTCCGTGTGGTATGTTGTTATATACGATTTTGGCTATTCTATCTGTGGTCATTCTGTTTACATGCTGGTTCCATTCTCTTCTTCTTTTTCTTACCCATCTTACAATATCGTCTGTTTCACATTTTCCCTTATGTCGGTATTTCTTTGTCTGTCATTCAATGTGTAACCGGTTATAGTTCTTACCGTTTTCATTTCTGTTGTTCTTAGTATCCTCTTTGTTACCGACGTTTCCGCTCTTGTTTCTGCCCGTATGTCATAATTGGTCGCACACATGTTTTGTAGATTCTGGATTTGCATGGTATACTGAGATGTTTATTTCTCCAAATTGGTTGTTTAAGATGTCCCGATACTGCAGCTGCTTTGTTCACTTGTCTCCTCACTTCATCTTCAAGGTATCCTGTGCTTGTTATTTTGCACCCTAAGTATTCGAATGACATGACTTGGTCTATAGTGGCGTTGTCTATTGTTAACTTGCAGCGCAGAGGTTCCTTAGCTATGGTCATGCATTTTATCTTACTTGTTGAGATTTCCATTTTGAAATTTTTGCGCGTTTGCTAAAGGCGTATAACATTCTTTGTAGGTCGTCTTCTGATTCTGCAATGAGTACGGCGTCATCGGCATAGCATAAGGTGTTAATTTTGTAGGTTCCCATGCGGTATCCTAGTCCCAAGTTTTCAACGGTCTCTACAAGTTGGTCCATAACAGTATTAAATAGTAGAGGGCTAAGACTATCACCTTGGCGGATGCCCGACGTTGTTCCGAAATGCTGCGTTAGGGTGTGGTTTGTTCGTATTTGCGTTGTTGTATCAGTGTTCAGATCTTTTATGAGTCTTATATATTTTTGGGTACCTCTTTGTTTTCCAGTATCTTGATTACATCCTTCAGTTGGACTCTGTCGAAGGCCTTCGTTAAGTCTTTGAAATAAAGATATGCTGGAGTGTTATATTCAAGAGACTTTTCTACTAATTGCTTTGTTATAAATAGTGCATCGACCGTGGACCGGTTTTTTCGAAAGCCTTGTTGCTCTTCGCTGATTGGCATTGTTGACGTTATGTCATCGGCAAGAATCTTTGTAAGCATTTTCAAAAAGGTGCTTAATAAGGTTATTCCGCGATAGTTGGCAGGATTTGTTTTGTCTCATTTTTGAAAGATAGGCACTGTTACACTTATTTTCCATTCTTCTGTTGAATTATGATGTTAAACAGTTTTGTGTACTCTTCTCTCATGGCTTCTCCGCCATATTTGATCATCTCATTTGTTATCTTATCTTCATTTGGAGCTTTCCTATTTTTAAGTTTACTTATTGCCATAGCTACTTGCTCTTTCGTGATTGTTACCGGTTCATTTATTATGTCGTTTTCTAAGTCTTCTTCTGGGGGTTCTTCTTCATATTCTGATTCGGTGTAAAGATTTTTGAAGTATTTTTTCCATGTTTCGTTTGCGATTGTTTTCAGTTGTATAGTTTCATTGGTGTCCTTTTTCATACCCCTTAATAATTTCCAAATTCGTTTTTGCGCTCCGTATATATCCGCCTCCATTTCAGCACTAAATCTCTGCCAGTATTCTTCTTTAATTTCCCGAACTCTGTTATTCACCCTATTTCTTATTTTTATGTATCTATTTCGGTTCTCTGGTGTCAGATGGTTCTTATATTCTAGATATATTTCGAAACTTCGAATGCGTTTTTCTCAAAACATGTTTTTTGAAAACGTTATCAGCGCTAGCGCCACGACGAAGTGTCAGAATTTGACGTAACTAGCCTTTTTTATTGATAATTTATACCTCTTTATAACCTACCTAGGAAATTGATCAATTCGAAGATTTAACCCCATTTTAAGGGGTTGAAACGCGTAAAGGAATTTCCATTTTTCAGTTTTTTCTGAAAGCTTATAATTTTCTCAAAAATGAAAATTTTTCATTTTCCGAGGTAGGTTATACAGCTGCATAGATGTTTTTCAAAATTCTGTTTGATTTTTTAATTTCAGATATCGCGTTCGATCTGTATCACAGCATGCAGAACTTTGTTTGAATTTTTGTATACCTTTTTTTATGTATAACAACATGTGAAAAGTTGTTTTTGGATACATAATGAAGATTTCTTAAAAACTTCTAAACAAAGCTTCCATTTTGTCATTCTGAAGTGATAATACCCCTTAATTTAAAAAGTTATTGGCGATCAAACGAAACTTGGCAGAACTGTACTCAGTCTATCCTACATGTTAATCGGGATTACAATGAAACGTAAGAAATGTATTTTCTGAAATTAAGCAATATGGTTGCACGCCCATTAAACTCATTAATTATAGAATTATAGAATCATATTATTTTGCTAGAGAGCAGAAGATTATTATCTGGAAGACATTTACATGTAATCGAGATAAAACTAAAGAAGAAGAAGAATGAAATACTCTTCTACTAGACACTAAATATGCAAGTTGTTCTCGTTATCTTAATGAGCATATCATTGCAAGGATATCATCCAGAATAATTCTCGTTTATTATTTATGTTCTCTATTCTTAGTTCTTTGTTCTAGGTAGGTAACCTCGAATAATATTCCTGAAATATATAAACGAGAAGTTCAAGAGTATACATAGACTCGAAGATTTCTAAATCATCAGAATAAGTAAGTAGTTACATCACGAGTTATATGTCTTTTCAGCTTATTCGAGCAAACGAAAAGTATTACATATTTAATATGTTGAATAAGCGTTTCAATTTGCAGCTAATTGTTTCGGAACTCAAATAAAATTTATCGGAAATTCAAGCTCTTCGCTTACTACCTCATTACTGCTTTCTTTGATTATCGCGGTTTTGTGTACTCGGAATTCTTTCGAGAAAATAAACGGTAAACAAAGAATATTACTTGTGCGTTATGCAGCGTTTGAGAGAGCAAGTGTGTCGAAAAAGGCTGGATGTGTTAACGGAAACCCATAAATTTTGCACGCGAGAATATCACTGTGAAAAAGTTTCTGACCAAAAACTCAACAAATATAATCGAACGTCCACCGTTTTCACCTGATATAGCTGCGGCTGACTTTTTTCTTTTTCCAAAACTCCCATTACCAATTCGAAGTACCCGGTTCCAATCTATAGAAGACATAAAAGAGAATTTGCGGTGGAAAATGAAATGAATGTTCTGATGATCGGTTTATTCGTTGGCATGAATATATTATTGCGGAAGAGGCCTACTTTGAAGGCTATACAATGAAATTGCATGAAGAGTAAATATTTTATGTTCCAAATTTCCGGTGCTTTCTCGACCGAACGTATTTTCGAAGGTTTCAACGAATGAAATATGATTACATGAGGATATAGAGGGCATTTCATTATGGAAACTACAAGTTCAGTCTACAACTGAAAAACTGTAACTCTTAAAAATATTTGGTTAAACCACTTATGCCCCGTGAAAATTTCTGTAAGATGCATCTGTCACCGTTGTGCTATGTTGTTGGATAACTGAGATTCCCATATACACACAACCAAATGTACATGGAATCACTCGGTATCTTACATTATTGATTGGATAGTTAGCCGGCTTTTAACCATGGATCTTTGATTACTTGTCAAGAATAACGTTTTAAGTTGTAAAACACTGGATAGTATGATAAGAAATGTTGAATTATCACCACATTTTCGGGATATTGTACTCAGTCGTCAATGACATTCAAAACTGTGAATTTCAAATTTAAAAAAGCCTATAATCATAATTGAAAATGCCTTACGATGGATTGTGCGATTTGCAGAGGGGTTGAATATTTGCTCTCGTTGAAGAAGGGGTGAGACAGATGAATATAGCGGCCACAATGGGGGTATCACAGGGGGTGATTTCAAAAACCTACGCCCGATACGTGGAGCTACAATCTCTGCAGGGCCCCCGTGAGGGCTACTGGCGCTTGTGTGCAAAAAAGCATTTTCGCGCCTCTTAAGGCATTTTGGATCATGTTTTTTATTTTTTTTCTTGAAGGCAGGAGGTAGGTAGGTGCTTGAAGTAAAGCAAAAAACTGAACTTTAGAAGTCATATTTATTTGTAGACTAAAATATCAAAATGAAACAAACTGAACAAAATCATAACAAAATAAATTCTTGTTCACACCCATTTTAAAACATTGACGTTGTTTATAAATACTAGAAAATAACAGAAATATCGCCTAATGTCTACATATATAGGGGGTTTTTCCCGACGAGTTGCCCATATATCTGTTCATGCAATCAAACTGATTTCATCAAAAAATATAAATCCACCACCCGGTAATTAATACCATTGCCAGGCAATGATTATAATCAAAACATATCCTGGAATAATTATATATGAGGATAACGTTAAATGTTATGACAATATATCAATCTACCGGAATATATACATACTATAGCATCATCAGACAATGATATCATTGTACCAACGAGTAGTGTCAGAGGCTTTCTCCCCGCAAAAATCCAGTGTACGGACCTTAGTCAAGTAACACTGAATGTTACTCATTAATAGTTTCCTAACGAACGATCGAATAGAATACTGCTCTGAATATAAATATGACAAAATTGTCAGTTAATTATATTACATTCATATAAACAAATAAATAAAATATGAAATGAGATTCTAAGCAGTATAAACTAAAGAAAACCTATGACTCTACCTCATTATTTTTTCGGAAAGAAACCTACGAAGAATATTACAAGATTTGATGACTGTTATCTTTTGTAACTGTTCAAACAAATTTTCTTCAGACCCAAAATCCCAATACTTTTGTGAAGATTTCTAGGAATAACACCTGTTGTGGAAATAATAATCGGTAGAATAAATATTTTCTTCATTTTCCACATTTTTTAATCTCGTCGCCAAGCATCATATATTTAGAAATTTTTTCATTGTATTTATTTTGTATATTATGTGTGTCGGGTATAGCAATATCAATTATATATGTTATTTGATTCTGTTTATCATTAAGAATGATATCTGGTCTATTTTGTTTTAGAGCTCTGTTGCAAAGAATTGTTTTATCAAAATAAAGTTTATATTTGTCATTTTCACAAATAATCTTTCACAAATATATGAAAAACTGTTTCTGAAGAACAGAAACATCTACGGCAAAAATCATCTATATTTTGTTTGATGATGTGTTTTCTATAATTCCTCGTGAAAACAACCTGATCCTGGATCGCAATTGCCAAGCCTTCTGTTTCAGCAAACAATTCTCCAGATACTAACCATTTATTCGATGCTATTTCATCAATATAATCATTTTTCAATTCTTTAGGGTGCTTTCCGTGTAATTCCTTCTGCATCCAACTTTCTCTTTTAGAATTATCATCAAATATATCAAAATCTACCATTTGCATTGTTAAGTTCAGAGGTGTAAGATTAAAATCTGAAGCAACAACAATATCATGTAATTTAGACGTTCTCTGTTTATCATGAAAATGGGAACGTAGATGAAAAATCTGTTTACTATGAAGATTATTCAAATCAGTTAATCCACGACCTCCAAGATGTCTAGGTAGTGTAACTCTCTGAACAGCTGACTTTGGGTGGTGCTTATGATATTTACAGAGCATTTTCCTCGTTTGACATTGTAATTCATTTAGATCAGTTTTAGACCATTTAATAACTCCAAAAGAAGATGTAAGAATAGGAACTGCATTGGAGTTGATAGCTCTGAAAAGGTTTTTACTAGTTAAATGACTCTTGATGATAATTCCAAGTCTTTTGTAATATGAACTTCTAATATTTTCTTTAGTGCTGCTATGGTTAATTGTCTTCTCTTGACAAAATCCAAGATATTTATATGTATCTCCTTGATGCATTGGCTCGATTTCGATATTGGAAATCTTTATATAATCAGAGGTGATCTTTCCTTTTTCAATAGAAAGATTTTTACATTTTGGAAGCCCAAATTTCATATGATTATCATTGAAATAGTTGAAAGTAATCTCAAGTAGACTTTTAAATGAGATCTGGTTCCGGCATATAATTTAATATCATCTAAATAAATTAAGTGACTTAATTTGAATTCAGTTGGTAGACTCTTTATTTTGAAGCCGAAACTAGTAGCATTTAATTCATGAGATAATGGATTAAGGCAAAGACAAAACCAAAGAGCACTTAAAGAATCAACTTGAAAAATGCCTCTTTTGATTGGAATTACTTCGGATTTTAACGATCGTTTTGAAATATTTAAATAAAGATTGGTTCTCCAATTTTTCATTACAAATTCAAGAATAAGACGAAGTGTCTTATCAATTTTATAAATTTCCAAAATTTCTTGAAGCCATGAATGGGGAGAACTATCAAAAGCCTTTTGGTAATCAGTGAAGGCTGAAGTTGCTCTTTAGTACCAAGGTGTTTTTTTCTACATCCTTTTTGTTGTTCGGAAAGAATATTATAATTCTCCAAATGTGCATAAATTTTTGGGTAATACATGCAGTTAGATTTTATATATATATATATATATATATATATATATATATATATATATATATATATATATATATATATATATATATATATATATATATAAAACAGATACCTAGGAACTTCGTTTTAAAATCAAAAATGATAGCTAGGTCTAGGTGCAAGAGAACAATAAAAGATAGCTATTGTAGTAGCGATATTTTCCGAGATTTTGCTGTTGCAAATTCATAAATTGCATCACTTAAATTTATACCGTCAAGAATTTCTTGTTCAATTGCTAATATCGTTAGCCCAGACAATCTTTCTTGAATCATTGTCGATCTTAAATACTTTTTAATTATTTTTAACTTTGAAAAAGATCGCTCGCCAGAAGCTACAGATACAGGCAATGTCGATAGAATTCTTAGTGAGATGCTTACATTTGGAATGGTGGAGATTGAATTGTTTTCAAATATATATTGTAAAATACTTAAGAAGTCAGTATCATCAGGTAATGAAAACAACTTTAACTCTTAAATGTCGTTAAACATATTATTGGAATCTATATCCTTATTATCCTGATCTATCAGTCTCTCTTCAAGAATAGAAAAATGTTTTAAAAGATCGCTGTCACTCAATTTGAATTTGTCGCTAAAAAATCCGAAAGTATTATCATACTCATTCAATAAGTCAAATCGGTTTTTTAGAGAGCTTATAGTTTGATCAAGTATTTTTGAGAAAAAACTAATTTTAAAGGCGGTTTCTGGATCATGAGGGGTCTCATCTCGGTGTTCATAGTCAAACAGTTTTGGTTTAAATTTCCTCCTAACCGTTGGTAATGGTGGAAAGTCTTCTTCAATTTCGAGAGAGGATGCTACTTCTTTCGCTTGCACAAGAATTTCTTGAAATGATTGGTCAGATCTATATTGCTGGAAGTGATCAACTTAATTTTTTAAGTAGGTTTGGCATACTCTAATATTAATTATAGCACTTTGTATTTGTTTACTGACAATATTTATATGATATAAAACGTCATACCAAATGATAATTCCACAAATAAATTGAAAATTTTGTACGGACATTAAGAGGGAACTCGCTTTATATATTGCATCAATGTGAAAAGAATTATCTTCAGCCACTTCTAGAAGACTTTCGCAAACTTCAATTAAATAAACTTTAAGTGGCTTTATTGCGTTAATTCTGCTGGACCATCTTGCCTCACTCAGAGGCTGCAAACTTAACCCGGGGACTTTTTTCTCAAAACACCCACCTTTTTGTGGACGAGGAAAAAAAATTATATTACTGTTGCACAGCATTAAAAAAGTTTTTTGTAGCACCTGACACCTTAGAAGCGTCATTTACTGTTAAGTTCAAAGTATGAGCCGCACAAGGTACAAAAAGGACTTTCGGATTCGCATCAAGAATGCGTTTTTGGAGCCCAACATGTCTTTCCTTCATATTTGTCCCATTATCATAACCTTGCCCCTTTTGTGTTTTAATTATAAATTTAATTTCTTAAAATTTTTTATCACAAATGTATATATTCCTTCTCCTGTAGAGTCCAGTATTGGATTAAACGCAATGAAACTTTCCTTAACTTTAACCTTTTTTGAAGTGGTGTTAAGGACAACATACCTCAGAACAAGATTAATTTGCTCAGTATAACTAGTGTCTGGTAAACAATCTAATACTATTGAAAAATATTTTGAACTGCTTACCATTTCTAAAATATTATTTCCTACTCTGGACGACAATAATTCAATTATTTCATTCTGTATTTGCACGCCTAAATAATAAGTCATTTTAACAGATTTTTTTGGAAGTTATACACTCGGCTAACGTGCTGTCTCATCACTAAATCAAAAGAGGCAATCATCTCAACAGCTTTCAGAAAATTTCCATTATCATGTTCGAAAAGCCATTGAGAAGAACCTTGAAATGCCAAGCATTGTGTAGATAAATACTTAACAATCCTAATAATTCTTTCCAACACGTCTCGCCAATATTTTTTTCCCTTTTTAAAATCCGCAGATAATGAGCATTAACAGTCATAGATGTCTCCAACATTTTTTCTAAATTTACCCAAGTGATTATATAACTGTTGTGTAAAATTGATACTCCATTTGTATCACAAGAAGCGTTAGGAGTTTTACATTTACAAAACAACTTATAACAAAAACAAAATACATCTTTAGAAATAGAGTAAATAAGCCAAGTCCTTTCGACTTTTTCTCCATTAGCTAGATTTCTTTCTAAGTATTTGCACGAAAACTTTCTCTTATCTTTATCACTAGGAAAGCTAAACTGATGTCTATCAAGGGCGGACCACGTTTAACCAATATTCTAGCCATCTCATTGGTGATTCTTTCGGGCCACAAACGGGGGTCGGTACTGGCCTCATCACAGCGTTCATCGAAAGTGTCACTTGTTCAAGTGCTGTAGTCAAGGATGGTGTCATCGCTTCATCGGGCTCTGCATCAGTAGAAGCTGTTTTGCTGCTACAACCGCTGCCACTTGTTGCAGTGGTTGTACCTGATGTTACTGTTGAAATTTCATATGGTTCACTCACTGTTATTGATATTACGGATTTAGAATCTTGAGATTCGGACGATTCGATCGTACCAACATTGATACTCTCCGTGGAATCTCGATTGTTTTGCAGGAAATGCTTTAAAGATCCAACCATTCTTCCCTTTTCTTGTAGTTTCAGTTTCTTTTGCTCGAGAAACTTCGCGCCTGAATGTCTCTCTTTTATCCTGAAAAAACAAATAAATAATTAGTACTCATGGGAATTAGGAATTAGCTTGTAAAGTAAGCACAATAATAATCACCATGTGGGTAAGGTAGGAAATATTCTTGAAAAGTTAACTAAGTAGCCAATAGTTTTTAACCCTCTATAGGGGAGATTATCATTAAGTAAGATATGGCCGATTGAAGTTTGCATATTTGAGTAAAAAGCAATTTGTTCGAACCCTTTCAGCTCAAAATCCTTTCAAAATAAAGGCAAAAAAGATATTAAGCTAATATGATCTTAAAGTCCTTAAAAACCCTACAAAATGGTTTTTTAAAATGATCAATAGCATAAAAACTGAGCGAGTTATGGATAAAACCAGTTACTTTATTAAACTCGTACATGACATGTCAATTAATAAAAAGATATTTGGCTGAAAAAATTTATTATAACCAGTATCCTATAAAGGGTTAATGTTGAAAGTATAAAGTAGGGAACACTTACTATTTTATAAAAAATCAAGCCATTGAAATTGCAGTCAACAGGAAAAATCAAGAAACTGCCGCCTGACATGTTCTCGCAACATAGGAATCGGCAGTAACTGGATGATATACTGATAAAATTTCGTGTGTATTTATACCTAATACTATTCAATTTCTCAACTTTTATTTCAATATTTTTTTGGACCCTGGGTTTTGGCGCCCCTGAAGGATGGCGCCCGTGTGCATTGCACACTTTGTTCATATGGTTGCAGGGGCCCTGAATCTCTGCAAAATAGGCCTAGAAGAAGTCGTAGGAAGATCGCAAGAAGAAACCCTAGTGCGTCACACCCCGTTCTCCAAGTGAAATTTCTGAAAGCAACAGGCATCAGTGTATCAGTCGAAACGATACGTCAAAAACTTCGTTCAAGTGGTTTATACAGCAAAAGGCCCTTTAGAGTTCCAGAGCTAACCAGACAACAAAAATTAACAGACTTAAGTGGTGTATCGAGATTCGGGTTTCAAGGGGTCTTGGAAGACAAGCTAGACTCCTAGCAGCAAGACAAATTCCGAAATAGCAACGGGGCAGTGTGATGTTTTGGGGTGGAATTATGCTGGAAGGCAAAACAGATTTTATCTCGTTTCCTGCGAGTGTAACGGCTAGGAATTACTTGGACCTAGTGCTGGAGTACTGGAAACAGAGGGAATCGCTATTTTGGACTGTACAGCTTGCTCTACAGACCTCAATCCTATTGAACCTCTATTTGATAAATTCAAAAGGAAAATTAGATCGCACCAGGATAATCCAAGAACCCCACAACAGCTCGTCCAAGCTGCCACAAAAGAGTGGCAGAATATCACTCCACATAAGGTAGAAAACCAAATCTAAAGCACGTCTAGACGTATGCAGGCTTCTATCAGGGTAAAAGGAGTTATACAAGCTACTGAGGTCGAGAAAAAAACACCTGTTCCTTGAGAAAACAATTTTCAATTATTTTACTACATACGGAAAGAGTCGGTTATTTTCTTCTTAATTCATTTCTTTTTTCAATTGATATATCTCTAAAAGGATCAATTCTAACAATCCTTCGAAATTTCCAAAATTACTGAGGTAATATTCAAAATATCGGGTGATTCCATATAAATTTGGTTGTGAGAATCTCTTGCTTCAGAAGTTTTCATTTAAGTACAACGAATTTAGTAAACCCTGAAAAGAAGTGTTTTTCCAAATATTTTCAAATGAAATATAATAAAACGATCAATTGTTTTTCAAATATTTTCAAATGAAATATAATAAAACGATCAATTTCGATAATTTCAGGAGATATTGACTGTTCATTAAAAGGTTTTTTTTCATTTCCTGCTATTTACAATGGCGAGGGCGCTGTAAAACAAGTAGATATATTACACAGAAAAATGGATTCGGGAATGAGATAATGTACAACAGCCATCCTGGAAATTATTTGTTTTCTTACGCAACCTTTTATGTAATTGGATCGATAAAATATTAAAATGGAAAAAGTTTGCTGAAATTAATGGATTTCCTGATGGAATATAAATCAGAAGAGCTAATCAATTTAAATCTACTTGAAAATACAACTCCGATATTGAAATGTAAGATATGCATCGACCTCAATTTGTATTTATTCAGAATATCAAAAACCGAAGTTATATTAATTTCGTCATCTAGGCTTCATTGGAAATTTATCCGAGAGCTTGTTTGTTCCATCTTTTCGATTTTATATAGTTTTCATAAACAGTGGACGTAAAATCTCGAATCATACAAGGAGTAATAAGATGCAGTTTTGTGAGGATAAACGAACAACTGATGATTATAAAATAGGATGTTTTTTCTAATATTTCTTCTCCGTGTTTTTTGTGTTTACTCAAAAATTCAATGAAGCAAATCTTCCAAACTTTTTATTTCATTTCGTTCTAATTTTGTGAGATCATTTTATTGACAGGACTCAATAAAATTCTTTTGCATAGATATGGAAAACATCGCCGCAACCATACATTTCCTCTAATCTCGTGCAGAGAGTGTGACACAATAGTGCTATGAGCATTTTCTGTATCCCATATATGGGAATTTGTCAAATTTATCATACTAACTTTGGTAAAAGTTGCCGCATCTGTCCATAGAATTTTATCTGATCCACAATTCTGTAATTTATTCATGTACCACCTACAAAATTGCAACCTCACCCACTTTCCACTGGCAATAGGTCTTGAACCTTACTCAAATGGTAAGAATGTAAATTATTTCACTTGAGAACTCTATGAACCGTGGAATAATGAAGTCTCAAAGTAGCACCAGTTTTCGTTTTTTCGAAAAAATAAATGGAACCGTGAAGGGGAAAATATAAACTTCAATTCATTAATACATTGAATGACAGTTCCTGTCAAAAACTAAATATTTTTATTTGTTTTAAAATCAAGAAATACAAGCCTTCTGTGATTTATTCTTCTACGATTCTTTTTTTAATCTTCTTTTGTAATTCTAGAAAATTAATTATTCAATATCCAGTTCTGTTATTTGTTTATCGCTTATTATTATTGAAAAGTCATTTGTGGAATTGTTTAGACGCTCCGGTGAAACTAGCTCATTTGTTATCGAAGAATAAGAGAATTTAATGTTCTTACTCATACTCTTACCCATGATATTGCTGGTGAAAGAATAGTAACCTCAAAAGTTGATATACCGTTCTAAAATCAGATGAATGTAGTAGTTTTTTCCAAAAAAAAACGGCTACTTATTGATCAGTTTTCAGTGTTACAGCTAACAAGAAAATACCACTAATTTTGTTCATTTCATAATTTTTTTTTAGTCTTTCACAACACCCGGTATAACATTCGTACGTACCTATCTTATAGCAAATTCAATGCTCTTTCCGACGATATGGTCAGATTTGATGTAGCTGTAATAGTAACAGAGATATTCTTGTTTTTATAAAGAGAAGCAAACATTCTCGTAAAATCAAGAAGTGTTAAATAACTCGAAAATTATCAATTTTTCGAAAAAATGTTATGGGACATTTTTTGTTGCAAATGACTTGTACTATCACCTACTGAAGTTGGGCACCATTTATAGTAGACACCCTGTATATTCTTTTGAAAAAGAGAGGATTTACAGAAATTCGAATAATTGTATTTACAATGAATGCTTAGATCTATAATTTTGATGTGTGTAAGAAAAAACACAAGTGTGAGCTCAGGAAAATGTAACAGGGAAACCATACTATCTTGCGTATGCTTCAAAAAACGGGTGAAAAAACCTGAGCAAAAAACTAGTTTCCCTGTCACTTTTGCACTAGCAATAGCTTGTCTGTTTATGTTGTGTTAGTGTCGTGTGTAAATAAAGAGTACCAAAGATTTGTCTGCTTAGCCGCTTCATTCTCTCTTGCATTCCATGATTTCCAAACGAAGACAAGGGTGAAAGGAAAGGGATTTGGGGCAGGAATATATAACAATGGAAAAAGAAAACCAGCAGAAAAATATTTCAACAATCATACCTGACTCTTATATGTCTAAACACATTCCAATTTCAGAAAACATTTCACACAGCCAGCAAGGCCATAAAATGGACTAAGGAGATAATCAAAAAGTATATAACCTGCGATATTGCTTCTTTCGCGGAGATGTCTTTCCGTCGCAATGTGAGTCTCCTAAAACATAATCACTTCCTTGTTCTTGCTTGCCAATTTTGAAGTATAATCGCAAAATCCCTTCAATGTTCAAACTCAACAAAACAATTCCCTCTCTGTTTGACAGAGAGAGTCCCGATGGCTAGGTTTGGTCTTCTAAGCACTGCCTATTATGATCTTCATATATATTATTTATTTTGTCTCCTAGGAACGTATCTCCTATAATTCCATATAAATTTCCATTCCATATTCACGGTTTCTGTATCGGTGGTATATTTCCGGAACATATACCCCGTGAATAAAAAGCTTATACTGTATAACTATCATTTCCTTATATGAATTATTATACTTCTCAATTAACTAAATCTATGTAAATTGTATTCATATGCAAACTTGAATCCATAATTCAGAAAATATTGAATATATTAGTTCCGAAACTCATTGTTATACATTCTTTTTAGGTTAATTGCTATATTCCCAAATAAAATCTGTGGCGATCTATTTCTAATATTATATTTCGTTTACAGATAACTGCTTAGGAGTTCAGTAGATGGTATGTACAAAAACAGTATTTTCTACTACTATAGTACCAAAAATATTTAAAGGATATGTAATTTACGCCTGAAAACGTTTATCGAATTAAATGCAGTATGCGCAATAATCGCATAATGGCATAATTAGGTGGACATGTCTTTTATGCCTTTTATAGCAATATTTCGTAATAATTTTTCAAATTTCGTTTTCGGATAGCCTTTGATAAACACCTCAAAAATCTAGGAACACTTACCAATATCCTTAAAATATGAATTTGATGATTCCAATTTATAGAAATCTTTCGGTTTTCGTTAGGATGTATTGTATATAATGTATTCTCAAGAGAACAAAATAACATTTGACTTCTCCGAAACTCCTATTTTAAAAAAATTTGAAAATGACGAAATTTGGAAAAACACAAAAAAAAATCCTGAGCTAATATTTTCGAAACGATATGGAAGCACTTATATTTTTCAGTACCCAGAAGGTCCAACTCTGTTATTAATGACACTTTGGCATCGTCGCGGCATGCTCAATATTAAATTGTCTATTACATTTTGGCCTAAGTCATTCCAAGCCCCCTGAACTGCTAATCGAAGCACCTGTTCATGATGGAAGACGTTTTGACGCAGAAGATTTCTTGTTAGGGTGTCCCAAACATGCTCGATGGGATTCAGATCTGGAGAGCAGGATAGCCACGGTAGAAGATCGATATCATTCTCTTCAAGAACGTTCAAGACAACTCTTGCACGATGAGGAGGGGCATTATCTTGTTGGAAGAGTGGATTTTGACCCATTGTTTGGAGATACGGTATCACTACAGGTAAAACTATCTCATTTGCGTAAGAATTTCCCGTGAGGTTGTTCTGTATGAAAACAAGGTCAGTTCTTCCACCAAGGCGTATACCTCTCCAAAACATCACTGATCCGCCTCCCTGTCTTACATTTTCTCGAGCATGCTGGAGACGGTTTTGCCCTCCAGGTTCCCTCCATATTCGAATTCTTCCCGAATCGGGATAATAACTAAATCTAGATTCATCACTGAAGAGAACTGTGGCCCACCTCTTTTGATCCCAGTGTACGTGTTCTTGGCACCAAGCTAAACGAGCAGTGCGATTTCCATGGGTCAGTTGTGGAACTCTTAAAGGACGTCTGGAGTGGAGTTGACCTTCGTGCAGTCGATTTCTCACAAGTTTGGTCGGAAATTTGTACATTATGAACTCGTGATAGCTCTTGAGCTAATTGAGATGTTGTGGTAGTACGATCTCTTCTGGCTTGTAAAACCAAAAATCGGTCTTGGGCGACTGTAGTAATCCTGAAACTTATGACACTTGGGCTACTTCGCAGAACCCTGGATACTTCCCGTTGTGAGCTCACAGCTTGGAGCATGCCAACGGCTCGTAACATCTCTTCTCTAGTCGAATGTCGTCTTTCCATGGTCGAATCAAAAAACTTGAATCTTTTATTCATGCTTACAACAGAAACAAAGTGCAAAATAACTGATTTCGAACAGTGAATACATAAAATGATTATAAAGCAGCATCGCATCTGCTGCATTTTTAGTTTTTTAAAAGGAAAAACTGAAATCCGTTGCGGCACTCTACATAATTTGGTGAGAAATTGATGCAGGTGTTCATTTCTTAAAAAAAAATCATACATATTGATCATTTCGGATACGATATATCGATATTCAGAAGTGTTCCCTAGACTTTTTTGAGGTGTTTATAATATTTATATCAAGCACGATGAAGCATAAGCTGATCTAAACACACAAATTTGAAATATCGATAAGCCCTTTGTTGTCTTAGCAGGGTGAACTAACTCATGAATTCTTGCTCTTTCGTCAGTCTTCTTGTGATTGAAATGAGATCACCATGTGTCTGTTCCCTTTCTTCATTCACCTCAGCAGTTTGTTTTTCATCAGGATATCATTATATTTACCCCTTTTTCCAATATCCTATGTTTCCCCAGAAAATATTCAGTTCAACATCACTGCCCGTGAAATGTATTTGCTGAGCAGATAGTCAAAATTATTCATGAAGAATCTCAAATATAAAAAACGAGCTTGCTGAGCTCTGCTTAATTTCCAATAAATTTCTAAGTGCGTTCTCCTGTTCCTCATATTTAAACCATTACTCAATAAAACTGAAACGAAATACGGTAAAATAAATCTATTACACTTCTGAAATACAATTAATCACTTCGTGAAAGAAAATTTTATGGAACTTAGATCTCCTCGAATTTGACAGAGTGAGTAGGCTAAATTATTCACCCCCTCCCTTCGAAATTCATTCGAAAATTTTCGGTACAGCTCGGCGTCGTGAACAGAAGGAAGAGTGATTTAGGTGAAAGCATCAAAGAATTCAAAGGTAAAAAGAACAAAAAACGGCTCGTTCTAACGGAATATTCATGGCTCATGAATATTTATCTATGGTGTAATAATTCTTTTTCCATTCAATAAAACCTGTATTTGAGGGATGAAAAGGGTCTGCCTCAGTTCAATAAGGATCTTTTTGTTTTTGTGATAGATTTCTCCCCGAATATAATTTGCATTAGTCGATTTATTGGTGGCGAAGCTATAAACAAAGAAGCTTTCTCAATATTCACTCTTCTATCGCTTCATGCTCGAAAACACATAGAAATGTGTGAATGGATAAGTGGTAAACAGGTAACTGTTTTGAAGTTTGCAGTTGCGATGATTCTACCTATAATTATGCCGAAATGTTCATTTAATGTGAACTTACAAGCAAAGTACTCATTCATTAAACGAATTAATATTTCTTCGGATATCAGATTCGAAAAAAGTAGTACAGAGTTTAGTGTTTCCCATAGTAGTGCTGGTGATATTGAACAGCATTTGAAATCTAAAAAATAAAACAATGCCGGTCTTGCGACTGCTCCCAGTTCTAATGTTAAACTTTTTAAGCCTTCAATCTCGACAATTTCAAAATATTTAAATTTTAGGCTTATCATACTATACAAAGAAACCACAATTTTCTCTGCAGCCATTGTGGGTCAAAATTCATCCAATTATGTCTTAATTCGAAATTTAAAAGTTGATCTGAATAAATCAATCGTATTATAATTTTAGGGGACTCTTCAATTCACAGTACCAAGAAAATATATCCTTTTGTTGTGCATTTTTCCAAACTTACGAAGATGTGCGAGTAAAAATTTTGTACCTCCAAGATCAACCGTGTAATATTGTCGATTATTTACATCAAGTATTGACAGATATTAATTTGAATATAAGTCGTGGCGTTTTGTGGCAACAATGCTAATGTTAATTTTGGTGTTGTACCTAGGGAACTGTATAGCATATGATAGTAGAATCGACGTTTACAAATATAAAATTAAAAAAAGGTTGTAACACATAAGGTTTCTCGTAATACACTCCCCACTAAAATTGTCGCTTCACCCTTCTTTTACGACAATACTATATAAACTTTCATTTTGGTCATCCAAGAGTCGCTTGGTAACTTTTAGAAGTGTAAAATAAGAATATATCATTCAAAAGAGATGAGTTCATGCTGGAAAATATCAAGTATTTTCGAATTAATGAAAAAGCGAAAAATTCTACCATCTTCAAACATCCGCGAAGAGACCAATCGACTTGCATCGAATGGTTACTAATCATTTTCAAAGTCGAGTGTTTCCTCCCCAGGCCCTAAATACGTCTCGGAAGCCCCTCAAACAAATTTTGGATGTACTTTTGAGTCACTGAGTTCCATATTTTAGGAAGCAGATTCTCTAGTTGTTGGAGTGTTCTACAAGGCATCCTACGTTGCTGAATTTGCCACCCCATGTTGTCCCAAACAAGTTCTATGGGATTAAAGTCAGGACTTCTGGCTGGCCATCTCAAAATATCAATCTCGGCATTTTGCAGAAATTCTGTAACTACTCTAGCTACATGAGGCCGAGCATTATCATGCATAAAAATGAAGTTTTCGCCAATCAATGGATCAATGGGTACAACCTGGTGTTCAAGGATATCTGCGATGTATGTGGCCGCTGTCATTCTTCCACTATTCACTAGGACTAACTTAGTTCGACCATGGAAAGAAATGCCTCCCCACACCATTACTGAGTCCCCTCCGAAGTTTTCGGTTTGCCGTATATTGCATTGCTGATACCGTTCCCAGGTCGTCTGTATACAGGCATGCGTCTATCATTTGCTACTAGACAGAACCTGGACTCGTCGGAAAAGAGAACATTCGACCATTCTGGAATACCCCAATCTGCATGTTCCTTCGCAAACTGAAGTCTTGCAACTCGATGCTCTCTGGTGAGACGCGGGCTGGTAGAAGTCACCCTCGGTCTGATATCGTCTTCTCTGAGCCTGTTCCTAACAGTTAACAATGAAATATGCATATTTCTGGAAAGTTCTAGTTCATTTTGTAGCATTCTAGCTGTACAGAGCCGAACTCTTGGTGCAGTTAAACGAAGCCTACGATCATCAACTGGTGTTGTTATCCGATTTATTGCCTGTCTGGCCCTTCTTCCATATCCCCCTGTTTCGTGGTACCGATTAATTCTCTCTCTCTTTGGTTAACATTCAGCAAGTTAGCCACGTAACGTTGGCTTCGCCCCTCATCAAGAAGTGTAATAATTCTTACCACTTCATGATCACTCAAATAACGTCCAGAACGTTCAGCAGCCATTACAATAAATTCAAAGATTCGAAAATCAACAAGAAACACAGAAAACTTGCATTAATTCAGCGTGAAAACTGAAGAGAAATTGAATGAATACTAATGGGCAAATAAACTCATTCTTGTTTCAGAAGTGTTTGAGATCATATGGAAACAAATGTTACTACATAAATAAGATTTTTTTCCCCTCATATGTCCAAAAACATATGTTGACAAAGAAACTGCGATCGAGCTGCTTGATCGATTGTGGAATTCAGAATACCATGTGATGCGACAATTTTTGTGGTGTGTAGTTAATTGAAATATTGGTACTGAATGCTGTTGAAGAAAATTAAAGACGACGAGAAAAACTAAGGGTAAAACTTTCAATAGAAAAATTCCTCCAAGAATAATTCTTATCTATATCATATGCACAATATGAAAGGGGTAGTTCGATCCTCCTAAAAGGGGTACAACTCAACTTTCTAAACCCAATCGCAGCTCCAGGCTCCAATCTTGTGTTGCAAATCAATCCCTCTACCTCCGATTTATTAAGTAGTCTTCCTACGTTATGACGCCGACTCCAATACATAAAGTTCAGACCAATCCCAAGTTCTATATCCGATCCTAGGTTCTCTCGCCAATCCTTAGTTCCTATAAGCTTGAAATATCCCAATAGTATCCCAAAATCTATTTTGACCCAACAAAAATGATCAATTGGAAGGATCATATCTTATCCCTAGATGTAAAGGAGAACCACGTGCTTCTTTCAATCATAAAATGGTAGTCAACTCCGTGCAGAACGTAATTTTTAAGCTCCGAAATGACAAAAGAAGAATATACGGCCGAGTATTCAAATCCAAATCAAATCCTGATTGACAGAATAGACATTTTTCACAATAAAACTCACTCTCTCTATATCCTTGAGCTCGGAAAACTTATAAAACGAAAAAACTTCCAACAACACTTGATTGTTCGAGTTCTCAACTCAGAAAGAACCGTTAGCCTTCAAAATTGATGAAACGAAATCGGCGATACCAAGTCGAACATTAAACTGCAAATTTTACACATAGCAATCGTGGCCATGTAAATGCACAAAATTAACTAGAGCCAACGACAACCATAAGATAAACTATGATGGAACAACTATAGCTTCAGGTCATATTGAATCAAGAAATTAACAATACACCAAGAAATTAATGGATAAACTGAACGACAGGCACGTGAATAATCTACGTTAGTTGGTATAAGGTTAAAATCAGAAACCAACAGAAGTTTTATTACCGGCAACGAACCAGCAATACGAGATATATTTTCATTTGACAATTTAAACTAACCTATAAAATTACAAATACAAAACATCGGAAGGGACTGCTTAATTTTGTGTTCGTTCCTAAGGACATTAACTGGATATTTCAGATAATTATGAAATACACTCCCCGCAAAAATTGTAGCATCTCCCTACTTTTACGACAATACAATATAAACTTTTAGGTTGGTCATTTAAGAGTCGCTTAGTAACTTTCAGAAGTGTAAAATAAGAAGATATCATTCAAAAGAGATGAATTTATGATGGAAAATATCAACAATTTTCGAGTTAATGAAAAATCAAAAACTTCTACCATCTTTAAACATTCGCGAAGAGACCAGTCATTTAGCATCGAATGGTTACTAATCATTTTCAAAGTCGAATGTTTCCTCTCTGGGCACTAATTCTTGCCAGTATACGTCTCGGAAGCCCCTCAATCAAATTTTGAAAGTACTCTTGAGACACCGAGTTCCATATTTCAGGAAGCAGATTTTCTAGTTGTTGGAGTGTTCTACAAGGCATCCTACGTTACTGAATTTGCCACCCCATGTTGTCCCAAACATGTTCTATGGGATTCAAGTCGGGACTTCTGGCTGGCCTTCTTAAAATATCAATTTCGGCATTTTGCAGAAATTCTGTAACTACTCTAGCTGCATGAGGCCGAGCATTATCATGCATAAAAATTAAGTTTTCGCCAATCAATGGATCAAAGGGTACAACCTGGTGTTCAAGGATATCTGCGATGTATGTGGCCGCTGTCATTCTTCCACTATTCTCTAGGACTAACTTAGTTCGACCATGAGTCCCCTCCGAAGTTTTCGGTTTGCCGTATATTGCATTGCTGATACCGTTCCCAGGTCGTCTGTATACAGGCATGCGTCTATCATTTGCTACTAGACAGAACCTGGACTCGTCGGAAAAGAGAACATTCGACCATTCTGGAATACCCCAATCTGCATGTTCCTTCGCAAACTGAAGTCTTGCAACTCGATGCTCTCTGGTGAGACGCGGGCTGGTAGAAGTCACCCTCGGTCTGATATCGTCTTCTCTGAGCCTGTTCCTAACAGTTAACAATGAAATATGTATATTTCTGGAAAGTTCAAGTTCATTTTGTAGCATTCTAGCTGTACAGAGCCGAACCCTTAGTGCAGTTAAACGAAGCCTACGATCATCAACTGGTGTTGTTATCCGATTTATTGCCTGTCTGGCCCTTCTTCCATATCCCCCTGTTTCTTGGTACTGATTAATTCTCTTTTTCTTTGGTTAACATTCAGCAAGTTAGCCACGTAACGTTGGCTTCGCCCCTCCTCTGGAAAGGCTACAATACTTACCACTTCATGGTTACTCAAATAGCGTCCAGAACGTTCAGCAGCCATTACAATTAATTCAAAGATTCGAAAATCAACAAGAAACACAGAAAACTGGCATTAATTTAGCGTGAAAACTGAAGAGCAATTGAATGAATACTGATAGTCAAATAAACTCATTCTTGTTTCAGACGTGTTTGAGATCATATGGAAACAAATGTTACTACATAGATAAGATTTTTTCTCCTCATATGTCCAAAAACATATGGTGACAAAGAAACTGCGATCGAGCTGCTTGATAGATTGTGGAATTCAGAATACCAGGTGATGCGACAATTTTTGTGGTGTGTAGTTCATTGAAATATTTTTACTGAAAGCTGTTGAAGAAAAGTTAAGACGACAAGAAAAACAAAGGGTAAAACTTTCAATAGAAAAATTCCTTTAAGAATAATTCTTAACTTTATCATATGCACAGAATGAAAGGGGTAGATCGATCCTCCTAAAGGGGTTACAGCTCACCTTTCCAAACCCAATGGCAGCTCCAGGCTTCAATCTTGTGTTGCAAATCAATCCCTCTACCTCCGATTTATTAAGTAGTCTTCCTACGTTATGACGCCGACTCCAATCCATAAAGTTCAGACCAATCCCAAGTTCTATATCCGATCCTAGGTTCTCTCGCCAATCCTTAGTTCCTATAAGCTTGAAATATCCCAATAGTATCCCAAAATCTATTTTGACCCAACAAAAATGATCAATTGGAAGGATCATATCTTATCCCTAGATGTAAAGGAGAACCACGTGCTTCTTTCAATCATAAAATGGTAGTCAACTCCGTGCAGAACGTAATTTTAAGCTCCGAAATGACAAAAGAAGAATATACGGCCGAGTATTCAAATCCAAATCAAATCCTGATTGACAGAATAGACATTTTCACAATAAAACTCACTCTCTATATCCTTGAGCTCGGAAAACTTATAAAACGAAAAAACTTCCAACAACACTTGATTGTTCGAGTTCTCAACTCAGAAAGAACCGTTATCCTTCAAAATTGATGAAACGAAATCGGCGATACCAAGTCGAACATTAAACTCCAAATTTTACACATAGCAATCGTGGCCATGTAAATGCACAAAATTAACTGGAGCCAACGACAACCATAAGATAAACTATGATGGAACAACTATAGCTTCAGGTCATATTGAATCAAGAAATTAATGGATAAACTGAACGACAGGCACGTGAATAATCTACGTTAGATGGTATAAGGTTAAAATCAGAAACCAACAGAAGTTTTCTTACCGGCAACGAACCAGCAATACGAGATATATTTTCATTTGACAATTTAAACTAACCTATAAAATTACCAAAACAAAACATCCGAAGGGACTGCTTAATCTTGTGTTCGTTCCTAAGGACATTAACTGAATATTTAAGATAATTATGAAATACACTCCCCACAAAAATTGTCGCATCACCCTACTTTTACGACAATACTATATAAACTTTTAGGTTGGTCATTTAAGAGTCGCTTGGTAATTTTCAGAAGTGTAAAATAAGAAGATATCATTCAAAAGAGATGAGATTATGATGGAAAATATCAATAATTTTCTAGTTGATGAAAAATCAAAAAATTCTTCCATCTTTAAACATTCGCGAAGAGACCAATCATTTAGCATCGAATGGTTACTAATCATTTTCAAAGTCGAATGTTTCTTCCCCGGGCCCTAATTACTGCCAGTATACCTCTCGGAAGCCCCTCAATCAAATTTTTGATGTACTCTTGAGACACCGAGTTCCATATTTCATGAAGCAGATTTTCTAGTTATTGGAGTGTTCTACAAGTCATCCTACGTTACTGAATTTGCCACACCATTTTGTCCTAAACATGTTCTATGGGATTCAAGTCAGGACTTCTGGCTGGCCATCTCAAAATATCAATGTCGGCATTTTTCAGAAATTCTGTGACTACTCTAGCTGCATGAGGCCGAGCATTATCATGCATATAAATGAAGTTTTCGCCAATCAATGGGCCAAAGGGTACAACCAGGGTTCAAGAATATCTGCGATGTATCTGGCCGCTGTCATTCTTCCATCATTCACTAGGACTAACTCAATTCGACTATGGAAAGAAATGCCTTCCCACAGTAATACTGAGCTCCCTCCGAAGTTTTCGGTTTGCCGGATATTGCATTGCTGATACCGTTCCCCAGGTCGTTTGTATACAGGCATGCGTCTATCATTTGGTACTAGACAGAACCTTGACTCGTCGGAAAAAAGAACATTCGACCATTCTGGAATACCCTAATTTGCATGTTCCCTTGCAAACTGAAGTCTTGCAACTCGATGCTCTCTGGTGAGACGCGGGCCAGTAGGAGCCACCCTTGGTCTGATATCGTCTTCTCTGAGCCTGTTCCTAACAGTTTGTAATGAAATATGTACATTTCTGGAAAGTGTAAGTTCATTTTGTAGCATTCTAGCCGTACAGTGCCGAACTCTTAGTGCAGTTAAACGAAGCCAACGATCATCAACTGGTGTTGTTATCCGATTTCTTCCTTGTCCGGCCCTTCTTCCATATTCCCCTGTTTCGTGGTACCGATTAATTGCTCTAGAAATAGTGCTTTGATTAACATTCAACAAGTTAGCCACGTAACGTTGGCTTCGCCCCTCCTCTAGAAGTGTTACAATTCTTACCACTTCATGATCACTCAAATAGCGTCCAGAACGTTCAGCAGCCATTACAATGAATTCAAAGATTCAAAAATCATCAAGAATCACAGAAAACTTGCAGTAATAAACTCGTTCTGGTTTCAGACGTGTTTGAGATCATATGGAAACAAATGTTACTACATAGATATGATTTTTTCCCCTCATATGTCCAAGAATATATGGTGACAAAGAAACTGCGATCGAGCTGTTTGATCGATTGTGGAATTCAGAATACCAGGTGATGCGACAATTTTTTTGGTGTGTGTATTAGCTAGTGCAAAAGATGTTTTCTCAACCGAATCGCTCAAAAATGATATCAGGTCTATACTTGTTCTTTTTGAAACGTTAAAAATCTTGTTTGCAGCTTTGCTATTGTGAACAACACGGTTCAGGTATGAAATTCATTCCAAATAACCGTCCTCTCATTATATTTACTATCTTATTGAGCTTGGTACGTGTTAGGGCCTTAGACCCTATTATTAAAAGGGTATTTCCATTCAAGAATTAAAGATCTGCTTTGTGTTATGAGAATCTTGTTGACTAGTGATATTATTCGAGACGCAATTCTGTTTTTATTTTTTTTTAATCGATCAGCAATTGTGGTAGTTAAAGCTGAAGGCGTTTTTCAAAGAAAATCCGACATAATGGTATTCTGAGTATGTCTTGAACTTTGAGATCTTTTACCAAACACATTTTTATCGATGACCGTCAGGTCAACAAAAACGGGCGTTTTATCCAAGGACAAGGCGAAGTCATAAAATGCATACAAGATTCCCTTGCAAATATTCCGAAGAGGCATATGTTCTGAATGATATATTATTCAGAAGGTACTCCAGCAAATCTATCCTGCCCAGCTTCATACGTCAGGAACACTTCCGACCTTTATCCTATCCCAAGTTTTGTTTTAGATTTTGATGGATTGTTCCACTTAATCGATTCGGATGAACTGATGTTGGGGTCACGCTAGATTTACCTAGTTGGTATTGTTTTTTAAACAAATAAGGAGGAGGGGCTTCGATTAACGCATTTGAATATGTCCCCTCAATCAATACCTTTTATGTAACAATATTAATCAATCATACCGGTGTTTGCTTGGTGACAACCATTTATTTTGTTCATTTCGACCATCATTTTTACAGGCCATTAGGATTAATAATTCATTAATAATTTATTCATGAACATTTATGTTTCTATATTCCAAGCCTTTCTGATTATGAAAAAAGTCATATAATTAAGTTTAGATAGCTCTAACGTGATATCACATTATTTTTCGATTTCAGAATGCTAAGTGTTCTATCAAAGTGGACAGATATTAATAGCAAATAAAAATTCAGAGAACTCCTGATCTTTTCACAGAATTATATTTTTAGTTTCATTGTCTTTGATGAGTGGTTTGTTCTCTTCATTATCGAAACAAGGTGTTTTCTTGAAGTAGTAGATGCAAATTTATTATCTGTTAGCTAATCTGTAATACTTCGAATCATCAAAATTTCAATAATTGCTTAGATGTTTCTTTATATCTATCAGATACGCAACCCTTATAGGGTCTTTTCTTTGTTCGTTTGTTTGTCGAAACACTTTTCTCAGCAAAAAGTGTTTGATTAGAGTTGAAATTGAAACAAAAAATTTAGGTCGGTAAATTCTTAGAGTTGTGCAAGAATTAAACTTCTAATTCAACGTAATCGAGAAATACGGCCGTTTCCGTAGCATTTGCGGCATATTTTAACCCTCGCAAGGAACCACAAACCCATATAGTTCTTTTGTTAAGATAGCAAGCAAGGAGCAATATAAATAAAACTCTGCAGGTCAACATGAACAATAAGTCAATTAAAACCGACTAGATAACCAAACGTCGAGGAAATTTTCAAGGAGACTCTTTGAGTAAGTAAGTTCTCGGCAGATGTTCATATAAAATTCGGAATTGAAAAATGTAAGACCCTGAACATTCAAGGAGGGAAAGTCATAGATGGTGAAACAGATTATGCAAATGGTGATATTATACAGTGTATGAGGGATGCGAAACTTACAAATATCTGGGATGCCAACAAGCCAGATTGCTGGACCTAAAACAGTCAGAGGAGGATCCGTTTAGAATATAATCAGCGTCTAAAGACTGTGCTGAAATCAATGTTGAACTCGGGAAATCTAGTCAAGGCAACTAACACCTACGCCATTCCAGTGTTGCTTTACTCATTTGGAATGATCAGATGGACTAAGATAGTACTAGATGATATTCAAAGACAGACCCGAACAATGCTGTCAAAGTACAACAATCATCATCCAAAATCGTCTGTGATAAAAACAACTTTGAAGCTCAAAGAAGGAGGACGTGGATTAATGGATGTAGTCAAATTGCACACACAACAGATTCAAAATCTCAGATCATTCTTCTCTACAAAAGGTCGAACTTCTAACCTGCGTAGAGTGATACATTGGCTGATAAGGGATATACACCTCTGAATCTTTCTACCAGGGATGACCTGCTGAATCTTTCGTTCCTATCAGATACTGAAAAACAATAGCAATTGTCAAGACAGGAATTGCATAGACGACATCACCATGAGATTAATCAACCACAGACAGAATGGCGACTCGTCATAAGACCGAGGATGTGGAAGGAAAAACCACTACACGGTAGTTATCCCAACGAGACCGGTAAGGTACATGTTGTCAAATTTGAGTCGAACTACTGGCTAACCTCCAGACAGATGTTCCCTGGGAGGGAAGGATTCTTTTTGGCGTTACAAGACCAAGTTGTTAAAACCAGAAATTTCCTAAATTATTATATATAAATATAATTATATAGCGACAGACACATGCAGATACGGATGCAAGACTTCGGAGACAACACATAATAGAATGGCAGATGTTTGCGTCGACAGAATAGAAGGAGAGACACGATGCAATGGCTAAAATCGTACACTGAGAATTGGTAATGCAAGCAACTAAGGTCCCATACTACGAACTGGTTACAGAGCAAATTCTTGAAAATGAAAACTGTAAACTGTACTTGGACACAACTGGAATTATACTGTAGATCTTATAAACGAACATCAAGAAACTGGGACTGAACGAACATCCCTACGAACCCATGCAGAAAGTGGTACTGTTGGCGACAGCTAGAACCATCAGGAAGTGTATGGGAAACACAACAATATCGAACTACGCCACTATGACCTGGGAAAGGGTCACATCAGAACTGAATCCTTTCGATATCGAATATACCTAGAATCAGTGAATTTTCCCCTTAGAAGGAGTGCGAAACACCTTAAGGTGAATATCGAATAACTTGAGGGAGTTGATAGTCTCCTGCCAAGTGGTTGGTGGATAGGAAAACATGTACTATACAGGGTGATTCACGAGTGATCGCTCAACTGTAGTTAGGCGAGTTCGAATCGGTAACTAGAAGACAAGGTAACACTATTCGTGTTCGATATACAGGCTATTTCATGGATTTGATTCCAATTTTGTAAAATGAGATTCCCAAACCCCATTTCTTTTCACCCTTTTTTTGGAAATCATAGAATGCAAGAGAGAATGAAGCGGCTAAGCAGAAAAATCTTTGGTACTCTTTATGTACACACGACACTAACACATCATAAACAGACAAGCTATTGCTAGTGCAATAGCGACAGGGAAACAAGTTTTTTCCTCAGGTTTTTTCACTCGTTTATTGAATCAGATACGAGACAGTATGGTTCCCCTGTTACATTTCCTGAGCTCATACTTGTGTTTTTTCTGACACACCAACATTATAGATATAAGCATTTATTGTGATACAATTATTCAAAGTTTTGTAAATCCTCTCTTCTTATATATATATATATATATATATATATATATATATATATATATATATATATATATATATATATATATATATATATATATATATATATATATATCGCTTTCTTGCTGACTCGGTGTGTAGCGTTGCGGTAAAAAGTCGAACTAGTGTGACTTCTTGAGGTTTTCTGTTTTATCTACCCTTTGTTTTCATGGTTTTCCGGTGGCGATGGAGGCCGCAATAATATTTACATGTTTTGTTACGCTCCAACGCATTGAGATGAGTGAGTGGCAGTCTGGCCTGATGTTGTGAACGGGTATGCAATACTGACGAGGAAAAATGAGACCGAAACTGCAATATATTGCTCCTATTCTTGACCTTCGGCTGAGCTGTACCACTGTTGTGTGGCCTTGGTTGACGACGAATATAAAGGGTGGATCGGAAAACCAGCGCCTTCAGGGAGGGATATTCAGCACTCTTACAATAGTTAAGCGATCAGTCATGAATCACCCTGGATATAGATTATTTTTTTGTACTGTACCCATTTGATATGTCTCTCATCAGTTCTTCAGATGACAGCCCTTATGAAACAGAGAATGGGTTATAATAAAGAATGAAAGTTGAACACAACAAGAATTGAGATTTCAGTTTTTGTTCAAATCATTGTCATAGACGAGCTGATATGTCAGAGGCGGGTAAAACAAAATTTTCCTCCCTATTCTCCTAAGCTTAGGATGTTCTGAATGTTTATCTAATTTACAAGTTGTGCATTTCTCCGATCGTGATTTGACCCACACCAAAATTTTATATTATTACTTAATCAAGAAAGTCTTCTAATCACTTATGTTCGTATTCATAAATCGAACGATATATTCAGAAATTTGGGAATAACACTCATTCCCTTATTGCTTATATTCATAATGGAAGAATCTTCATTTCCATCGAATCTATAAGTCTTATTTATTCGCTATTTTGCCAATTGAAACCAATATCGATAGAAGTTAAATAGAAACATCTAGTTAAAGATGAATGTAATTTAATTTCTTTTATATAGACTTCATCTTATTGAAACTTCAAAGGCTTAAGGTATTAGATATCTCCAGTAAATCGTTTGATGTTCACGATACAGTCTCTTTGATATATCTTAGGACCTTATGATCAGATAAGGGTATTTCTTGATGATTTTCAAAGAAAATGAAGCATTATCGATTTGCTTTTCAAAAGTATAACTTCATTCTATAGACGGATCAATTATCATATCCTTTTCATGAAATTTTCCAACACCAATTCAGATAATTGTGGCTGTATGTCCTCGATAACTTCACGAATTCCATCTTTAATGTCTTGAATCGATTATGTAGCATCGGCATAGACCCTATCTTTCACATAGTCCCAAAGGAAGAAGTTTAGAGATGTAAAATCACAAGATATCAATTGTGATCACCTTTTCGAGAAAATGCACTGTAAGGAAACTTTCATTTCATAAGAGCGATGGTTTCATTGAGGTATTTTCATTCAAGGAACAATATTCCTTGAATAGAATGTTAAATATCTCTTCCTGAAGGAGGTGGTTTTCCGATTCACCCTTTATAATCGCCGTCAACCAGGGCCACACAGCAGTGGTACAGCTCGGTCGAATATCATGAATAGGAGCAATAGTTTCCATTGCATACCCATTCACCATTCACAATATCAGGCTAGACTGCTACCTACTCCTTTCAATTCGTTGGTGTGTAACGACCCATGTAAATGTTAGTGCACCCTCCGAGAAACCAAGACCATTGCCACCGGAAAACAAGAAGTCACACCAATTCAACTATTTACTGCAACGCTACACATCGTGTCAGCAGTGGAGCGACCAGTCGACTGACTAACGCTCCTTATTTCATATGTGGTTGTCAACCATGTGTACACAACAATCTCGTCAATTACTATTTGCGAAATTATCGCAAATAGTCTGTGTAGACACAGACAATATCTTTCCCTTCCTTTTTTAATTGATGAAATTGTTGTGAATGCCTGTTTGCCAACCAGATGTGAATAAGAAGCATTAGTCTTTCGAAATATCTGTTCCTTGCTGACACGGTGTGTAGCGTTGCGGTGAATAGTCGAACTAGTGTATCTCCTTGAGGTTTTCTGTTTTATCCACCCTTTGTTTTCGTGGGGGCGATGGTGGGTGACCTCTGTGTCGGTTCGTTGGAGATCGCAATAACATTTACATGTTTTGTTACGCTCCAACGGATTGAGATGAGTAAGTGGCAGTCTGGTCTGATGACGAGGGTGAAAAGAAAGGGGGCTTTGGGCAGAAAAAAAATCTGTAACAATGGAAAAAGAGAAACAGCAGAAAAATATTTCATCAATCATACGAAACTCTTATATGTCTAAACTCACTGGAATCGAAGAACTCAACTAATGCTCCTCTGTTTTTCAACAGGGAACATTTCATACACCATTTGGGAATGAAGCTCTACGGGTTTGTAGTCTCGCCTCATCTAAGA
Source organism: Cryptolaemus montrouzieri (assembly GCA_013387265.2). Taxonomy (NCBI): domain Eukaryota; kingdom Metazoa; phylum Arthropoda; class Insecta; order Coleoptera; family Coccinellidae; genus Cryptolaemus; species Cryptolaemus montrouzieri. Next base: position 81,311,630 of record JABFTP020000103.1, on the reverse strand, counting down.
ACTCAACTAATGCTCTGCTGTTTTTCATTAGGGAATATCTCATACACCATGGGAAAAAACCCTACGACGGTGCAGCCTTGCCTTATCTAAGAACTCAACTAATGCTCCGCTGTTTTTCAACAGGGAACATCTGATACACCTTTTGGGAACTAAGCTCTACGGGGGTGTAGCCCTTGCCTCATCTGAGAACTTAACCAATGCTCTGCTGTTTTTCAACAGGAAACATCTCATACACCTTGGAAAAAAGACCTTGAGGGAGCGTAGCCCTTGCCCCTATAAAGAACTTAACTAATGCTCCGCTGTTTTTCGACAGGGAACATCTCATTCACCATGGGAATAAAGCCCTACGGGGGTGCAGTCCTAGCCTTATCTAAGAACTTAACTAATGCTCCGCTGTTTTTCAACAGGGAACATCTCATACACCATTCGGGGGCTTAGCCCATAGTAACCTCAAGATTCAAAACTAATCTCCTAAATAGACTGGAAGTTTTCTACCCAGTTAATGCCATTATTTGAAACGGAAAGAATTTCTTGAAAACCACCCGTAAAATGGTAAATAGGACAATCGAGGACTACATGTCTTATTGTTTCTTCAGCTGCGCCACATTCACATGCCGGACTTTCTACAGTATTCCATTTGAACAACATACTATTACTACTTCCATGTCCTGTCTTGAGACGATTTAATGTACATCAATTTTTCCTACTTATATCGACACCTGCAACCCTTTTGAAAGGATCATCTATGAGAACTTTATTGAAAACATCAACTTCATGCCATTCAGTTTTCCAAAGATCAACAGCCTTCACCCGTGTACGCAAAAAGTCAATCAATCAATTAGGTTTTTGGATTATGAAGATCGTGTATTATCGGAAAAACTTCTGGAAATGAGTGATACTTATCCCAAGATGATTTGAGAGCTAATTTCCTACGAATATGGGAAGAAACTATATTACAAATAACCGGAAGCCATGGGGCAGCAGTTGACCTAATACATCCACTCATAACTCTCATAGAACAGTTAAACTGAGAATCAATATTTTTGACATGAGCACTATTCAACCTCACCTGACAGCAATACTCTGCTTCTGAATATACTAAAGCTCAAGCAGTAGTTCGCAGAATAGAGACTCCGGCGCCCCAATTAGATCCAGCTAGTTTATGTAGTATATTGTTTCTTGTTTTTAACTTCTGACATAATTTATCAATATGAAATTTGAAAGTCAAAGAACGATCTAGCTCTACACCACGATATGTTCGAGTGAAATTATGAGTTTATATTGATTGATTGAAGAATACTCTTAGTTGCCTATCCTTCTCATGATTATTCAGATTTCAGATAGAAAACAAGAAACCTCAGTTTTCGAAGGATTTTGACATAAACGCCATTTTTGGAAGAAAATGTTCAGAATTTCCAAATCGGAAGTCAGTGCTCAATTGTTTCGAAGTCAAAGTGTTGAAAAACCAAAGCAATATCATAAATAAACTTTGTAGAGGAAGTTTAAGGGATGTCAGACATATATAAATTGAAGAGAAGAGGTGCAGGAACAGATAGAGGTAGGCCATCATTCAATGTGTAAAATCTACTGCTTTTCTCACCAATAAAAACTCGAAGACTTTTATCAGATAACATTTTTTTCAATCAACTTCACAATTTTCCCACATTGAACAACTTCAAACAGTTTATATACGTGAATATGGGAAAGGGCAATGATAATAATAGTAACTTTTTCTGTATTTGAAAATCATCTCACCATCTCTACATAAATAGAGTTGGTATAGCCTGAATTCGAAAAAATAACCTTATCCACATTAATAGAAAAACATGAATTCTGAATTCAATATACTTAACTCCTCGTATTCTGCCCTCTTTCCTATATAATAGACAATATTTTTTTACGAATGATTGAGTTGAATGGTCGTATAAATGCGATTGTAATATTGGCGGATTTACATATTTCACATGAATAAAAATGGCAATATATTACATTTAAATGTCATTTTGCCATGGCCGATGTTGTATCACGAAAACATGCGAGCAAATGGGTTGGGATTTTTATCAGTAACGATATATTGCTTCCCAGAATTGAATAGGAAAAACAGAAGAATTTATAAGAAATAATGAAAATAGACAACTTGAATGTGAGTTTCAAATATAACAATATTCGATCAATAATAAAATTGAAAAGGTGCCTAAGAAATGGATTTCAGTGTTGAAAATCAAAGCTTTACCTGTAAGAAATTTTATGTTCAACATTGGGGAATAATATTCAACAAATCAGTACAAATTGAGTTATTTGAAAGAGACGATATTTAATATTCCAGTCGTATTCTTCAGAATATATACCAACTTCAACATCGACAGCTATCGTCCTGTAAGTCTTCTTTCTGCCTTTTTCCATTAGATATAGACATCTATACCAAAGATTAGAAATGATGATTCATGAGCGATTCCGCCAGGACCTTAGGACTAGAGAGAAACGCTATCAAGGCTACTATAGTCTGTTAACGTTAAGTTTAAAGTGACGTCATAGCTAGGGATGTCTGGTAGGAACAAAATAACTAGTCTCGCCCAAAGGAACTACTAGTGACATATGGTTAGGTTAGGTTATGACAGTTGGCATTGAAATGCGGCGTTGACGCAGTTTTATTGTTTATTTTAGTTCGGTTTCTTGTGCTGATTGAGATTGGATTCAAGTGTTTTCCTCGAAGTTCTTATAATATTTGAATCATTATTTTACAATCAGTCCTTCTCAGAACTCATTGTTTCAAATATTTATTCTATATAAATGGTAAAAATGCCCAGAGTTTTCTCGAGCCAAGCCCAAAACATGATTGCATCATTATGCAATTATTTCCAACAAGAACGAGATATTGGGAATCCTCTTTTCCCCCTTACAGCTGTGAGAGATGTAAGTACCACTAAAATTAATAACAGGAGGGGCCTTGCACCCTCAAAAAAAAAATATTATGATACAACTTAACTTGTTCATCTGTTGGTTATGGCAACGACAAAAAGTGGTGATCCACTAAGAAGTCCAAGACACAGAAAGAATCGTTAGAAACCTGTAGTACATATTAACGATTTAGATCAAATTGTCATAAGAAATACTATCTATGACAAGTTCCAGAACAGTAAGTAGTCATTGAAACCTTTGTCTACATCAAGTTTAATATTATATTCTTTGTAGAGACGCTGGTCCTTCCTCCAATGACTTCAGAAACTATTTTTCCAAACTTAAAATAACCTCCACTTTCTCAGATGATCTGAGCTTGAGCTAACTAATATTCATTGCTAAACCAAAAAACAAACAAAAAGTTTACAAAACTGCTTGCAATGATTGTGCGGTACCTTATGTTGAACAGATAAGTAGGAATCTCTAAACCAAAATGAAAGAACATTTATCTCCTGATAATAATTGTCAGCCTCCATCATTACACCTCCTAGATTTTAACTGAAATTCACAAGGTGTTTTCTTTTCCGAGGCCATGTCTCATTTTGCCCTTTCAAACTTTCTTGCAGTACGCCACTGATCAACGTACAATATATTTTCGTCATCTTCGTTCAATTTCGAAACTTTTTGACAGTTGTAATTTTTTCGTATCTTCCACCGTTTTCGAGTGAAAAATTTTTGAATTTGAATTATTCGAATTATGTTATCCGCTAAATACAAAAAACTATATAAATATTCAATAGGTATGCCCAAAATTTGCTTTCATTTTGATAGCTCGTCTTCTGAGACTCAACTTATACTTATTCAATATCAAACTAAAAAACGAACAATTAAAAACTAAACGAATTGCTGGAAGTGTCCTCCACCTTCAAGAATACAGGCCTCTGTCCTTTTTCGCATATTACCATTATTATCTTTAAAATATTCCTGGGGTATTTGTTATCGTGTCACAAGAGGTAATTATTCGATTTCTCAATTCTTCTACAGTGTTCACTGGGGTGATATAAACTAAACTTTTGAAATATCCCCATAAGAAATAGTCTAAACTATTTAAGTCTGGGGACCTAGGAGGCCATGGTTCTGGCCCACCCCATCGGTTATTGAATGTATTATTCAATAAATTTCCTAGCTTCTCCACTGAAATGTGCTGGTGCCTCGTCATGCATGAACCAGATTATGTTTCTCATTTTCATTTTCTCTAATTTTATCTAAGAACCATCGGCAGAAATTCAGTCCTGAAGAAAAATCTCGAGGAAGTAGAGCTTGGACGCCTTGAATATCAAACAGGTACAATAACTTGGAGAATCCTCCAAACTAGAACATGTGAAATATTCAACTGATTTCCACTTTTTCTTACACTCACATGAGGATTCAAATCAATATAATTCAAAACTGCTCCCTCAATATCTGGAGTTCTCATAGTTTGAGTTGCACCTTTTAAATGATTATTTGCAGTAAAAGTACCAGTTTGAAAATGTTCGCCTGTCTGCTGTTACTCGATTTGGAAAGCGCACCTGATATAATCGCCTAGCTTTTGTTGTGTTTCCGTACATGTGATGAATAGCAGCCAATTCGGCGTTAGTAAAATTAGCCATTTTTTCTTACAGCAATAACTTTATTATTATTAATTTAATTAAAAATTCGAGTAGACACTGGTCCAACTTTAGCAACTGTCAAAATAAATGAATAAATGAAAAAACTCAAAGTCTAGTCATTGTTTCAATTAGAAGTGCTTTCAATTCAGCGAATGCATACAATCGTTTAATAATGTTTTGCTTGAGAAAGGTCGGAGTTTACAAAAAAGTTTCTAAATTGAACGAAGATGAGGAAAATTGATTGTTAGCTGATCAGTAGCGTTCTGCAAAAAAGTTTGAAAGGGCAAAAGAAGACATGGCTCCTGAAAAGAAACTACATATTAGATTCTAGTTGAAATCAAGGACGTGTAATGATGGAGGCTGTGAAAAAAAGCTTGCATTCCAAATTTTGGCTAAATATCTCTAAAACTGCAGGAGTTTTGTAGAAAAAAACAATCTTTTCAGGAAATTTCAACACCCTGTATCTCCGTAACGAAGCTTTTGCAGACCTATGTTCATATGAACTTTTCTTCTTAAAATTGCATGTTGATTTACCCCCTCAAGTTGTGAGATATTATTATGTAACACCCTGTAAGTAAGTTGATTTCCTGTAGTTGACCACTTGAAAATGACCTGACGGTAAAAACCGGTCGTGTTTCTAAGAATATAATTGTGGAGAGTATCAAATATATTTTAGTTCATCTTGGTTTGTTGAAAAGAATTTTCATAAAAGAATTAAATCATCAATATTACTCATTTTCTTATGCAGTCCTTACCAAGGTAAGTTAGAATCGTTTCATTATCATATAGGTTATGACTTTTTTCTGCGGATTTACGTATTACAATATTTCAAGTGCTACGATTGGGAAAACAATCTCAGTACCTCCGAGAAAAGCAATTTCCGATGATTAAATTATTAAAACGAATTAGTAGGTGTTTGAAAACTAACTGTCCTTTGCTTCCACTTTCATGAAACTGTGTTTTCAAACTCGAATGCCCTGTATTCCCTTGGCTGTAATTTTCCGTGAACTGCCCCTTCAGGATATAAACTTAAAGTGAAATATGCTTACCTGCATTAAATGGAGCAACCTTGAATTTCCCAGACGGTTTCCTTTTTGCAAACTTTTATGTAATATAGGTATTCTACGAAAATAAGGGTGTGGAATAATATTCTTTCCTCTGAATATATATAGACTTTAATCGATGTTTCTATAAGGAAAACGAAATAACTATCGACTTGAACCTGAGTATGCCGGGTGTCGATGCGATGAAAAGATGCAGATTCCACGGAGTTAAGCTACTTTTTAAAGAAACAATAGGTGCATGATATGATTTTCAGAATCTTTCCTTTTCAAGTACCCCCGTACCTCCGTTATCTTTCAACATGGCGAATTGAATAAATGAAAATTGTAATCTTATCGAATTTTTAAAAGTGAATTCAGTTGGGCAACCAGTTTGTTTTATCAAGGATTCTTTCTCGATATATATATATATATATATATATATATATATATATATATATATATATATATATATATATATATATATATATATATGTATAAGGGTTTCACCCCGACGAGTTGCCCATATATCTGTTCATGCAATCAAACTGATTTCATGAAAAATATAAATCCACCACCCGGTAATTAATACCATTGCCAGGCAATGATTATAATAAAAACATATCCTGGAATAATTATATATTAGGATAACGTTAAATGTTATGAGCATATATCAATTCACCAGAATATATACATACTATAGCATCATCAGACAATGATATCAATATACCAACGAGTAGTGTCAGAGGCTTTTTCCCCAAGAAAATTCCAGTGTACGGACCTTAGTCAAGTAACACTGAATGTTACTCATTAATAGTTCCTAACGAACGATCGAATAGAATACTGCTCTGAATATAAATATGACAAAATTGTCATTTAATTATATTACATTTATATAAACAAATAAATAAAATATGAAATGAGATTCTGGGCAGTATAAACTAAAGAGAAAACCTATGACTCTACCTCATTATTTTTTCGGAAAGAAACCTACGAAGAATATTACAAGATTTGATGACTGTTATCTTTTGTAACTGTTTAAACAAATTTTCTTCAGACCCAAAATCTCAATACTTTTGTGAAGATTTCTAGGAATAACACCTGTTGTGGAAATAATAATCGGTAGAATAAAAATTTTTTCATTTTCCACATTATTTTATTCTCGTCTCCAAGCATCATATATTTAGAAATTTCTTCATTGTATTTATTTTGTATATTATGTGTGTCGGGTATAGCAATATCAATTATATATGTTATTTGATTCTGTTTATCAATAAGAATGATATCTGGTCTATTGTGTTTTACAGCTCTGTTGCAAAGAATTGTTTTATCAAAATAAAGTTTATATTTGTCATTTTCACAAATAATCTCAGGTTCATATTTGTAAAATTTTTTCTTTTGGGAATTTGGTCATGTTTAATTCCTAGATTAAAATGAATAATATTAGCGACAGCATTATGTCTTTCTAAATAATCTGTTGAAGCAAGGACTGAGCAAGATGATAATATATGAAAAACTGTTTCTGAAGAACAGATACATCTACGGCAAGAATCATCTATATTTTGTTTGATGGTGAAAACAACCTGATCCTGGATCGCAATTGCCAAGCCTTCTGTTTCAGCTAACAATTCTCCAGAAACTAACCATTTATTCCATGCAATTTCATCAATATAATCATTTTTCAATTCTTTAGGGTGCTGTCCGTGTAATTCCTTCTGCATTCAATTTTCTCTTTTAGAATTACCATCAAATATATCAAACTCTACCTTTTGCATTGTCAAGTTCAGATGTGTAAGATTATAATCGGAAGCAACAACAATATCATGTAATTTAGACGTTCTCTGTTTATCATGAAAATGGGAACGTAGATGAAAAACCTGTTTACTATGAAGATTATTCAAATCAGTTAATCCACGACCTCGAAGATGTCTAGGTAGTGTAACTCTCTGAACAGCTGACTTTGGGTGGTGCTTATGATATTTACAAACCATTTTCCTCGTTTCACATTGTAATTCATTTAGATCAGTTTTAGACCATTTAATAATTCCAAAAGAAGATGTAAGAATAGGAACTGCATAGGAGTTGATAGCTCTGAAAAGGTTTTTACTAGTTAAATGACTCTTGATGATAATTCTAAGTCTTTTGTAATATGAACTTCTAATATTTTCTTTAGTGCTGCTATGGTCTTCTCTTGACAAAATCCAAGATATTTATATATATATATCTCCTTGATGAATTGGCTCGATTTCGATATTGGAAATCTTTATATAATCAGAGGTGATCTCTCCTTTTCAATAGAAAGATTTTTACATTTTGAAGCCCAAATTTCATATGAATATATATATATATATATATATATATATATATATATATATATATATATATATATATATATATATATATATATATATATATATATATATATATATATATATATATATATATATATATATATATATATATATATATATATATATATATATATATATATATATATATATATATATATATATATATATATATATATATATATATATATATATATATATATATATATATATATATATATATATATATATATATATATATATATATATATATATATATTCTTTTGAAAAGCGAGGATTTACAAAATTTGAATAACTGTATTTACAATAAATGGTTGTATCTAACACAAGTGTGAGCTCAGGAAATGTAACAGGGAACCATACTATCTTGTATATGATTCAATAATCGAGTGGAAAAACCTGAGGAAAAAAACTCGTTTCCCTGTCGCTATTGCACTAGCAATAGCTTGTCTGTTTATGATGTGTTAGTGATGTGTGTACATAGAGTACCAAAGATTTTTCTGCTTAGCCGCTTCATTCTCTCTTGCATTCCATGATTTCCAAACGAAGACAAGGGTGAAAGGAAGGGGGTTTGGGAAAGGAATCTGTAACAATGGAAAAAGAAAAACAGCAGAAAAATATTTCAACAATCAAACTTTCTATATGCCTAAACAAATCTAAGAAAAGATTCCACATAGCAAGCAAGGTCATGAAAGGGACTAAGGAGATAATAAAAATATACATAACCTGCGATATTTCCACAAATTCCTTTTCTGTTGGACCGAGAGGGCCCCGATGGCCAGGTTCAGTCTTCCAAGTGATGCCGATTAAGATCTAAAGATGTTTTAGAATCATTATGGACCCAATAATCTTGGTTGACATCGCCCATTTATTATTTTTTCGTGAAAAAAAAAATTTGGGCGTCCACGGGAGATGGGACATTAAAAGTATATAGAAAAAGAAATATCCGAGTGGAAAAATTTTTATTTTTGTTATCTTGATTTATTCGAACTAAGTTCCGAAAAAAAATATATTCAACGCTGTGGAACTTCCGTTTATACCGGAAGTTAACACCATCTTTGTTATTTCAAACGGCATAATGTATGTTTCTATTTTTCTATTGTATAAAATCAAATTCTGAACAATTTTTTCTCATATTTTTGCCACCTGAAATCAACCGAAAGGGAGATATGAATTTTTCAATCGGGGTATACAGAATGTATTCACCCAGAATAAAAATCATATCAACCATTTTTTTCTTTGGAGAACTTCATGGCAGCTAATTGAGAAAATTGGGTTCAAAACTCACTTTAACAATGTTTAATAACGAAACACTGATAAGTTCACCATGTAAAATGCAGAATATGATATGTCCGGACACCTGACAGAAGGCACAAAAAAAAAATGTCAACACATACCTTGATTTACGTTTTAATCACCTTGATTTTATCATTCGTTAAAAGAACTATCTTGTTTAGGTTTCATTTCTATTACTTGAATCATTACAGAAAAAACTTCTGTGCTGATAATGATGCATGTTGATGAGTTTGGTATGGTTTGTAGAATTTTCATCAAAAATTTTTACAAATAATCGAATATTTCGAAAATGATCGAACATAAAGATAAGGTTACTTCTGCAAAATATGGCGCAATATTCTATGCGTTGACATGAATGATAAAATACAGGGTGTTCCATTTGAAAAACTCAAGATATGATATTTTTAAACTCACAATATTCAATAACTTTTTGAGTCATTCCTGTATAAAATAATCTATTTCAATTCATCAATAAAGCTATCCTTGGGCAATAAGAAAAAAATGAGAGCCTATTTCCATGAATTTTTACGGAAAAAAATATTGTGACGAAACTACTCAACAAAAAAACTTATTACTTGAAGACATTATAGCAGAGTTAGGCCGCTCCTGAATCTTGAACAAAAAAGAGGTCTTCCAATCTGAAAAACCACCCAAGATTTTTTTAAAGAAAATTGGGACACCCTGTTAACTGCTAAATAATTCTTACTTTCTAATACAATATCGTTCGAACAAAAATGAAATATTCAAGAGTGTGCGAGCTACAGAGCACCGCGCCACTGGTGAATCACCCAGTATATAAATAGAATAGAATGTTTCTTTATTTCAGATAACCTGCTTACAATGGATAATTTCATCAACAGATGAAATGAAATGACGTCAATGAAAATACAAAATACAAACTTACACATAATATTCTGACATTGAATAAGGTTCAAGCTTAATTGATAACTACCTTATCTTTTTGAATAATTTTAACCTTGAGATATTCTTTAACCCTAATGGCAGATTATTGAAAATTCTAATACACATATAAGATCAATGTTTTTCCGTCAATGCCAATCGACTAGATCAATGGAGATCTAGTCGGATAATCGTGACTCTTTGTATGACTCTCAAACCTCTATTTTTAAAAAAGAATATTAATCATTTATATAGATACACAGCATATATAGTGAAAATACCGTTTTTCTCAAATATGTCATTGCAAGAATCAAGGAACTGCATATGGAACATTTTTCTTAGCACCCTTTTCTGAATTGAAAAAAGATTTTTTATATTTGAGCTCGAGCCCCAAAACATTATTCCGTATCTCAGAATAGACTCGAAGTTCGAAACATACACAATTTTAATACTCTCCCTAGGGATATATCTTGCTGGAGTTGTTATACTTATACAACTTCTTAGATAAATATTCAATGTGATGTGACCAATCCATAAATTTATTCATATAAATTCCTAAAAGTTTTGTTGACTCTTGAAAATTAATCTGTTTGCCCGCCATATCAATGAAGTCTGTTCTTTCTTTTTTAGAAGCTATAGTACTGAATAACATAGCGGTAGTTCTATTCTCATTTACGATTAGTTTATTTTTACATAGCCACTGCCTAATATCTGTGAAGATTTTCTTTGCCTGATGCACTACTTTTTCAAACTCAAAATTTCCAGTAACTACATTCGTATCATCTACACAGTTAGTCAGCCAAGTGGATGAAGTTTCTGCGCATTGACACATATCGTTCACGAATTCGTTCACCATAAACAATATCGGACCAAGTACACTGCCTTGAGGGACGCCATGCTGGCTGTCTAAAATATTCGATTTTGTCTTTACCCCATCACTTGTGATAACCACTCTTTGACAACGACCTGTTAGATAAGAGGTGAACCAACTCAAAGCATTTCCTCTTATACCCAACTTTACAAGCTTTTCCAGACAGACAATCATAGGCTCTAAGGAGTTCTATAAAAAGACCAATTCAATTTATCTTCCTCTATTAACTGTATTATTGCATCAATGAACTGATACATTGCAGTATATGTTGACATCTCTACCAGGTAGCCATGCTAAAAAGAGCCAAAAAGACCGCTTTGGTTGATGAAGTTTGAAAGACTATCACACATTGCCAACTCGAAAATTTTGGAGAAACTTGGTTACAGACTTATCGGCCTATAATTCTCCATTTTTGATGGGTCACCTTCCTTAAAAAGTGGTTTGATAACCGTTAGTTTTAACTGGTCTGAAAAAATACCACACTCAAAAGAAAAATTGATGATAAATGACAAAATATCCTTGTTCTCATTTCCACAAAATTTAATCATGCTTGTTGGAACTTCATCATCTCCACTGCTGAATTTATTTTCAATTTTAGAAATTATGTCAACAACTTCATTTGCTGTAACTGGAGCAAAAACATAGACTTGATATTACTGACACCATCAGTTCTGTCAAAAAAGTGTTACATTCATTTCCAACATCAAACGAATAGCCCTGCAGGGCACAATTGTCTGATTTAGTGGCAGTTCCTTTTATCTGACTGCATATTTACCACATGCTCTTCTCCTTGTTATCTGACCTACGAATTTTATATTCATAAAATTTTTTTATAGTTTCTCATAATTTCATTTTTCAGCATTGTACATGGGAAGATATGACTTATTTTATTTTTCAACATTAATAGAATATCAAGTTTGTTTTTACTATCAGATACTTCTTTACAATCATAATAGTTTTTTGCTGACCCTTTTCTTTGAGCCAGTTTTAAGGGAAAACATTCATGAAAAATGCACAAAAAATCAGCGAGACATGCATGCTACTGCGAATTTGTGAACTTAAGCACAGATTCTCAACTCTCTACTTTTAATTTAGTCTTAAACAGACATTTTGATGATTCTGAATAGAACCTACCATACGCTGGTACTTTTCTGGAAACAGAGTATAAGTGCAAACTCAATTTCTGACCAGTATGATCAGAAAAAGCAGTATTGAGAACCTCTGCCATATATGTATCACAGTTTATGTTTGTGAAAATATTATCAAGACAACTACTTCTGGATTCAGTAATCCTAGTTGCTTGGAAAATTGAGGGTAAGAGTTGAAATATCTGCATAATTGATAGAAACTCTAACCTGTAAATATGATCCTTCTCATCTGATGAATCAATATTGAAATCACCCGATACTATGATTTTTTCTCATCTGAAATGATATTGAGAACCTTCTGAACCTTCTGTAATTGTTCAAAAACACTTTCACATCACTATTTCTGTTGCTTGGTTTATAAATCGAAGCACTCAAAAGGTTTGATTTTCCACCAAACATTCTGCAGCTGCACACTCAAATTGTCCAATATCTGATAAGTCATTTAACACTTTCTCGGTTTACTGTTCAACTTTTCATTTACATAAACTGCTGCACCTCCGTGCTTTGCTTCCCCTTTTGCCTACAGACATATGAAACGAGATTCAGATCATTCACTTTAGGAATTAATTCTTCTTCGCTCCACCAATGATCTGTAACTCATAATATCTTGCAATTTTTGTGATCATGAAGTAGGTGCTGCAAGTCCATCCTATGGACAGCATATTATAATGAATGATACTGAATGTCTGATCAACTTTTTGAATGTTTTTATGATCTGATGAATAACTCAACTTGATCACCGGGATTGAATCCTCCTTAGATTGAATCACAAAATTGGCCTGCCGGACGGTTTTTTTCATAGAATTGAAAATTGAATACCTCTATACTCACATTGGCTGACCGAAATTGAGCATTGTACAATTCATCTTTTTTGCGGAAAGAAACCTTTACTAAAAAGCTTTTGAGATCACCTAATTTTGTTTTAAATGCTAGTTACTCGACATCCACTGCTTCGTTTTCGAAACCTGGTTTAGCTTCAATGTATTCTATGATTTTTTCTTCGAATACATGATTCTGTACATGACCAATGAAGAACCATGCTTTCTTTTCTAGGCCTACGAACCCATCTCTTCGGTTTTCACCCTAAATTAATGCAAGTTTTCTGTGTTTCTTGTTGATTTTCGAATATTTGAATTCATTGTAATGGCTGCTGAACGTCCTGGACGCTATTTGAGTGATCATGAAGTCGTAAGAATTGTAACACTTCTAGAGGAGGGGCAAAGCCAGCGTTACGTGGCTAACTTGTTAATTGTTAACCAAAACACTATTTCAAGAGCAATTATTCGGTACCACGAACCAGTTGAATATGGAAGAAAGGCCGGACAGGGAAGAAATCGGATAACAACACTAGTTGATGATCGTTGACCTCGTTTAACTGCACTAAGAGCTCGGCAATGTACTGCTAGAAGAAATGTGCATATTTCATTGCAAACTGTTAGGAACAGGCTCAGAGAAGATGATATCAGACCAAGGGTGGCTTCTACCGGCCCGCGTCTCACCAGAGAGCATCGAGTTGCAAGACTTCAGTTTATGAAGAAACGTGCAAATAGGGGTATTCCACAATGGTCGAATGTGTCTTTTCCGACGAATCCAGGTTCTGTCTAGTATCGAATGATAGACGCATGCCTGTATACAGACGACCTGGCGAACGGTATCAGCAATGCAATATCCGGCAAACCAAACGTTTCGGAGGGGTATCAGTAATGGTATGGAGAAGCATTTACTTTCATGGTCGAACTGAGTTAGTCCTAGTGAATAATGGAAGAATGACAGCGGCCAGATACATCGCAGATATCCTTGAACCCCATGTTGTACCCTTTGGCTCATTGATTAGCGAAAACTTCTTTTATATGCATGATAATGCTCAGCGTCATGTAGCTAGAGTAGTTACAGAATTCCTTCAAAATGCCGAAATTGATATTTTAAGATGGCCAGCCAGAAGTCCCGACTTGAATCCCATAGAACATGTTTGGGACAACATGGGGTGGCAAACTCAGCAACGTAAGCTGCCATGTAGAACACTCCAACAACTAGAAAATCTTTTTCCTGAAATTTGGAACTCAGTGACTTTAAGAGTACGTCCAAAATTTGTTTGAGGGGCTTCCGAACGTATACTGGCAAGAATTAGTGCCCAGGGAGAAAACACGTGATTTTGAAAAAGATTAGTAACCATTCGATGCTGGTTTATTGGTCTCTTCGCGAAGATGGTAGAATTTCCTAATTTTTCATTAACTCGAAAATTATTGATATTTTCCATCATAAACTCATCTCTTTTGAATGATATCTTCTTATTTTGCACTTCCAAAAGTTACCAAGCGACTCTTGAATGATCAATCTAAAAGTTTATATAGTATTGTCGTAAAAGTAGGATGATGCGATAATTTTTGTGGTATATTTCGATTACGTAAAAATATCCATGTGTTCCATTAAAAAAATTACAAGCTTAGTCTATGGCTCGAAAACTATACATCTTAACGAACATCTGGTTACACAATTGGATTCCCCATGGAAAACTCTCTTTACTATTGCGCCATGTTGAAGGATAACCGAGATACGAGGGGTACTCAAAAATTGAGAATTTTGAATATCACCCTGTATCACAGAAAACAAGAGGCTGTGAAAGTTTTGTTGACTGCAGCTATTGTTGCTCGCAAAACTTAATTAAGAACTGCGGTTATCAATATGTAGTGATTTCTTCAGAAATTTCCATTTATTTCTTGAGAAGAACATGTTCGCCAAGAATAAACGTCATAATTTGTTGATATATGATCACACGTATCCAAAAAATAATGTTTTAATGGTAAGGTGCCTACAAAAAAAATGGAAATATTGAAATTTTGCAGTGGCGCAGTGTATATGATTTTCTGTAGAATCAAGACAAATAAGAGTCGTATCTAATCAATGAAAATAAACTCAAACAAAAATATACCAATAATTCAAATTTGCTGGCTCTCTAACAACAAACTACCATTTATCCTGCCACAATATTTCCTGCAACAATTGTCGAAAAAAATTGCCTGTTTCAGCGAAAAAATACTGCGAAATAAAGACTAAATAGAAATTTATGATATCCTAGATAACCGCTTGGGATAGAATTATATTGCTGGGATTTCCGCTTTTACAGACTGACGGAAAATCAACAATTTCTTCTAGAATTACGGCAATTCTGAACATTTCATGTGTTTGCACACTACCATTGTGTTTGCACGTTGGAACAACGAATATAAGGTTGAAATTCGTTGGCAGACTGCCACCGCATGTTTGTTCACTTTCATCTAGCCCTTTCGCTATTACGGAAACAGCGACCATAGATAACAGTCGTAGCTGTGTTCGAATATATGAATAAACGATAACGAGCTGCGTTCGACAAACAGCTTAAAACATAAATTTGTAGAGGCGTCACACCAACTGCTTTTACGTCTATCAGAATAATGTCATTGCTGTTCTGAATATTATTAATTATTGAGACTCCTCTCGAAAATGGATATAGTTTAAAAATGAAATAGATTTGAATGATAATGCTAGAAATATTATCAGCATATACATTCACAGAATATATAAAGGACAATGCAGAAAACTATATAACCTCACACTGAGACAATCTCCAGTTACATCTCATACAGTCTCTCTTAATAATGATCCGATATCAAATTTGGCGAGTAAGTTATTCATTATTCCAACACATGTTTCAAATCCTCTGAAATTGATCTTATAATAATAATAATAATAATAATTCAATAATAATTTATTGATCCTTAAGACATCACAAGTATGTATAGGACAGGTCAATAGAAAAGACATTTAGACATTATCTAAATCAACACATAGAAACTCATTCACAGTATAAAAACATTTTGCTAAAAGTAAATTCTTAACTGCTACCTTAAATATATTTACACTTAGACCCTGTATATGCCGTGGAAGATGATTGAACAATCTGATACCCTGGTACAGGGCGACATTTCAAATCTAGAAGTTCTGTGTTTAGGGATACATAATGTTTACATCTCATACAGTCTTAGTAAGTTATTCATTATTACAAACTTGGAATCAACACATGTTTCTGAAATTGATCTTATAATAATAATAATAATAATAACATAACGGTATACCTGCTGGAGTCAATGAAAGTGTTACAGATAAATAATTTATTGATCCCTTAAGACATCACAAGTATGTATAGGACAGGTCAATAGAAAAGACATTTAGACATTATCTAAATCAACACATAGAAACTCATTCACAGTATAAAAACATTTTGCTAAAAGTAAATTCTTAACTGACTTAGACCCTGTATATGCCGTGGAAGATGATTGAACAATCTGATACCCTGGTACAGGGCGACATTTCAAATCTAGAAGTTCTGTGTTTAGGGATACATAATGTTTCCTTATTTCTAGTATTGTGGGAATGAAAGTTAGAAAGTTTAGTCATGTTACTTTCATTCTCTTCAATATAAACGAGGCATCTCAAAATGAAAATAGACGCCAATGTGAGGATACCATTCTTCAGAAACAACGGTCTACATGAAGATTGTGGAGCTGTATCGAACATCATTCGCAGAATTCTTTTCTGGATGATGAAAACTCTACCTACGTCTGAGGAATTTCTCCACAGTAAGATATTATAGGACAGGTGACTATATACCAAACTGTAATAAACGTTCACAAGGGAACTTAGAGGTAGTGAACTCTTGATTCTATTTAGGGCATAATAGGAACTATTCAGCCTCTTACAAATCGCATCGATATGTGCACTCCACTTCAGATTCCTATCGATGTGAACGCCGAGGAATTTAGTGGTGCCCTTCGAAGAGATGACTGTATCTAAATACCTTATTGTTATGCTACCCTGATCACAAGTCGACAGAGTGAAGTGAATGCATTCCGTCTTGTTGACATTGATCATAATAGCATTAAAATGGCACCATTCTACGAAACTCTCCACCAGCAGCTCGCATAACTTTTGAAACTCCTCAAGAGTCTCAGCAGTAATAGCTATGGAAGAGTCATCAGCGAACAGTATCAACCAGTTTATTTTTGATAATAAATTGCGAATATTAGATTTTCTGTTGAATATTTTTTTCAAATTTGGTGGGAGATCGTGGCCCCAAGATAGAACCCTGGGGTACTCCTAATTTACAGTACTGTTCATTTGAGAACGAGTCGTGAACCCTGATTGGGGCAGTTCTGTCCTCCAGATAACTACGAATCCAGTTCAAGAACACGCCTCTGAATCCAAGATTATAACATTTATCCAATATAAACTGGATAGCAAGACTATCAAACGCTTTAGACAAGTCAAAGAACAATCCAGCAACATATTGACCATTATCAAGGCAACGATAGACGAACTCCACGAACTGCAATGCTCCAGTTTGAGTCGAGCGGCCGGTTCTGAAACCATGTTGTGCAGTATCAAGTATTTGAAATTTATCTAGGTACTTCATCATTCTATCAAACACTATTCTTTCAAAAACCTTGGAAAAGACACTTAAGATAGATATAGGTCTATAGTTCATGATATCGCGTACATCATCCTTTTTATGAATAGGAATGACGATTGCTTTTTTCAGAATACGAGGAAATACGCCTGTGCTAATTGACAGGTTAATAACATGAGCGAAATGTCTACTGATATCGGTACCTATCATCTTCAAAATTCGTGCTGAGATGAAATCAACACTAGAACCTTTGTTGTTTTTGAGTGATCTTATAACATCATGGATTTCATGCTCCAGGACTGGGTGGAAGAAAAAGGTTGTGTCTAACATACGTGACGTCGTACATGAGGATGACATTGAGTCTTTATAATAACTGTTGAGGGAAGATTCGGCAACTGTAGTGAAATGGTTAGCGAAAATCTCAGCCAAATCCTTGGGATCGTTATGCGTAATATTATCAATAACCAGTGCAATAGAATTTTGTTCCGTACGTTTTCGACCAGTCATAGTATTTACTAGATTCCACACAGTTCTATTTTTATTTACAGATTTATCAATAAGTTCACTGTGAAAATTGTATTTGGTTCTTAGGATTAAGGATTTATAATAGGATTTGGCTTTCTTATATAAATCATCAGAGGATTGAGTTTTTATATTAGAATGTAACCAATGAAGATTTTGTAGGTCACATTTGGCCGAAACAATTTCTGGAGTAATCCAGTTTTTCCTGTTATGAGTATAATTGGTACTACGCATAAGAGGGCAACAAATTTCAAAGATATGTTGAATGGTATCTACAAATGCCCCAAAACATTCATCAACATCAGAATCTATGTATAAGTCCTGAAAATTACATTGAGAAATACTCGATGCAAACTTATTAAGATTTTGATCGTTTAAATTTCTGACCATTCTCGATACAGTTTCGGCTTTTTATGGAAGCTAATACATAGATCAAGTGACAGGGCAAGGTGGTCACTGATATGGGCTTCATAAGTTTGTACATTACAATTTGATAATTCTGCATTGGTCAAAATATAATCAACCTTAGAAATTGATGTGTGACCTGTGATATTCGTGAATACTCTGGTAGGATTATCTGATGAGACTTTTAGATTATAGCAGTTCATTAAATCAACAAGTAACTTACGGTTCATACATTCTGTTTTAAAAAAATCAACGTTCAAATCACCACACAGGAATATAATGTCAGCTGAATTGCAACAAAAATTCAAAGCAAGCGATATCCTGTCCAGAAAGAATAAGGTCACAAATTTTGTACAATTCCTAACAATAATAATGTTAAAGAAATATAAACGATCAAATCAACCATCGCCCTAAAAAACTCAAATAACAATAACTTCACTGAAGCAAAAATCGTCCTCTTCTTCACCACCACCAACCCAAACCCGAAAATACTATAAATCAAAATCAATCGAACAGAAAGTAGCAGAAAATGACCTCATCGTCACAAAAGCAGACAAATCGAATGACTCGGTCATAATCCCACGCCCCTAATACATATCAGAAATGAACGAGTTTTTGAAAGATGAGTCCATAAATCCCTAAAAAGTTTTCTAGAAGAAATTTTCACCTGCATTTTTCAAAACTGATCTGGTCCCTAATTGATATGAAACCGGCTGTTTAAAACTCTATGGACTCATATAAAAAACCATAACGACGTTCTGTCGTCTCATATACCAGCTCCCCAACATATAGGATGTCAAAAGAACTCAACGATTTTTTCAAGCATTTCATTATATTTCCCCACAAGTACTGAATAAAAAACTCATAAATGAACTGCAGAATATTTCTGTTCCTCCAAAGTTCTTTTGAATATCTCTTAAGGTAGATGATGTATATACAAATAAAGGGTGCTTCAACAAAAACTAAACGGAGGCTATATCTACCAAGATATTTATTTCTGATCAAAACGCAAAAACAGGTCAATTTTTGTTTCAAGTTGGACATCTTTTTGGATACAATACTTGCCTGAATTATTAAGCCCCTACGCTGGGGTTGCAATCCTTGAACATTTTGAATAAGGAAAATGGGTCGAGTAATGACTCAAAAGAAAGGTGGTATCTTTGTCTACATTGCCTTGAACGAATTTCCATTTTTAATTGAGAACTGTAAAGAATACAGGGTGAGCAACTGAAAGATAGGGAAGACTATTTCCTTTGAGACTATTCAAGTTTCAGTGAGGTACAATGGAACAGATCCATGCTGATCAATGGCAGTTATCATCAAGTACCATCCTCATCTCGAATTTCAACCCCTGGAGCAGGGGTGACAACCATTGAAAATTTGGAAGAGGGTAGATGGGTCGAGCGGTAACACGAAAGAAAGGTATTATCTTTGTCTGCATTCCCGTGAAAGAATTTTCATTTTTGATTGAAAACTGTAGAAGACACAGAGTGAGCCACTGAAAAATAGAGAAGACTATCGCCGCAAGACTATTGGAGTATTAGTGCGAAAAACTGGAATAGATTCATTTAGATCAAAGATGACAGCCTTTGATCTGGAATGAATCTGTTCCATTTTTTGCACTAATACTCGAATGCCTCAGGGCTATCTTCTACAGTTTTCAATCAAAAATGAAAATTCGTTTTCGGGGATGCAGACAAAGATAATGCCTTTCTTTCGAGGTATCACTCGACCCATCTACCGTCTTCCAAATTTTCAAGGGTGGTCACCCCTGCTCTAGGGGTTGAAATTCTAGATGAAGATAGTACTTGATGATGACTGCCATTGATCAGCATGGATCTGTTCCATTTTACTTCACTGAAACTTGAATAGTCTCAGGGAAATAGTCTTCCCTATCTTTCAGTTGCTCACCCTGTATCTTTGGCAGTTATCAATTAAAAATAAAAATTCGTTCAAAGTGATGTAGACAAAGATATCACCTTTGTTTTGAGTCATCACTCGACCCATCTTCCCTATTCAAAATGTTTAAGGATCGCAACCCCCGCTTAGGAGGTTGATATTTCAGGCAAGTTTCGTACCCCAAAGGAGGTCTCCCTTGAAACAAAAATTGACCTGTTTTTGCGTTTTGATCACAAATGAATATCTTGATAGATATAGCCTCTGTTTAGTTTTCGTTGAAGCACCCTGTATAAATATAGTTTATTTAGCGTTCATGGAAATTCATTAAATGAAATTCAACAAGACATCAATTTTCTAATTATTTCTTGCATAATTCTTCTTAACGAAATGAAATTGAATAATAGTAGAAATGATGTTCTAATTTCTACGTATTCATAGAATGTTTACACAACAAGTGTTCCTTTGAGTATGAAAATTGAAATCTGTCAGAATAGAATTTGCCTTATAATCATATATTAATATGTAATTCAACAATTGAAGAAGAAAAACACTAGGCTCGAGTTTTACGAAATAGAATTAACCAAATTATCAGATGATCAAATGTTTCTTTTCGACTAGCACATGATTCGCATCACATATTGACCAATAATTGAAATTCACGTGTGTTATGAACTCTGTATGAGTGAATATGAAAGAAGTGTTTTAAAATTTAGAATACTTCAGTTACTATGATATATTATCCTAAAATTTCTACATTTCTCACTTGGAAATCACTGTTTATTCAGCCTCTTTACATTAATTTTCGTTGAGCTTTTTCCGATCCACTACTGTGCGTGAAATATATCGCTTTGCATAAAAAAATTTAACCGTTTGCTTGCGTGTTTTCGTTATGTGATTTACAACTTGGCCCATGGAAAAACGACATTTATAGGTAATTTATTCCCATTTTTATTCATGTGGAATATGTAAATTTTCCAATATTTCAAAATAGGGGTCAAGTGAAAAAGCCTGAGCTGCCAAGTTCAAGAATATAATGAAACATTAATCACGCAGTGAACGATATTTCTTTTCTATTAATGAGGTTATAATGGTTTATTGGAATGAGAGGACTGGAAAGTGAGTATACTAGAAAATGGGAAAGCTAGCTTCTTGTTGATAGCTATAACGAATGTTATGCTGATCTTATTTTTGGTTTGTTTGCGATTTTCAAAAGTAGTATCATCTTCTCCTTTTTCTTCCTCTCTCCTCAAATTTCCCCTAATTTAGAGATAGAAGAAAGTAAGGAAAATGGCGATTTCTAAAATTTGATTGAGGAGGTCGTTACTTACTTACGTTACTTACACAAGGTTTAACTTTAATCTTTGAATCTTTATTTGAAAAAATTCGACGTTTCGCTGACACAGCAGCTTTATCAAGAATGGATCTACATCAAGTAACGGCCTCCACAATTCAAAAAATTATTTTCATTGTGTAAAATTTTGAAATTATCATTAAAGTTATGGTTTTGTTCGGGTAAGTGATTAGAATAATGGGAAACTGATTTATGATAATTAAAACTACGTTAGTTGGGATAATCTAACTATGAAATTTCTGAAGTTCCACCAATATAAATTTTATTACAATCCCCACAAGACCATTTATAAACACTGGATTTATTACCTTTATCAATTTTAGATTTGTAGTTTTTGATATGTCGGCCTAAAAATTATCAGTTCGGAATGCTATATTGAAATTATAATGCGGGAGGCATGATTTCAATTTTAGACTAAGATTACCAATATAAGTTAAGCTGTTGTATTTTTTTAGAAATACTTCCTAGATTGCTTTTTGAAATGTTTTGCGTGAAGCTATCAGCTGAATATATTCGATTATAAGTACAAAAATCTGAAAAATTCATCCCTTTTAACAGATTTTGTAGAAATTAGTGAAAAAAATATATATATATATATATATATATATATATATATATATATATATATATATATATATATATATATATATATATATATATATATATATATATATATATATATATATATATATATATATATATATATATATATATATATATATATTTATAATATTATTATATTATTTTGAGTGCCAAATGAACTTTTTCGGTCGTCTAGGCGTCCACCGTGCCTGTATTTTCAGGGTGCCTGAACAGTTTAGGTGCCAAGTTGACGACAGCATTTTCAGTTGCTAGGTAATTCGAGACGACGGATGATGGAACGTTTAAGGAGCTTAGGCGTTTGAGGATTCTAGGAACTCTGACGCCGGGAGAGTCGGAGTGCCCAGTTGGTCGAAGCGCAAGGTTGGTTCTGGGCACTAGGTGTTCAAGACGCCTGGATGTTCAGAGGGTCTGACCGATCGAGGCGCAGGGAGGTTCGAAGGGTCTAAGTTTTAGGCGCAAGACAGTGTGGGGCGCTTGAGCGTTTATAACAAGGTAGTTCTGGGTGCAAGGTGGTTTGCGTCGTGTGGATGTTCGGACGCAAGATAGTTCTGGACGTTTGAAGGCGTAAGATAGTTCAGGCAGATTAAGCGTGAGGTAGTTCGGGGCGCGTAGCCGTTTGAGGATGAGAGGTAGATCTGCCTACCTAGGCATTTGGATTGCAAGGTAGATCTGCACGCCCAGGCGTTTTGGGTGCAAGGTAGATCTGTCCGCCTAGGCGTTTGATATACAAGGTAGATCTGCCCAGCTAGGCGTTTGATATACAAGAAGGTAGATCTGCCCGCCTGCTAGTTATATTCTAAAAATCCAAGAAGAGTCCCAATAAATCACCAATCATTTGATTAGCTATCTTGCCTAGACTGCTATAATTCTCACATAGCTTTGACTGGCCGTTCCTTCACAATTAAAGATAAAGTACATTAAACTTCCTGCCCAAAAGGAAACTATTTAATATTAGCTAATTATTGCATCCAAAATTGCTCTTCTTTTCCTAGTATTATTAAGTTAAACGTTTTTCACATTACATTACAACGATAGAAAAACTAATGGGTAGTATTTATTTGTAGGCGGTAAGAGCATTGTAAAACTCCCATTTGTGTTTTTAATCATCTATAACTACCAAAAACTACCAAATAACTACATCTAAAGCTATACAGAGTCTATTAGAAACAGTATTAATCGATATTTCGGACATCTTCGAATGATTGTGAAATATTTTGACTCATATATCTGCATCCGAAATATTTCCGTTTGAAAATGTCGAATAGAAAAGACGTTGGCGGAATTATGGTGAATATTCGTATATGGAATTGTGGAAATTGGAAATTGTCAGAATGGTTCCATTCATCATTATTGATTAAAATACGGAAAAAGCTTGTGATTTATTGTTTGCGTTCGTATGTTTCCACAGGCTGATATTGAGAAAAAGCTAGAAATAGGGGCTTGATGGGTATAGAACTAAAGCTATTGATGTGAGTAAAAAAATGCACCATTCGAATATGTATTGTCTTTTGGAAAGAAGATGTTCCTTATACAGTTTAGTATGATAGCGTGGATCGTCAATCAGTACATTAATTTCATCCGAGAAAATTGTACTAGTGAGATCTTTCAAGTTTTGCATTATGGGACATAGAATACATCAGTAATCAATTGTCAGTACTAAAAATGAACCTATATGATTTGTTGAAATAAATCCAAAATTTCTCATTTATGTATGATTCGTTTCGCCAAAGAAATTTGCCAAATTAGTTGAAAAATTAAATTAGACCGTGAGAATTTTCGAGCCATAATTTTCTACAATTTTCAAAGACAATTATCCCAACAATAATGTTTCGGCCAGTTAGGTTCTGTTTTCGGCATTCAAGCATGAAGACTTTAAACGCAAAATGATTAGGCTTAGCGAGGATCCCAGGACAGATGTACCATTATAACCTAACCTAATCACTTATAGGATGTAAAGTAATAATAGTTCAATTTTAAGTATGTTGACACTGTGTTGTGCAACCTGCTCAGTCGTTCAGATGTGTCGTGGATTTTAGTTGCCTTCAAGCATCCAATGTTGACAGTTTCTCCCCAATAAAATGAACTTGAATCATTTAAAATAATTTAATAAAACAATATAATCTATTTGATGAATAATCTAGACTCTACAGAATTTGTGAATTGGACTTATCATAATAGTGATGTGCTAGCACCAAAAATGGAGAATAGTTCAACAGGTTGGTGGCTATCCAAGAAAAAGATTGATCTCCTCAAAAAATAATGGAGGTTGGTGGCTATCGAAGAAAAAGACTGATCTCCACTGAAAATAATGGAGGTTGGTGGCTATCCAAGAAAATTATTGAACTCCTCCAAAAATAAATCTGTGGGACCGAATGTTGTTGTCCTTCCCGAAAATAAAGCTGTTGTTTTTGTCCTCTCCAGAAGATAAGGGTGTTGTTGTCCCCAAAAACTGTAAAAGTTTTCATACATTACCCTTAGCTCGTGATAAATAAAAGTGACCTCTCCTCTGCTATTGAATATTAAATGAATTTGACAAATCAAAAATCGCCTATATTAATATATAGATATACATATAGTAATAAAAAAAAGGTTGATTGAACACACCAGACTTGCAAATCAACTATAGAAGAAATTCTAGGTATCACTTATTTTCTAGGCCATATAAATTAAGCAGGAAAGAGGTCAGCAAGTAATAAATGATGTTAATAAGCAAAAGAAATATAACATGAATATGACAGGAATGAAATAAAAGAAAAGCGATGTTGGGTCATGCTGAAAAGAAATGAACGAAGCATTGAGATATACCTATATGAAAATTAAGAATTAAGAACGTAGAATGTAAAGTAAATGTGACCTAAAGAGTATATGAGATTATCGAGGATGGATATTCAGAAATCTATGCACATATTGAGAATATTAATTTAAAGATGGAAATTGAAAACGATGACTTAGTTGTGCGAGGGATCTAGGTATTAATTCAATGTCCGCTCAATATTGAAAGAAAATAAGGAAATAAAGCGGATGAAAATGGATTATCACTTATCCCTTTTATTTCAAAGGGTTACTAAACAATTCACATATTATTGTGATTAATTATTTTCTCGTGGTTTCAACGAAGTCTTCAAAGGAAATGAATGAACTCCGGTGTTCTCTCATGCATATCAGTTGTCATCCTTGATAATACCTTTCTTTCGAGGTATCACTCGACGCATCTACCCTCTTCCAACTTTTCAAGGGTGGTCACCCTTGCTCTAGCGGTTGAAATTCGAGATGAAGATGGTAGTTGATGATGACTACCATTGATCAGCATGCATCTGTTGTATTTTACTCCACTGAAACTTGAATAGTCTCAGGGAAATAGTCTTCCCTATCTTTCAGTTCCTCACCCTGTATCTTTTACAGTTTTCAATTAAAAATGGAAATTCGTTCAGGACGATATAGACAAAGATACCATCTTTCTTTTGAGTCATCACTCGACCCATCTTCCCTATTCAAAATGTTCAAGGATTGTATATATATAAACTTCTTAAAAAAGTCCAGGGAACACTTCTGAATATCGATATATCGTATCCAGAACAATCAATAAGGATGATTTTTTTTAAATAATGAACACCTGCATCAATTTCTCACCAAATTATATAGAGTGCCACAACAGATTTCAGTTTTTTTTTTATAAAAAACTAAAAATGCAGCAGATGCGACGCTGCTTTATAATCATTTCATGTATTCAGTGTTTGAAATCAGTTAGTTGGCACTTTGTTTCTGTTGTAAGCACAAATAAAAGATTCAAGTTTCGTGATTCGACCATGGAAAGACGACATTTGACTAGAGAAGAGATGTTACGAGCCGTTGGCATGCTCCAAGCTGGCAGCTCACAACGGGAAGTATCCAGGGTTCTGGGAAGTAGCCCAAGTGTCATAAACCGTTTATGGTCGCGTTTCAATGAAACAAGTAGCGTAGAAGAACGCCATACAGGTCGTTTCAGGATTACTACAATCGCCCAAGACCGATTGTTGGTTTCACAAGCCAGAAGAGATCGTACTACCACAGCATCTCAATTAGCTCAAGAGCTATCACGAGTTCATAATGTACAAATTTCCGACCAAACTGTGAGAAATCGACTGCACGAAGGTCAACTCCACTCCAGACGTCCTTTAAGAGTTCCACAACTGACCCATGGAAATCGCGCTGCTCGTTTAGCTTGGTGCCAAGAACACGTAAGCTGGGATCAAGAGAGGTAGGCCACAGTTCTCTTCAGTGATGACTCTAGATTTAGTTATTATCCCGATTCGGGAAGAATTCGAATATGGAGGGGACCTGGAAAGAAAAACCGTCTCCAGCATGCTCGAGAAGTTTTTAGATAGGGAGGCGGATCAGTGATGTTTTGGGGAGGTATACGCCTTGGTGGAAGAACTGACCTCGTTTTCATACAGAACATCCACACGGGAAATTCTTACGCAAATGAGATAGTTTTACCTCTAGTGGTACCGTATCTCCAAACAATGGGTCAAAATCCACTCTTCCAACAAGATAATGCCCCTCCTCATCGTGCAAGAGTTGTCTTGAACGTTCTTGAAGAGAATGATATCGATCTTCTACCGTGGCCATCCTGATCCCCAGATCTGAATTCCATCGAGCATGTGTGGGACACCCTAAAAAGAAATCTCCTGCGTCAAAACGTCTGTGATCATGAACAGGAGCTTCGATTAGCAGTTCAGGGGGCTTGGAATGCCTTAGGCCAAAATGTAATAGACAATTTGATATTGAGCATGCCGCGACGATGCCAAAGTGTCATTGATAACAGAGGTGGACCTTCTGGGTACTGAAAAATATAAGTGCTTCCATATCGTTTCCAAAATATTAGTTCAGGATTTTTTTTTGTGTTTTACCGAATTTCGTCATTTTCAAATTTCAAAATTTTTTATAATAGTTTAATAGGTGCTTTGGAGAAATCAAATATTATTTTGTTTTCTTGAGAATACATTATATACAATACATTCTAACAAAAACCGAAAGATTTCTATAAATTCGAATCATCAAAATTCATATTTTAATGATATTGGTAAGTGTTCCTAGACTATTTTGAGGTGTTTATATATATATATATATATATATATATATATATATATATATATATATATATATATATATATATATATATATATATATATATATATATTTCCTTATAAATCTACCATATAAATATTTCGTTAGTAGATAGATATATATCATATATATAATACAATATCAATATATATCTGAACACAGATCATCAAACAAACGGCCCAAAAAAGTTTGTTTGATGATCTGTGTTCAATGTGAAAATTGATATTGTTTTATGGTTTATGATATATATCTATCTATAACGAAAATATTTCACATGGTAGATTTCAAAGGAAACAATTTATATCTGACAAAAATATCTGAAAGAAACTGGCAGGTATGCAATACCACAAACGAATATGGCGAAGCCCTCTCGCTTTATAAATCGCAAAATACTATGAAGATTACGTTTCCTTGAACAAGATTACACGCGAACTCAATGTTGTTACGGATGTGGAGCTATATTTGACAACTATTTACCGCATTCGGCTTTCCCTACAAACGAAGATGCTGCCAGACAAACAGCGCAAATAAATTATGGGGATATCTCTATTCTTGCTAGATGTGAGCTAACAAATACTGGGATCAACGAAGGTTACGGTTGCTTTCTGATTGTTTTGCTCGGGTCTTATACGGTCTGACTGTTTATTTCTACCGGAGAAGATCGGTAGCAAAATTAGATTCCTTTCTGGGAGAATTTCTCTTATATTGTCTTACATCTCCACAATTTTTCTGAATTCGATATTGTATCTTTCAAGGAAATTGGAGGTACTATCATACACGTTTTGTCATTCAAAATGAAGACAAAAAGTTTCTATAAACATTTGTGCTTAGTTTCATCGCTATGATATGCAGGATAATGACATATGCTATATGCTATAACATAAAATATTGAATTAAAGTCAGTACTGCACAATTTCATCATCAAACGTATTTGGTAGGGTGTCCTCTTGAACGCCGATGGAATTATGAGTTGAATCTACGAAGGTATTCTGCAAAGTTTCCCACTAAATATACAAGACATTTTTTCTGAATATTTCTTTCATTTCAAGATAGTGTTCTTGTAACTACACACTTTTTCCAGCCATGTCTCCATCTCTGTAACCTGTCGAAATAGTAATCGGCATTTTTCTCTGCAAAATTGTGGTTCATGAAGGTAATTGCTTCTTCATTTGACGAAAATTTTTGTCCTCCGATCGCAATTTTCAGATAAGAGTACTAAAAGAAGTCGCTTGTGGCTAGATCTCGTGAATAAAGTGGATGCTCGAGTGAGGGGATATAGGCTAATCTTGGAGTTCCACAAGGCTCTGTTCTTCATCCACTTCTGTTTTTAGTTTCTATAAACGATCTTCCCGAACCTATGTACCATTAATTTCTGCTGATGATATAATTTGTTGTTGAAGCTAAGGAGCTTAGGGAAGGTTTAAGAGAGGTAGTCAAACATGATGGACGAGTACAGAAGATCGTGTAAGACAAATATCTTGATATTGAATATAAGTAACTGGGATCATCTTAGGCGTCAGATACACTCGCTCACTAAAACACCCTGTATTTCCAAAGTAGGTATTATAATCAAGGAACGAATGGTAACAAAGATTTCAAATCATTAATACATTGAAAATGAATAGAGACACAATTCCCAAATTGCATTTTTTTGTCATCATGCTTGTCTAAGTGGGTATATGATATAATAGGGAAAGATTTTTGGTCTATACCTGCTAATAACTCCACGCCTAATAGAAAAACCCACTGTCAATCTCTAAGTGTGAGCAAAATGATATTTATGTGGTAGAAATGCTAATAACACTGATCGATAAGATTTTCGTGAAACAAAGCAGATATTTATGTTTCAAATTGAGATAATCTTCTGATAAGAGGAAAAATATTTCTAAAAGCCCTAACATATACCACTTTTCAATAGCTCTATGAGCTCAATAAAACCCTTTTACATTTGCAGGTAGTAAATGAAATGAGGTTAGGTTAGCTGGAATGAATTTTATACCTGAACGGTGTTTTTTACAATAGTATACATAAAAATGAGACTATAATTCAGTCTTCTGTTGATTTTCGAGGTGAGAGCTTCTCTGAGTATAGATAAGAAATTGTTTCAACTACGGAAATATCTGGACAAACGCACCGCAGTTGCAATACCAGTAAATTCTTCCATGGCATCTACAGAGAACAAGATCTTCGGTTTTGCAGGCGATTGTACCCTGGTTTCGTCTTTCAGTAGTCTGCCCCCAATTACAACTGCGGAATCTCAGCGTTAGAGATGTCAACAAATTAATAACTTAAAACTCAGTCTTGCAGAGGATATCTGGGTGGGTTCAGTTGAACCTAGTGAGCTTCAACGCGAGCAACTACGTTTTCTAGGAAGGTCCCCGCTGACGAACTTCCTCTAGTGATGCAAGGCAAATAGATTGCATCCAAAGATTCGATGCACTTTCCCAGAATAACGGTCAATTTGGGTTTTACTGGCATGAAAATGTATCAGCAATAGCTGATCCCTCAGAGGACAAGTTGCTGACCTTTCTCTGTTTTACAGATACTACCACAAAAGATTCTTCAAGGAGCTGACAGACTTTGTTCCGAGAAAACTCAGACGGGAGTATAGCATCATCTCCGAAAGGAAAAGCCGATCTCCTTGCTTCCTTGTCCTCGAAGGATTCTGTGCTAGATTTGTCTAACGCAATACCACCAAACAAGGTAAAGATCGACAGGAGATCTGCTCGCCTACGTCATTCATGCCTGTACATCAACGATGGAAAAGCATGGGGAATCTAGAGCAATAGCGCTCGACATCTCTGAAGCCTTCGATAGGCTTTGGCATGCAGCCTTGTTTCATAAACTTGCTGCATGTGGGCTTCCCGAAACATCTGATTGTTTCCAGTTGCAAGCAAGAATACCTCAGGGATCCATTCTTTTGCCAACCTTATTTCTGTTGCAGGTAAACTATCTTCTGTCATCTACAGAGAACAAGATCTTCGGTTTTGCAGACGATTCTACCCTGGTTTCGTTCTTTCAGTAGTCTGCGGCTGATTACAGCTGCGGAATCTCAGTCAGAGATGTCAACAAATTAAAAACTCAAACTCTGACTTCCAGAAGACATCTGATATATATGATATCGGAAACTCGAAATAGCTATAACATTGGAATTTGGGAGACTTTTACTTGGTAAAATTCCATTATCAATAATAAAAAACAAGTACTGTGTTTTGAGGAATTTTACTTAATAATTGCGATTCGTAACGCGTTTCACTACACCGTAGCTTCTTCAGACGCATAAATGTAAAGAAAATAAGAATGAGAATATAAATACAAATGTTCCTTAGTAATTAAAAGGTTATTGGGTTGCTCCTTCTTAAGTGGTTATTGATGTATATATTGGTATATCCAATAAAATGAAGGAATAGATTGCTCCCCGAAGAGATTCAATAGAGGTGAAGGGCATACATCGACTTGTTCATTGATGAGTCTACCTGAGTATTTGTGTTTGTTGATTTCTAAAGTTTCCCAAAGATCTACCTTCCAATATTTATTATCTGTAGGCAAAATTTCAAACTGTGGATCGAAAGAGTGATTATTTTCTAAGAGATGATTCGCGTAATTTAAATCTGATTTTTATTTGAAAAACTGCGTTTATGCTCCGATATTCTAATATTAAAATTTCTATGTGTTCTATCAATGTAAAAATTATCACAGTCATTGCAATTCAATTTATAAACACCTGATTTATTGTTTTCACCTGGTTTGGTTTTAGTATTTTTATATATTTGCCTAAATTATTTTTAGTTGGAAAGCTATGTTGAAATTATTTCTACTCAAGAATGATTTGAGTTTCTCACTTGTAATGCCAACGTAGGTTAAGGTGTTGAATTTTTGTTTCAATTTATCGACAGGGTAATCTTCATTCAATGCGGTTCTACTTTGTTGTTTAAAATATTATTTATTAGTTTGGGATTGTAACCATTCTTTTTGGCGATTTGTTTAATCAAATTTAATTCTTTGTTGAAATTTTCTGGTGATAACGGGATGTTAATCAATCTGTGAATAAAACTATTGAATGCTGACATTTTATGTGGATACGGATGACACGACGAGTTATGTATTATAATATCTGTATGTGACGGCTTATGATAAATTGCGAAAACATGTTTTCCATTTTCATTCGAAATTGTTACGTCTAAGAAATTTACCGAATTATTGCTTTCTATTTCGGTTGTGAATCCAATTTTTGGATGTAATCAATTTAAATGATTTTCGAAAATTTTTAACTGTTTCTGTTCCTGTGAAGCAAATAATGATATCGTCCACATAGCGATACCAGTATAAACAATATTTACTGAGTGGATGATTATGAATTAATTTCTCTAAATTATTCATGAATATTTCTGCTAACAAAGGACTTAACGGATTGCCCATAATCAAGCCGTCTTCAATAGTATAATATTTGTTATTGAAATGGAAATAATTTTGATCTGAACAAATTTGTAATAATGAAAGAATATCGGATTTGATGATAGTATTGACATGATTCTTTTCTAATAATTCTTCAACTAAGTAATACGTATCTTTTGGAGGAATGTTGGGAAATAGATTCTTAACATCGAAAGAAATGAGTTTAGAATTAAGTGGTATAATAGTATCTTTAATATTGGCAATTAGTTCGTATGAATTTTTCTCGAAAATTTAGATTTAAAATTGCAATGTTTTATTAGCAAGACGTTGAGGAATTTTGAAAGTTTGAAAGAAGGTGCCGTTACATAAGAAACAACAATTCTAATAGGGTAATTAGATTTATGAAGTTTTATCAACGAATATATTTCGGGGGATTGTGGATTAGAGTTAATGCATTTATATTTTTCGTGGTCCCAAATTCAAACGTTCTTTTTCAATTTAAACGTTCAATTACGATTTTCATCTTTTCGAAATCCTACGCGTTTTTTGAAACGAACAACAATATGACATGCATGTTGCATATTTTGTCCGAAACAAATGAAATTTAGTGAATTCAGTTGTTGAATCCATTGTAGCTAAGTGATTAATGACGTTGAATTAATTATTCTTTATGGTTCGTGATCGATTTAACAGCCATCATTATTGTTACAAGGCATATCGAGTTTAGAATCTACATTCGACCATAACCAATTGTCATATGAGGACGTTGCGTAGTATGCTCAAATAAACACAATATCAACAAGAATGTTTACATACGGAATTATAACAATAACATTATTTGATCATTCCATTTCGAGTGTCAAATAGCTGCCTTCAATTCAATGAATTTTGAAGTTATTGCTAATATTGATATTTTGAGTTTGAATCACATTGCAAGAGTAATTAATTTTAGGGACAAAGCCTTGTTATCTAAAATTTCAATTATATTATTAAGGCTCAACAATGCCTGGCACATATATGTATAAAGCTGAATGGGGTACGTGCGGACATTCGGACTATTTCAGTATCTAAATTATACGTTCTGTCAAAAAGTAATTATTTGAAAAATTTGCTTAACACGATTGTCAAGTTGGCACACCTGTTTTCTTTACTGACGCGGACTTTGAACGCAATCTGTCATTTAGTTTGTGTACAGTCCTCGATATTGTCAGTTCTCACAAGTGTGTTTCACGATTTTCACAATGGATAAAAATGTCGAACAAATAATGTGTCTCAAATTTTGTATTGCAAATGGAATTTCTTGTATCGAATCCATAAAAACGTTACGGAACTCTTTCGGTGAATCGGCTTTATCAAAAACACGTACATATGAGTGGTACAGAGCATTCAACAGAGGCTGAGATGTGGTGAAAGATTTGCCTCTTTCTGGTCGACCATCAACATCTTCGAATGAAGTTAACATCGATAAAGTGAAGAAAATGGTAATTTAAAATCGTCATTTAAGTTTAGGGAGACAGGCAATGAACTTTCTGTCTCACATGAATTAATTGGTACTATTTTGGACAATTGTTTAGGCGTGAAACGCGTTGCCGCTCGACTAGTCCTAAAATAACTGAATTTTCTACAAATTGAACAAGTCAATTCTCACATTCATAAAACGCATTGTAACTGGTGATGAGACATGGGTTTATGAGTTTGACATGCAAACTAGTGCACAAGCTTCTGAATGGCGAATGAACTGAAACCGAAAAGTCAAGGTAATGTCTGTTTTCCTTGATATCGCATTGTTTTGCACTCACAATTCTTACCAAGAGGTCAGACGGTTAATAAAGAATATTACATGAGCGTTATGCAGCGGTCAAGGGAGCAAATCCGTCAGAAAAGGCCAGATTTGTGGAAATAAAACTCATAAATTCCGCACTAGGATAATGATCCATCTCACAAGGCTATCATTATGAATGAATTGCTGACCACAAACTCAACAATTACCATCGAACAGTCACCGTATTCACCTAATATGACTCCGGCTGACGTTTTTCGGTGAATCGGCTTTATCAAAAACACGTACATATTAGTGGTACAGAGCATTCAACAGAGGCTGAGATGTGGTGAAAGATTTGCCTCTTTCTGGTCGACCATCAACATCTTCGAATGAAGTTAACATCGATAAAGTGAAGAAAATGGTAATTCAAAATCGTCATTTAAGTTTAGAGAGACAGGCAATGAACTTTCTGTCTCACATGAATTAATTGGTACTATTTAGGACAATTGTTTAGGCGTGAAACTCGTTGCCGCTCGACTAGTCCTAAAATAACTGAATTTTCTACAAATTGAACAAGTCAATTCCTATCTCACATTCATAAAACGCATGGTAACTGGTGATGAGACATGGGTTTATGAGTTTGACATGCAAACTAGTGCACAAGCTTCTGAATGGCGAATGAACCGAAACCGAAAAGTCAAGGTAATGTCTGTTTTCCTTGATTATCGCATTGTTTTGCACTCACAATTCTTACCAAGAGGTCAGACGGTTAATAAAGAATATTACATGAGCATTATGCAGCTTTAAAGGGAGCAAATTTGTCAGAAAAGGCCAGATTTGTGGAAATAAAACTCATAAATTCCGCACTGGGATAATGATCCATCTCACAAGGCTATCATTATGAATGAATTGCTGACCAAAAACTCAACAATTACCATCGAACAGCCACCGTATTCACCTAATATGACTCCGGCTGACGTTTTTCGGTGAATCGGCTTTATCAAAAACACGTACATATTAGTGGTACAGAGCATTCAACAGAGGCTGAGATGTGGTGAAAGATTTGCCTCTTTCTGGTCGACCATCAACATCTTCGAATGAAGTTAACACTGATAAAGTGAAGAAAATGGTAATTTAAAATCGTCATTTAAGTTCAGAGAGACAGGCAATGAACTTTCTGTCCCACATGAATTAATTGGTACTATTTTGAACAATTGTTTAGGCGTGAAACGCGTTGCCGCTCGACTAGTCCTAAAAGAACCGAATATTCTACAAATCGAACAGGTCAATTCCGATCTCACATTCATGAAACGCATTGTAACTGGTGATGAGACATGGGTTTATGAGTTTGACATGCAAACTAGTGCACAAGCTTCTGAATGGCGAATGAACCGAAACCGAAAAGTCAAGGTAATGTCTGTTTTCCTTGATCATCGCATTGTTTTGCACTCCCAATTCTTGCCAAGAGGTCAGACGGTAAATAAAGAATATTACATGAGCGTTATGCAGCGTTTAAGGGAGCAAATCCGTCAGAAAAGGCCAGATTGATAGAAATAAAACTCATAAATTTCGCACTAGGATAATGATTCATCTCACAAGGCTATCATTATGAATGAATTGCTGACCAAAAACTCAACAATTACCATCGACCAGCCACCGTATTTACCTGATATGACTCCGGCCGAAGTTTTTCGGTGAATCGGCTTTATCAAAAACACGTACATATGAGTGGTACAGAGCATTCAACAGAGGCTGAGATGTGGTGAAAGATTTGCCTCTTTCTGGTCGACCATCAACATCTTCGAATGAAGTTAACATCGATAAAGTGAAGAAAATGGTAATTTAAAATCGTCATTTAAGTTTAGAGAGACAGGCAATGAACTTTCTGTCTCACATGAATCAATTGGTGCTATTTAGGACAATATTTTAGGCGTGAAACTCGTTGCCGCTCGACTAGTCCTAAAATAACTGAATTTTCTACAAATTGAACAAGTCAATTCCGATCTCACATTCATAAAACGCATTGTAACTGGTGATGAGACATGGGTTTATGAGTTTGACATGCAAACTAGTGCACAAGCTTCTGAATGGCGAATAAACTGAAACCGAAAAGTCAAGGTAATGTCTGTTTTCCTTGATTATCGCATTGTTTTGCACTCACAATTCTTGCCAAGTGGTCAGACGGTAAATAAATAATATTACATGAACGTTATGCAGCGCTTAAGGGAGCAAATTCGTCAGAAAAGGCCAGATTTGTGGAAAAAAACTCATAAATTTCTCACTAGGATAATGATCCATCTCACAAGGCTATCATTATGAATGAATTGCTGACCAAAAACTCAACAATTACCATCGAACAGCCACCGTTTTTATCTGATATGACTCCGGCCGACGTTTTTCTTTTTCCAAAACTCAAATTACCACTTCGAGGTACCTTTTTTGAAGCGATAAAAGACAAATGAGAACTGAACTGCATTCCGGAAAAAGCGTTTAATAATTGGATTATTCTTCAGCGTAAATGTAGTATTTCGGAAGTGGCCTACTTTGAAGGATGATAAATAAATATTTTGTGTTTCACTGACCAATTTCAATTGAATTGCCTAGACCTGGGGTGCTGAAACGGTCGATGTCGGGTGCTTTTTGAATAGATCTAAACTACAAAAATTTATTGAGTAATGAAATAACACTCTGCTAGCAGCTGAAGGCGGCTTTATCAAAGGAACGCGCGGTACTTGTCAAAGAAAAGCCGAGTTTATCATTCTTGCCGCTTTTTCAGAAATTTCGGGCGGCGCGTTTGACGGGAACATTCGAGACTTTCTTTCACGCCGATATAAATGTTGCACCTGCAGGAATTGGAGTCATTCTGAATTGCAACTTGAAGGAAACTACGTCGATACAAAGTTCATTATTGAATAGTTCAAAATGAGTACAGCGAAGAAATCTAAAACATAACATTTTAATAACGATTGGGAGGAAGAATTTTTCTTTTGTATGGTGGATAAGTGCATTTGTCTCATTTGTCGTGCGTCAGTTGCAATACCTAAGCGTGGTAACTTATAGAGGCTTCATAAAAACCATGAAAAGGATTTTCCGCCGCAAAGTGAATTAAGAAAACGAAAAGTACGTGATTTGACATCTTGTTTGAAAAAAGAACAAACCATGATCATAATACCGGCCAAACAATCCAATATATATATATATATATATATATATATATATATATATATATATATATATATATATATATATATATATATATATAGTGAGTAAGTTGATTTTATTTGCTAACCGTTCTTCGAAAATAAACAAATTTTTACTGGGAAATCGGAGTTAAGAGAATGGAAAGTGTTCGAGGTTAAAAACTTATAATTTGCAGGGTGTTTTTACGCATTTCGGCACAGGGCAATCATCAGAAAACATTCATATCTGCATAATTATTATTTTTGGCTTGACGTCGAGGAATTTAGATACAATGTTAAATTTTTTACATCTTAGAAGAAATATTCTCTTGTTTCTCTCCTTAGCTATCTTCTGCTGTAGACTCTCGTATTTTCTGAATAGGGGACTCGTCAGATATTGTTGTTGCAATCTCGATACTATGTATCTATTTGAGTTGCCACTTTACAGTTATTGAAAAGGCATGAGCTCCAGTCTTTTTCTGTAGTGATTGAGTTGATTTTTATTTGCTAACCCTTTCTTCAAAAATAAACAAATATTTACTGGGAAAAATATATATATATATATATATATATATATATATATATATATATATATATATATATATATATATATATATATATATATATATATATATGTTGAAGCAGGTGAGACTTTATTTGGAGATTTTAAAATAAAACAGAAATCATGTCTGCTATTAGAGAACCTGTCTCAAGGCGTATGAAATCATGAGTCAGGACATGGCAGATAAACTAAAATATGATATCATGAAATATACATACTTCTTTACAGTTCGACGAATCTACCGATATGACAGAAATAGCCCAGCTGTTTTTTTATTCGGATGGTATTCAATGCCATGTAGGCTTACGAAGAATTTTTGACAATCATTCCTTCAATTTTGTAAACAGTTACAAGCTACCAATATATAAATTAGTGTGCATTACAATCGATGGAGGACCAGCACTTACTGGGAACCAAAACGGTTTTGTGGCATTGTGTCGAGCTAATGAGGATTTCGCTTCATTTTTTTTCATACCGTTGCATTATATATCAACAAGTTTCGTGTTGAAAAGTTTTAAACACGGAGGAAATTATGGGTATTGCGAAGTCCATCCGTGCACATAGCTTGCAACGGCGGCTCTTAAAGTTGCAGTTCGAAGATAGGGAGTCAGCTGAACACACTGATTTAGTTCTTTACACGGACTTCAGGTGGTTGATTCGCGGAAAATTCCTAGAAAGGTTTCAAGAATTATTGACCTAAATAACAGGTTTTCTGGACGAAAGAGATGTTGAGATTCAGGTGTTGAAAAAAGAAAAATGACTGTCGATTTGGCATTTTTGACTGACATCACAATGCACTTAAACACCATTAACCTGGAGCTTCTAGGTAAAGGAAAAACTATTATTGAGATGATTAGTGCAGTAAACTTATTCAAAATTAAATTGTAACTTATGATTGATAAACTGAAAAGAAAGGATCTGAAACATGTTCTGTCTTTGAAAGCATGGATTCTTCAGTTGTATTATGATTCATATGAGGCTGAATTTGGGACAATTCGAAATGCGTTTTTATGATTGTAGTAAATTGGCAAATATAGCATCATTTATGAGTTATCCATTTCCATGTAAAAACATTGAGGAATTAGCTACTGAAATAGGAAGTCAGTTCAATATGAACTGATGTTCTGCTGAAAATGAATTGGTGCACATTATATCAGATATACATCTCAAAGCTACAGCATCTGATACAAGTTTCTGGTGTTTTATATCTGAATATAAATATCTGCATCTAAGGCAAATCGCCCTTCAACTGACGGCAATGTTTATGTAAACTTACTTGTGCGAGTCTGTAATTTCTGAAATGAAGATAATTAAGTCAAAATATCGCAATATCATCATGCTTGCGTTTAGCACTCAGTGGTTACGTACCATTTTATAAAATGTATGCTGAGGACATGCAGTGCCACGCTTCTAAATCCAAAGTTACTTCTTAGTTAAGTTTAACACCATATGTAACTCTTTTGTTTTGCAATAATCAATAAACTTGCAATTTTAAATAACTAATATAACAATATTTCATTGATATTATAGAGAAGAACCTAACTAAATCTAACCCAAATCTTGACTAAAATAATGTATATTGTGCAGAAAGCTAATATCTATATATGCTACAGTACTCCCTATCTAGGTACGTAGGTAGGTATGGTGTATCGTGTAGGTACGACAACCCTGCATCACACGTAGTTGCAGCCTCTCAGGGTCGATCGTAAGTCGTCTAAAAATATTTAGCTAGATGGCCAGCAGTTCAAGTTTAAGCACCCCTGGCCTAGACAAAAAACTATCACATGATAGTCATCGTCTCCTAATTATCTTTTGAATTTCGATATGTAACGTCAGTCTCTAAAAATATATCAAAATATACTGCTCAAAATGTGTTAAAGATTCAGAAAACCCGATATTGTTATTCCATGTACAGTGTGGATGATTGGATGTTTCGTTGACGTGAATCTTTTATTTCGGAAAGGGCCTACTTTGAAGGTGATACAATAAATTTGGATGAAAAATAAATATTTTGTATTTCATTGACCTATTTCTGGTACTTTTTCGATAGAATATATAATATAAGTTGGAAATTCGGTTCCTAGGTTTGAAGACCAATTGTAAACCCTCATTCTCTGAATCTTCTACTCGTATAACCCAATGAATGTTTGGATTCTTTCTGTTTCCGAAAAAGAATTCCGCTGAGAAGGACTTAAATTGGGCATTGAGTACTTTTATTTCAGATATTGTTTTCCGTCGTTTGTCCGGATATTTGAATTGGGTAAAAAGCGTCCTCCTGTGAAATGATGAAAATGCGCCTTTATTATACTTCATTCGACATATAAAAAGTTTCCGTATTTCCTTTCGTTTCTAGCGGTCGTCTTCGCTTTCGACCCGCATGAGAGAAATCTCTTTCCGAAAAATTCGACGCGTGTCTGTCCCCTTGTAAAAGTCACATTTCAAATATGAATACAGTATTATATAAAGACGCTTATTATCCTAACTAATACCCCACATCAGTTATCCATATTTATTTATTAATGATAGAGCTGATTATATCAAATATTTATTTGAAAACGATCGAATGTCTACAGTGTGAACCAATCTTACTAGAAATGAACGTTGGCTTGATGAGATTAGCATTTTTCCTAATTGAATTGAAAAAAAAAACAAAGCATATCTACGGGCTGGACAGGTTTTAAAATTTTCGTACTGCAGATATATGAAATATTATGAATTAAGGAAAATAATTCTGCTTTCTTTCTACTTGAACAATTTATTGCAGAAAATAGATTCTAGATAGCTTCTTTATTTTGGAGTTATTTGAAATTTCGAAATTGGTCAAGTGCTAGTATCTCTCATTATTATTGAATTGATATACAAATAGTTTCGACATTCTACAGGCACTTTTATACTTTAAATCACGGAATTTCTTTTTCTCCAAAGTTTTTGAATTATAATGCAAGCTACCGTATTGTTTAAAGTGAACTATAGGCAACTTTGTTCTTTTTGAATAGTAGAAAATATATCAGATGTGCACTGAATGTTTTCATTCAGTGTGCTAATGAACAACCGAAAATTATATAATTTTCATCTAGTAACTCTATCCATTCACAGAATCTACACGCAATAATTTTTAACTACAGGGTGTCCGTGAATTTCGTTTACAACCTTATACCACAGATTATTCAGCTCGAAATAAGTCGATCTAAGCCAACTTACGTATATGAAAAGTTTCTTCGTTTGGCCGCTAGAGGTCGCCAAATCCAAAGATTTTTTTTTTCATTCTTCAAATAATTCGAGAATGACTCGATCGATTGGAACCATATTTGGTATGCATAATCGGGTGCGATGTTCACTTTTTTTAGTGATGCACTCAATGACCTTGACGTTCTACAAGTGTCCCTTGAAACTCGAACGTGCTTTTAAATTATCATAATGTTTCAACTGTCTGCTTTTGAGCAACACTGTTTCCGACATTGAGTAGCTAGACTAATTATCAAACTTTTCTGTGTCTTGAGAAATTTTGATTTTATGAGTGGTTCAATCACAAAAACAGTTTTTCAATTTCATGATTTAATTCCTTCAACCACCTACCAAGTCAAAAATATCACATATTGACCATGTTGGCTTCGGATTTGTTTCTGTAGTCTAGCAAATTGTCATTTTATTATATTTGACAACCTCTTGTTGACAGAATGATGTTTTCTAGGATGCTAAATCGGATCAAGCAAATAGG
This sequence comes from Cryptolaemus montrouzieri, assembly GCA_013387265.2. Classification (NCBI taxonomy): domain Eukaryota; kingdom Metazoa; phylum Arthropoda; class Insecta; order Coleoptera; family Coccinellidae; genus Cryptolaemus; species Cryptolaemus montrouzieri. Next base: position 81,270,532 of record JABFTP020000103.1, on the reverse strand, counting down.
AAATTCAATGTTCAGTAGCACAAAAATCAAAAAATTCTAAGAAAATATTTAATAAGTTCTTCACAATGACTATTGCAAAATATGAAAACTGGTTGCCCAGTTGGAAACTAAATAAGAAAAGACAAATCACTTCAGAATAACGATTAATTAGTTAGTAAATGTACTAAAATTCCACCATTTTGCTGAATACAGCAGTTGATCCTCTTTAACAAATTAAATAGGTCCCTTGACATTACTTCAGGGTCATTTTTGAAGGAGTTGGCCGTTCTCATATGAAACTTTTGTCGGAGGCCTATTGGAGAAGAGTAAACTCTAGATTCCAAAACACCCCAAAGAAGGAAGTCGCACGATGTCAAGTCAGGAGATCGTGCTGGCCAACTTGCAGGAGCATCAGCTTCCCTTCCGATCCAACGATTTGGATGTTAGACCTTACGAACTGTTAAAGTGAAGTAAGGAGGTGCACCGTCGTGCATGAACCACCTTTCTACACGCAGTAATACTGAAATATCGTCCAACAAATCCGGCAGAGTTTCTTGCAAAAATTCAAATATGTCTCTCCGTTTCATCGATCTGGAACGTTTGGTGGTTCGGCACTATATCTATACTCTCGTGCTTCCACGTCCACTGCCTTAACAAAATCCGTACACTATAACCATAACAACCATGCCACTGTTACTGTTCATCTCCGTGCCTAATAGTGATAAAAAAATCACCAAAATACCTAGTCAGGAACTTAAGAAACACTGTTGTGTCAACAATTGATTGTCAAGCCTAATAAAATGACAATCTGCCAGACCACAGAAATAAATCCAAAGCCAACATGATCATAGGTGATATTTTCAACTTTCTAGGTGGTTGAAGAAATGAAAACGTGAAAATAAGTAAAAATTCATCATATCAAAATTTCTCAAGTGACAAAAAAAAGTTTGATAATTAGCTTAGTTACTCAGTGTCTAAAATAGTTTTGCTCAAACGCAGACAGTTGAAAAATTATGGTTGATTAAAAACACGTTCGAATTTTTAGGGATAGTTTGTAAAACGTCAAGGTCATTGAGTGGATCATTTAGGTTAGTTAGCCTTAATCGACTCATTTCGAGCTGAAGAATCTGTGGTATAATGTGGTACACGCAATTCACAGACACAAACATAACAAGTTAGTTTGCTTTTAATGCAAATTATCATTCGGTGACCAACCGAAGATGAGGTTAATAACAACAAAAATTATGACAATCGTTTTAAGCAGATTTTTTGAATAATCAACTCCCGGTATTTTCTTGACACAATGTATTAACCACCAGAAGAAGTTGGGGATAGAATATTTCATGTCGTGTATACCGATTGATAAAAATGTACAGCAAAGGGCGAACTATTTAACGGAAACCTACATTGAAGAAAAATAGATTAGGGTAAGTTGACGATGTTCACGAAAAATGAAATTAACTTGCAATTTTTTGTTGATAATGTGGAGGCAGCCTAAAGAGGCCATTCAATAGCCATAACTCGTATACTTCATAATCTGTCTTGTGATGTAAATGTAAATAAAAACTCAAATAAATATAACACACGCAATGTCGATAAATCTCGTAAAATATTCCATAATAATAGAACATGTTATTTTTGCCAATCCTCTCTGATGTTTTTATCTGTGCTGGTCATCAATGAAATTAAATTAATTCTAATCAAACAATATTTTATTGTCCCAAATTTACAGAATCATCCCTATTCGATCTGCACACATGAATAATTCGGAGCTAATTCGAGTTTAATTAATGCATCAATTCGAAAAATATGGTGACATTTAATTCGATATTCTGAATGCATTTATTTCATAGACAGGCACGTATCGATTAAAACAGAAACCACTGAATATTGGATAGTGTTTGAATTTGAGGTCACGTAATCGTAATTGAGCTAATAGTTTTCGTGGTTTTTCTAAACTCTCGTCTCTAGAAAGTGGTATATATATATATATATATATATATATATATATATATATATATATATATATATATATATATATATATATATATATATATACATACTGCTCACTAACTTGACTCCCTGATAGGACTCGGCACATTACATTTTGACTCCGGAACTATTTTTATACCGTATATCGGAATCAAAAAAGTTTCGAGCAATATTTGAGGGTTAGAGTAGTCGCAATAAAATGAAAGTAAGTGATTTGAGCACCATCTAAAATGTACTTTACAGTACCATTTTCGTATCTACTTCCAGAAGCCCTTTCGTGGAGTCAAAATCGTGATAGAGATGAACTTCAATATACGTGTTTTAGTTCATAGAAATTCGCATAGAGGCGCTCTCTCTCTCTCTCTCTCTCTCTCTCTATATATATATATATATATATATATATATATATATATATATATATATATATATATATATATATATATATTTATAGGGGTTTTACCCCGACGAGTTGCCTATATATCTGTTCATGCAATCAAACTGATTTCATGAAAAATATAAATCCACCACCCGGTAATTAATACCATTGCCAGGCAATGATTATAATCAAAACATATCCTGGAGTAATTATATATTAGGATAACGTTAAATGTTATGAGAATATATCAATCTACCAGAATATATACATACTATAGCATCATCAGACAATGATATCAATGTACCAACGAGTAGTGTCAGAGGCTTTCTCCCGGAAAAATCCAGTGTACGGACCTTAGTTAAGTAACACTGAATGTTACTCATTGAAAGTTTCCTTTGTGTGAAGTGGTGAACGATCGAATAGAATACTGCTCTGAATATAAATATGACAAAATTGTCAGTTAATTATATTACATTTATATAAACAAATAAATAAAATATGAAAAGAGATTCTGAGCAGTATAAACTAAAGAGAAAACCTATGACTCTACCTCATTATTATTTTCGGAAAGAAACCTACGAAGAATATTACAAGATTTGATGACTGTTATCTTTTGTAACTGTTCAAACAAATTTTTCTTCAGACCCAAAATCTCAATACTTTTGTGAAGATTTCTAGGAATAACTTCTGTTGTAGAAATAATAATCGGTAGAATGAATATTTTCTTCATTTTCCACATTTTTTAATCTCGTCGCCAAGCATCATATATTTAGAAATTTTTCATTGTATTTATTTTGTATATTATGTGTGTCGGGTATAGCAATATCAATTATATATGTTATTTGATTCTGTTTATCATTAAGAACGATATCTGGTCTATTGTGTTTTACAGCTCTGTTGCACAGAATTGTTTTATCAAAATAAAGTTTATATTTGTCATTTTCACAAATAATCTCAGGTTCATATTTTTGAAATTTTTTCTTTTGGAATTAGGTCATGTTTAATTCCTAGATTGAAGTGAATAATATTAGCGACGGCATTATGTCTTTCTAAATAATCTGTTGAAGCAAGGACTGAGCAAGATGATAATATATGAAAAACTGTTTCTGAAGAACAGAAACATCTACGGCAAGAATCATCTATATTTTGTTTGATGATATGTTTTCTATAATTCCTTGTGAAAACAACCTGGTCCTGGATCGCAATTGCCAAGCCTTCTGTTTCAGCAAACAATTCCCCAGATACTAACCATTTATTCGATGCAATTTCATCAATATAATCATTTTTCAATTCTTTAGGGTGTTTTCCGTGTAATTCCTTCTGCATCCAACTTTCTCTTTTAGAATTATCATCAAATATATCAAAATCTACCTTTTGCATTGTCAAGTTCAGAGGTGTAAGATTATAATCTGAAGCAACAACAATATCATGTAATTTAGACGTTCTCTGTTTATCATGAAAATGGGAACGTAGATGAAAAATCTGTTTACTATGAAGATTATTTAAATCAATTAATCCACGACCTCCAAGATGTCTAGGTAGTGAACTCTCTGAACAGCTGACTTTGGGTGGTGCTTATGATATTTACAGAGCATTTTCCTCGTTTGACATTGTAACTCATTTCGATCAGTTTTAGACCATTTAATAATTCCAAAAGAAGATGTAAGAATAGGAACGGCATAGGAGTTGATAGCTCTGAAAAGGTTTTTACTAGTTAAATAACTCTTGATGATAATTCTAAGTCTTTTGTAATATGAACTTCTAATATTTTCTTTAGTGCTGCTATGGTTTATTGTCTTCTCTTGACAATCCAAGATATTTATATGTATCTCCTTGATGCATTGGCTCGATTTCGATATTGGAAATCTTTATATAATCAGAGGTGATCTTTCCTTATTCAATAGAAAGATTTTTACATTTTGGAAGCCCAAATTTCATATGAATATCATTGGAATAGTTGAAAGTAATCTCAAGTAGACTTTTTAAATGATATCTGGTTCCGGCATATAATTTAATATCATCTAAATAAATTAAGTGACTTAATTTGAATTCAGTTAATAAACTCTTTATTTTGAAGCCGAAACTAGTAGCATTTAATTCATGAGATAATGGATTGAGGCAAAGACAAAACCAAAGAGCACTTAAAGAATCACCTTGAAAATGCCTCTTTTGATTGGAATTACTTCGGATTTTAACGATTGTTTTGAAATATTTAAATGAAGATTGGTTCTCCAATTTTTCATTACAAATTCAAGAAAATGACGAAGTGTCTTATCAATTTTATAAATTTCCAAAATTTCTTGAAGCCATGAATGGGGAGAACTACCAAAAGCCTTTTGGTAATCAATGAAGGCTGTATGAATATTTCTTCTTAGTTTGAGCTTGATTCAAAGCAACAGAATCAATTACAAGTTGCTCTTTAGTACCAAGGTGTTTTTTCTACATCCTTTTGATGTTCGGAAAGAATATTATAATTCTCCAAATGTGCATAAATTTTTGGGTAATACATGCAGTTAGAATTTTATATATTGTTGGAAGGCAAGTAATTGGTCTATATTGAGACGGATCAATAGTATTATCACTTTTCGGTTTTAAATAAGTAATTCCTTGTGTGAAAAATAAAGGAGTAGCTTCTTGAACCAAAAGTTATGAATACCATCAACACCTGGAGATTTCCAATTTTTTGTGTGTTTAATAACTGATGTTATATCTTCGTTTGAAAATTTTTCAAATTGCATGCATTCTATTTTGGAAAATCGAGACCTTTCATTTAAAATCCAACTTGCATTGGAATTGTGTTGCCTTGGCACTGCCCAAATTGAAGACCAATAATCAGTTAAAATATCAATTTTAGGAACTCCATTTCCAGAAATATTTTCATTTGAACCTGAAATAAATTTGTAAAAATGTTTTTCATTATTTTTGAATAGTTGGAATTTTCTATCTGAATTTATTTTATATTCACGTAGTCTAATGGAGTATATTGAAAGTTTTTGTTTTAAAGTATCGATGTATTCTATCAATTGTCCATTACTTATCTCATTATTTTTATGGGTTTTATATTTGAGGAATATTTTTCCAATATGTGCCATAAGTTTTTTGATCGATTACCTCTGGAATATTGAGTCAATCTTCCTAAATCACATCTGATAGAAGAAATTTTACCTTCTAACCTTTTTTTTTATATATATATATATATATATATATATATATATATATATATATATATATATATATATATATATATATATATATATATATATATATATATATATATATATATATATATATATTTTTATATAAATATATACAGTGTGCGGCAAAAGTCCGCTCACTAGGTGGATATTTTTGAAACTAAGAACAGAAACTAATTTCTCTCAACGGAGTTGTGATTTGTCAGGATAGGCTACCTATTTGAGTTATGTTTGAAATTTTCAGCTAACTTGGGGTGGGGAAGAAGATAGATTACCTCCGAATTTCAAATAGAAACCTATATCGTGTGATACATCAATAGAAACGTATTTGAAATACGTTTTTAAAACAATCCTTGAAACTGAAATCGGATATTTAGTTCAGAAGTTACAGTGAAATATTTGGTTTTTTCCGGTTCTCTTAGCTTCATTCAAAATATTTTCTACATTACTTTAGCTTCGAGTTGCTAAGGCACAATTCCAGTAGAAAGTTCATTCTACAAGATTGAATACTCGCTAGGGCTCTCAATTATACAAAGTGTTTAGAAAGAAGCCGCCAAATCGAAGCACCTTGAAAGACTCAAAAGTCTGAATTTTCGAATGGAAATACTCCTATTTTTACTCATCATAGGATTCTTTTTTTCAATACGCTCGAAACCGGAAGTTCAAGATATTCGCTAATTCTCGCTGTAGGTCTGTAGGTCACAAAAACCTGTATGTGAGCCTGTATGTAGCTGTTAAGGAACTGTCAGAAACTCGTACCAGTGTTTAGAACTCTCATTTAGGCGAGAATATCTACGCCACTGAATATTTCAGAAATTTCCGTAGGTTTTTGAATAGACCATAAAGTTTCAAGTGAAATAATTATTCATGCGGCTTTCGAACGACATATGGTTTTCAAAGCATTCAGTAAGAGCACAAGATATCTGGGATATTTTTGTTTCGAGATACACGATACAGAATTTGATGTTCTGAACATAATATCTGTTATCATAGCACTTTAACGCCTTGAATTTCGATACGATTATAAGGAATATTTTAGGCAATATTGTTTGCTGAACAAACATTCAGGTACCTTAACACTCATGATAAATCGCAGTTCTATTACCACTTTTCGGTGCGAAATTATCTATGCCACAGAATATATGCGATAGTTGTATACGCTTTCTCTTTGTCCAAAAGTTTCAGAGTAAAAAAGTATTCTTGACCTTTTCTTGTACCAGGCGTACTGTACAAATTATAAGATAGACCAGAAACAGTACACACAAAATAAGGCCTCAGAACATTTTTCTGGCCACTGGATTGAGATCCTGAGAGATTGTTCATAGAACAATTCTGTCAAATGAAGTGTTCTCACACAGTTTTCTTGAGATTGTCAAATAAATTAATATCAGGAACTACTTATTTTGATGCATAAACTAAAATGCCCGTCTACTGTAAGTTAACCCACAAATTTCGCCAGGTATGTATGATCCTTGAATCTCTATGTTTTTATTTTTGTATTTAGGTATCATCATCATCATCATCTGTCAACCATCCTAGTCCACTGCTGAACATAGGTCTTCCTCATCGATCTCTATTCCTCGCGATTTTGTGCCGGATTTATCCAGTTCGTACACACTCGCTTGATATCGTCTTTCCAACGAGCTGGTGGACGTCCTCTACTTCTGTGGGCTTCATCTCTGGGACGCCACTCCAAAAGACGCTTTGTCCATCTACCGTCCGTGGTTCTTGCTAGATGACCGGCCCAGTTCCACTTTAAATTAGCAACTCTCTCGAGAGCATCCTGGACTCTAGTTCGTTGGCGTATGATATGGTTGGGAATTCTGTCCCGTAGTGTTATGCCTAACATAGCTCTCTCCATCTTACGCTGAGCAACACATATTTCATTAGCTGATTTCTTTGTTAGGGTCAGGGTTTCTGCACCGTACGTCAAAACGGGTAAAACGCATTGATTGTATACTTTACGTTTCAAACAAATCGGTATCTCTGATTTGAACAGTTTTCCAAATGCAGCCCATGTCAGCCTTATTCGCCTTCCTATTTCTGTTGTTTGGTTGTCCCTGCCTATAGTTATCTCATGCCCTAGATATTCGTATGACGTTACTTGTTCAACAATTTCACCATCGATGTAAACTGGTTGGCTTGGTACTAAGTTGGTCATCATCTTAGTTTTCGACATATTTATCTTCAATCCGATTTTACTGGATTCCTTAGACAACTGCAAGAGCATCTCATTTGCATCATCTAATCTGTTTGCTATAATGACGATGTCGTCGGCAAAACGAAGATGACTTACCATCCACATTTACTCTCCTCTGATCCCATTCCAATTGCTTGAACATATATTGCAATATATTTAATGATGGCAGTGTATTTATGATCTATTCTACAGTCAGCCAACGCTTTAAGCATAATCGCCTGTATCACGGTATCGAAGGCTTTCTCGTAATTCACGAATACGAGAACCAGAGGCAAGTTGTATTCTATGCTCTTTTCAATCAAAGTCTTGAGAGTTTGGAGATGATCATTAACATCAAATGTTTCCCGAAATCCGGCCTGCTCTCGAGGTTGGTAGGTGTCCAGTTTGTTTGTGATGCGCTTTGTTATTATGTCGGTGATGAGTTTGTATAAGTGCGATAGAAGGCTTATAGGTCTATAGAGAGATTTGTGGGGTCTCCTTTCTTGTACATAATTATTATTATAGCCTGCTATAATAATAATTATTTAGGTATACCTGAGTGTAAATGAGTTACACTAAGGATGAAGGATTATAGATAACTACCTGTCGTAAAGTCAAATTTGAGAGGGATTACCCTAGTCATTAAGTAGATAAGGGCGAAAAGGTTGGGGGGCGGAAAGTTTGATTCTTTTCTATCTACTCAGTGATTCAGAGGCCTTCTATAGTTAGTGTATTCAATTAATTTTTTTTCTCGTGAAAAATGACGTATTAATTCAGTAATTTGGATTATGCTGAAATGGTTACCTTATAGTTCCGCAATGGAGAAAATTACAAACTAGCTGCTCAGTTATTTACGGAAAATCTTATCGATTAATCAATGCGAAGTGCTCATACCGTTCAGAAATCTGTGCAAAGATTTTCTGAAACTGGTTCACTGGTCACTTCTCCTGACCAAACCATTAACGTTCTAGCCAGGGCGGAAGTGTCTCCGAAATTATCTGTGCGAAACAGAACACTTGAAGCTGGAATGAGTGATAGATCGGTACGAAGAATTTTCAAGGCTGAAAAAGTGAGACCCTACAAAACAAAATTTTTGCACCAACTGTTTGATCACGATCCAGCACAACGTTTGGAGTTTTGTCAATGGGCTCTACAACAATCCGAGAAAAATCCACATTTCGGCAGGAAGATAATTTTTACTGATGAATCCACATTCATAAGGCATGGACAAGTGAGTCGTCATTGGACATCCCTATGGTGCTACCAGCCCATACGCAAGTGATTGAAAAACTGAATGTAAGGTGCGGTATCTGGGACAATATTTTGATAGTGCCGTTTTCATTGAAGGAAATCTAAGGTTTGTCATGTAGGAATCTATTCGATGATCAAGTCTGGCCTGTTTTAGAGCCTTTATTAGATTCAAACGCCGACGTTGAGCCATTGTTTATGTTGGATGGTGCTACGACAAACACCTCTCTGATGGTGACAGAATGGCTCACCCAGAAATTTGGTGATAATTGGATTGGAGCGAATGGCCCCATCCACTGGCCGGCGAGATCCCCCGACCTAACTCCATGTGATTTTTCCCTGTGGTGTTACTTAAAAAACCAGGTTTAACATTGAGAGAGAAAATCATCGAAAACTGCAGAAATATTGCCCCAGACGTACTAAGACATGTAAATGAAGCTTGGAGAATGAAACTTATGTTTCCTCATGATTGTTGTGCTCGAAACACCAGACACATTCGACAATTTTCTAGTACTAAGTACTACTAACTCCATCGCTACGTGACCTAAGATAGCCGCTTGCCTCGCTTCGTCTCTTTCATACACCCTCTTTTTGTTTCCGACTGAACCAGTAGCGTCAAATTTAACAACCAGTTGCACAACGTAAGCAGCGGATCAATATTTATCAGGATGTTTTGGTTAGTTAGGATGATTTCTCGTGTAGCTTCTTATATCGTTTATTGGATCTGATGCGAATTTGTAGTTTGATTTTGTATTTCAGGCAATCGAATTCTATACTGTGAAGAGTGTATCTGAGTTCGTCTTGTCGTATCTCGTAGGAACTTATCTCGTTTTCAATTATAGTACAGAAAAATTCAAACTTCCTCAATCGGCGGTGTCTAGTTGACTCCATTCAGCCGACGTCTACGGAATGACACAGACATGCGTCGGTAGCCGGTGCCAAAGCTCTGCTAAGTCACGCTGGACTGGAAGCAAAGCCTTCCTGAAAGGAATCCGCTGACGCTGGTGGACGGTCTTCTCAGGACGGCTTCCAACGGAAGTGCATCTGCAGCGCATAAAATGGGCTTACTCGGGTACAGATGCGAAGATCCCGTCTAACTATGCGCAGACAGGTATCCACTTGATCTGTTGGCACTACTTCTCTGGACGACTGCTGGCTGCTTAATGAGCCTCGAAACTACATAAATGCGCCTATTTGTATCATTTTATGATGCGCCGAGAATGAAACAATGCGCAGACCTGCGTTAACTCGATACTCTTTTGATCATGTATCGTAACTCGATATGGTTGCTCCTTGTTTTGTATCATCTGTTTCTGTTTGGTCAGTGTCTGTCTGCATGACTACATTGCATTTCTAATAGATAGATAGATAAATAGATCTTTATTGATGCGTTACACATAAGGAAACAAGTGTATGCACAGGTCAGTATCACAGTAAAATATACCTAATAATAAGAGACATAAATGGACTAGGTAAACTACAAAATACAATATTCTTGCAGAAAATAAGAGAAATTTATAGTTGGAAAATCTTTAGTATCATACAGAACCTTATCAATTAAAAAGGTTTATTTTTAAATTGTGTCAATGGGTTGTTCTAACATTTACAGTCAATTCATTATAACATTTGAAGGACAGAAAGTTGGGACCATTCCGTGATCTGTGTATTCTAGAAAAAGGTATTGGCCACTCTTCTTTATTGCGTGTATTGTAGGAGTGTATATCACAGTGCAACTCTAATTCTTCAATATGATTGTGAGCAAACATAATTCACTGGAGAATGAACAGATTTGGTAATGTCAAAATCTTCAATTTACCAAAAGCTTCCTCGCAGCAGTTTCTGTACTGGAGACCGCTAACTATTCGTGTAGCTCTTCGCTGGAGTTTAAAAATTCTGTCGACTTCACCTCCATTCCCCATGCCAATAAACCGTATTGCAGATGTGACTCACAAAGCGCAGATTAGACTGATTTCAAAACATTTTGTGAAACTGAGGACTTCAAGTTTCCCAATACAAATATATTTTTACTCAATTTCCTATCAAGATTATCAATGTGGATTCTGCAAGTCAGCTTTGTACCGAAGTCAATACCCAAAAATCTAGCACTAGAGAGCTCTGTATGTCTCAAACTGAAGATCACCTTTTCGATCTTCCCACCATTTATAGCCAACTGATTTCCCGAAATCCACTCCCGAGCCCTTGACTGTGCACCCTCAAACAAATTACTAGCCTCGCCAAGATCTCCACAGGCTACAAAGACTGTATTATCGTCTGCGAATAATATGCACCACAGTCATGTAGTTTGGAAAGTCATTAATGAAAATCAAAAATAATAACGGGCCCAAGATTGAGCCCTGGGGTACCCCTACATTGACTAGTGTCCTTTCCGACCAACTGTTCTGAACATATACACATTGATACCTATTCGACAGAAAAGATACAATAAAATTGACACTACCCCCAACGACACCATATCAATCAAGCTTGGTCAGAAGAGTGAGACACACAGTCGAAAGCAATCCCTGCTCAAAACAGTCGGTTTTTTTTTTATTGAAAAATAATATCTCAATAACCCTTTCAGGTTTTGACAGATATAGTTACAAAATATAGGATTATTTTATGATCAGATTTACATTCGAATTTGTATCAAGTGTTCTTGCAATTTTTTTTTAAATTGCACGGGAAAGCTTGTTATAGAGTCTGACACCCTCAGATAGTATGCGTCTTTACCCCACCTTGGTTCTGTGAGCTAAATAATTCAGTTCTTCATTTCTTCTGGTTGCGTGGTCATGTACTTCAGATCTAGTTGTTAAAATAAAATCATCATCTTGTATTTCATTGTCGAGAAATTTTCTCACCAATTTCATAGTTTCAAACTGCCTCAGTTCTTCTATGGTCAAAATGTTTGTTCGTTTATATACTTCCTTCGTAGGTATCATTGAGGGAATTTTATACAGGACCTTAATAATTTTATTTTGGCTTCGTTGCAGTTTTTTCATTTCTATTACGTTTCCTGTTGCCCAAAAATATATCAAATAAGTTAACTTACTTTTAATGTAAGCTTCATACACCATTTTCTTCTCTTTCATAGGTAGGACGTCCGAAATTTAGTGAGCTAATCCCCTGTAATAGGAAAGATTCTTGACAAGCTGCCTGATGTGAGGAGTCCATTTCATATTCTTGTCGATCGTGAGGCCGAGATATTTAATAGTGTATTGTTCAAGAATTTTGTTGTTATTTAGATATATGTTTATATTATGTTTTTTCGATTTATTGTCGAAGTTTATAATATGGCACTTTTCACTATTCAGGGTTAGCTTGTTTATCTCCGTCCATTCCATCAACCTGTCAAGATCTCTTTGCATCTGTTTTTGAGTCACCTTATCATCTTCATTCACATAGAAAAGAGCTGTGTCATCAGCATATATCATAACCTTCCCACATAGTTGTTGCCTCTCAAGATCATTTATGTATAGTAAATATAGATAAGGGCCCAAAATTGATCCCTGCGGCACTCCGTAATATATGTTTTTACATTCACTCACTTCATCCCCAACCTTGGTGAATTGCTTCCTATTCTTCAAGTAAGAAGCAAAAATATCAAGTGAACTTCCTGCCAAACCCATTTGTTCCAACTTACAGATATTACGTTAGATATAAATTCAATTATTGCGTCGGTTGTGTTTTTGTTACGCCTGAAACCATCGTGAACAGGTGATTGCGCTCGATATACGAAAGAACCTCGTTAGAAAGTATATTTCAAGTTATTTAGAGAAAACTGGTACTAGAGAAATAAGCCGATAATTTGCAACATTTAAACTTGGTAACTGGTCTATTGGAATATCGGTGAATCAAAAAGAAAATAGTACAGAACAAAAAACGGTTTGTCACACATTTTCATAAAAATTTGGCCTAAACTCCTGAAGACGATCGGATACCAGTTATCTTGGACACCAAATACAGCAGGGACCCTTGTCGTCATGAAATTCATGCTTAGCGATCTCGAAAACACCCGAGTTGACGAGCATTAATCATTTTTATTAAAATGTTACCCAAAACTCTATGAGATGACCCAGATATCAGTCACTAAGGGCACCAGGTGCTCTGGAGGTCACTTTCAACCGCATATTAGTATTCAACGACTATAAAAACCTCCGAGTAACAAGATTGAATTTGATTCTTTCTTCATTTACCGAGTTCTAGAATTGTTATCATATAGCCTTTCGGAATGCTATTGAAAAACAGCATTTATCCTAAGCAGAAATGCAATTTCCCGAGAGAAATTAATGAAAATTGTTCACAAATCTACCTGAAATCTTTCCGAATCGAACACGAGTGTTCTCATCAAATAAGCTGCGGAGCTTTTCTGAGTGTTTCGTTTCCACGACTAATATGAAACACACTAATGCGGTATTCATAATTTCTAATATCCGTAATTTTTTGTACACAAAGGGCTATAATTCAGTTCTCTCTACTTTCTTTTGTGTTCTAGTTCAGTAATTATTATCGACTTTCCTTAGTAGCATAGAGGTTTCCCTCCGCACGAGGGGAGAAAAGTATCAGATTATCTGTTCCTTTTTGCAAGGTAGGCTCGAGTTCATTATCCCAGCTCGTGAGTACGCTAATGAAAATAAATTGTTTGTGATTTAACACTTCTGCTGAGTTCTATGCAGGACGAAAAATTACGCTGTGCACGCGGCCATAAGTCTTCATAAAAACACCAGCAGACTGGGAATATTGCGATTTATTCAAAGAAAACTACAAAACATGGCGCAGCATTTCTTTTGAAATATGGCTGTTTACTCTTTCTGAAGGGATCTTCCCGATTCATAAGTTTAATTAATCTGATACAGTTTCTTCGTAGAAATAATGACTTGTTTTTAATTACAGAATAATGGACTCGCTGCGAATAGCCATCGTCGTCATAGCGATAATTTGTAAAGGTAAGTCTAGATTTGATAAACTTTTTCGAACGCTGTACTTACAAATTCGCGTTTTATATGAGATAAAGGGAAAAATTGAATAGAATGCTATTATACAGGGTACGACAATGGAAACGAATCTCACTCAATTTCAAAACTATTCATAGTACGACATCCGGCTGCAGAATTTTTACGCATACTTATGATTAGGAGAATATACTGGGTGATTCACCAGTAGCGCGATGCTCTGTAGTTCGTACACTCTTGAAGATTTCATTTTGTTCGAATGGTATTTTAATTAGAAAGTAAAAATCTACTTCAGCTATTTATTTTGAAGTAAACAAGGTGTCCCAATTTTCAATGAAAAATGTTGGGAGGTTTTTTTCAGATTGGAAGACTTATTTTTGTTCAAAATTCAAGAGCGTCCTAAACTCTGCTATAATGCCTTCAAGTAATAAGTTTTTTTGGTGACTAGTTTCGTCACAATATTTTTCTTTCCGTGAAAATTCATGAAAATAGGCTCTTACATCGCATTCTCCTTCGGCCAGAGAGGATGACTACTTTTATCATTTCGTTTTCTTATTGCCCAAGGATTCCTTTATTTATGAATTGAAAAAGATTATCCTCATTTTATACAGGAATGGCTCAAAATAATTATTGAATATTGTAATTTTAAAAATATCATATCTTGATTTTTTCAAATGGAACATCCTGTATTTTATTATTCATATCAACGCATAAAATATTGTGCCATATTTTTGCAGAAGTAGCCTCATCTTTATCTTCGACCATTTTGAAATAAAAAAATTAACTAAAATAATAAAATCAGAGGGGCGAAAGAAGAGTTTATTAGTACATATTATTTCTTGATCAGAGAAATGACATTTGTCATATTTTTAAAACGAATGTCAACATTTTTTCGCAATTTTTTCAATTAAACAAGAAGAATCACGAAGAAATAATATATGGGAGATGTCAACCCAAATTATTGGGTTCATAATGATTCTAGAACCGAACTTAGCCATCGGGGCTCTCTCTGTCAAACAGAGAGGAAATTGTTTTTGTTGAGTTTGAATATTCAAAGGATTTTTGCAATTATACTACAAAATTGGCAAGCAAGAACAAGGAAGTCATTATGTTCAGGAGGAGACTCACACTGAGACGGAAGAACATCTCCGCGAAAGAGGAAATATCGCAGGTTATGTACTTTTTGATTATTTCGTTAGTCCTTTGTATGGCCTTGCTCGCTAAGTGAAATCTTTTCTTGAATTCAAGTGTGTTTAGATATATGAGTCGGGTATGATTGTTAAAATATACTTCTGCTGGTTTGTTTTTTCCATTGTTACAGATTCCTGTCCCAAACCCCTTTCCTTTCACCCTTGTCTTCGTCTGGAAATCAAGATGAGAGATGGTACTCTTTATATACACACGACACTAACACAACATAAACAGACAAGCTATTGCTAGTGCAATAGCGACAGGGAAACGAGTTTTTTCCTAAGTTTTTTCACTCGTTTATTGAATCATACGCAAGATAGTATGGTTCCTCTGTTTTATTTTTCTGAGGTCATACTTGTGTTTTTCTGACACACACCAATATTATAGATATCAGCATTGTAAATACAGTTATTAGAATATCTGTAGATCCTCTCTTTTCCAAAAGAATATATATATATATATATATATATTGAACTGTTTCAATAAATGTTCGAAATGTTGCCTGTTCCTTTGTAGACACAACTCTATCCTTCTGAAGAAAGACCGTTGAACTCTCGACAATATTTGCGGATTAACTAACTGAAAGGCTTCAACTATTCTCTGTCTCTGTGTTATAGAAGAAATCTGGTGAATGATGCCCCTAATATAACCCCACTAGAAAAAATCTAGACTTGTAAGGTTCGGAGACCTAGCTGGCCATCTAACAGAACCACTAGGTCCTATCCATTTGTTTGGAAATATATGATTCAAACGCTCCCTAACCTGATGTGAGTAATGTGCCGGTGCTCCAACCTGTTGAAACCACAAATCTTGTCTTATATGCTCTGGTACATCGGCAAGTAACATTGGTAGATGTTTCAAAAAATCTGAATACATTTCACTATTGAGGTGCCCGTCGAAAAAGTGTGGCCCAATTAGAAATCCATCTACTATAGCAGTTCATAAATTCAAGGACCAACGATGCTGGTGATCTATTTGTCTCATGAGGTGTGGATTTTCCGTGGCGTAATAATGAAAGTTGTGCCTGTTAACAAGCTCATTCTTGTGGAAAAATGCCTCGTCCGAGAAAAGAACTCTGCTAAACATATTTGGATTTTCCACCACTTTGTCACTTGTCCAATTGCAAAAATTGATTCGATTTAAAAGTTCAGTTCCTGGTGTAGCTGTACATGATATGCATGAAATTTATTCTCTTTCAAGATTCTCTGGACGGAAGTTTGACTTATATCTGTTAACTGAGAAATCTCTCTTTGGCTTTTATATGGGTTCTCTGTCACTGTCAACAAAACTAATAACTGGTTGTCTTCAGCTGTTGCAGTTTTTGATTTCTCATGTTTTTTGTTAGCGATATTCCCCGTTTCGATAAATCAAATTAGAAGTTTTTCAAAGCATCTTGCATCAGGGTGCCTCTTATCAGGAAACCTTTGTGCATAAACTCTACTTGCCAACAAAGAATTTTTATCAGACTCACCCAGAATAAAAATCATATCAACCATTTCTTTTTTGGAGAACTTCATGGCAGTCAATTGAGAAGATTGGGTTCAAACCTCACTTTAACAATGTTTAATAACGAAACACTGATAATTTCACCATGTAAAATGCAGAATATGATATGTCCGGATATCTGACAGAAGGCACAAATGAAAAAAATGTCAACACATACGTCGATTTACATTTCAATCATCTTGATTTTATCATTCGTTAAAAGAATTATATTGTTTAAGTTTCATTTTTACTACTTGAATCATTACAGAAAAAAAACTGTACGAATAATGACGCATGTTGATGAGTTTGGTACGGTTTGTAGAATTTTCATCGAAAATTTTTACAGATAATCGATTATTTCGAAAATGATCGAAGATAAACATAAGTCACTTCTGCAAAGATATAGCACAATATTTTATGCGTTGACATGAATAATAAAATATAGGATGTTCCATTTGAAAAAAATCAAGAAATGATATTTTTGAAATTACAATATTCGATAATTTTTTTGAGTCACTCCTGTATGAAATGAGGATAATCTATTTCAATTCGTCAATAAAGCTATCCTTGGGCAATAAGAAAACGAAAGGAAAAAAGTATTCATCCTCTCTGGCCGAAGGAGCATGCGATGATGTGAGCGCCTATTTTTATGATTTTTTACGTAAAATAATATTGTGACGAAACTACTCACCAAAAAAACTTATAACTAAAGACATTATAGCAGAGTTTAGGCCGCTCCTGAGTCTTGAACAAAAAAGTGGTCTACTAATCTGAAAAAACCACCCATGATATTTTTTATAAGAAATTGGAACACCATGTTTACTGCAATATATATTGCTGAAGTAGATTCTTACTTTCCAAATACATTACCGTTCGTACAGAAATGAAATCTTCAAGAGTGTACCAGCTACAGAGCACCGCACCACTGGTGAATCACCCAGTATATTTAGAAATATTATCAACCGGCTTAGTGGCCGTGAAGCCTGTAAGTGCATTGAATTCTGCTAAATTAGGTTCTTTTCACACGACGATCTACAAATAATCGATATTGAATGATTAATTATTTATTATTATTTATGATGCCTTCTAAGAGACAAGTGAGACAACCTAAAGTCTGCAAATTCCGACTGAAATATTCATATCGTTTTTTCGATTGATTTCAGGTGGCAATTATATAAGAAAAAATTGTTCAGAGTTCAATTTTCTACATTAAAAAAGTAGGAACATACATTATGCTATTTGAAATAACAAATATGGGGTCAGCTTTCGGTATAACCGCAAGTGCCACAGCATTGCGAATATTTTCGGAACTTAGTTCGAATAACATTTAAGACAACAAAAATTTACCATTCGGTCATTCCTTTCTTTATATACTTTCAATTTCCAATATCTTATGAACACCTGGTATAAGTTCCATTGGCAAATCTATCATCGCCTTTCTTGTAAAAAGAATTGATGCTATCTTCAAGATACCAATCCAACCCCATTCTCATTTACTTCCGTAAATTCCAAGACCTTTCCTTGTCACATTTGCCCTTAATGGGCATTTCTCAATAAATGTTGTTTGACAGCAAATCCAATAAGAGGCAGGCTAGATCGGTGTTAATTCCCCATCCTGCTAGACGGAGAAGAGTTGAGATGGAGATAATTCAGTGATGTTTCAGCACTTCTTACTTCGTACCAGCGTTAGAAATGATGAGAAGTTGTTTTCAACCTGAGAAGGCGTAAATGAAATTTGTCGAAGAGTAGAGAATCGTGTTTGCAGACCATCGTCTTGGTTACTCGAGAGAAACATCGGCGGCGTGATTTTCCTGCTGAAAAGATCGATATCTCTTCAACGATGAAAACCACATCGAATGTCGAAGATGAAAGGAGTTATTTTAACATTCTGCTTGTTCGCAAATTCGTCGGATTGGGTTGTTGGAAACTTGAGAAGCTAGAGATGATTCTGACAGCTCTAGATTCTTTTAGTTACTCATATACTCTTTTTCTTTCTTTCTCGAAACAGATTAATTCCGATTTATACTCAAATTTATACAGTGAAGCTGAATTGATTTTTGTGGTTTTCTCGAAACATTTCTTTAATTGGAAAGGGATATTTTTTGTTGCGTTTTCTTCTCTCCTTGTCACTCATTTACCCTGGATCCTTCCACTCCTAATTTTTGAATAGGGAAAATGAGTTGTGTGATACCTTTTTTAAAAAGAATTATACGACCTCGTAATCATATACTCTTAAAATAACATGTGTCGAATTCAAATTTAAAAGTTTTCATTAATCCTTTCGTTCTCCGTTTAATAAAAACACTCGATCAGGAAGGATTTTGTTGGGTCAAAGAAACTTGTCTCTTTAATTCGAATTTGTGCTTCATCCCTCTACCCCTGTCATCTACCACCCCAAAATTGCCATATGAGAGAGAGAATATATGTACATATACTTATATACATATATAAAAAAGGGATTTTAATCCCGACGAGTTGCTCATATATCTGGTCATGTAATCAAAGCTATTTCATGAAAAAATATAAATCCACCACTCGGTAATTAATACCACTGCCAGGCAATGATTATAATTAAAACATATCCTGGAATGATTTTATATTAGGATTACGTTAAATGTTATAAAAATCATCAAATCAATCAATCCACCAAAATATGCACAAACTAAAGCAAGCAGCCAATGACATCAAAGTACCAACGAGTAGTGTTAGAAGCTTTCTACCCAGAAAAATCTAGTATACGGACCTTAGTCAAATAACACTGATTGCTATTCATTCATAGTTTTCTTTGTGTGAAGTAATAAACTATCGAATCGAAGACTGCTTTGATTATGAATGATAAAATTGTCAGCTAATTATATCACATTTATATATACAGATAAATAAAATATGAAATAAGATTCTCAACAGTATAAATTAGGAGGAAACCTATGACTCTAACTCATTATTTTTTCGGAAAGAAACCTACGAAGAATATCACAAGATTTGGTGACTGTTATCTTTTGTAACTGTTCAAATGAATTTTTCATCGGACCTAAAATTTCAATATTTTTGTGAAGGTTTCTAGGAATAACATCTCCATTTTTTTCATCTCGGCGGCAAGCATCTTATAATTAGGTATTTTTTAATGTATTTATTTTGTATGTTATGTGTGCCTGGTAAAGCAGTATCAATTCTTTATATTATTCGATTTTGTTTATCTGTAAGAATGATATCTATCCTATTGTGATTTACGGCATGTTACAAAGAATTTATCCTTCATATATGTCTTATATTTCTCAGCTTCATATATGTAACATTCCTTTCTGAATAATCTGATGAGGCAAGTATTGGGCAAGATGATAATTTATGAAAAACTGGTTTCTGAAGAACAAAAACATCTACTGCAAGAATCATCTATATTTTGCTTAGAGTGTTTTCTATAATTTCTTGTGAAAACAACTTGATCTTGGATCGCAATTGCCAAGCCTTCTGTTTCAGCGAACAATTCTCTAGATACTCACCATCTATTCGATGCATTTTCATCAATATAATAATTTTTTAATTCTTTAGGGTGATTTCTTTTTCAGATTTGTTATCCAATATATAAAAATCTACCTTTTGCATTGTCAAGTTGAGAGGTGTAAAATTATATTCTGAAGCAACAACAATTTCATTTAAATCAGACGTTCTATGTTTATCATGAAATTGGGAACATAAAAGAAAAATCTGTTCACTTTGTAGATTGTTTAAATCAGTTAATCCACGACCTCCAAGATGTCTAGGTAGTGTAACTCTCTGAACAGCTGACTTTGGGTGGTGCTTATGATATTTACAAAGCATTTTCTCGTTTTATATTGTAATTCATTTAGATCAGTTTCAGACCATTAAATAATTCCAAAAGTAGATACAAGAATAGGAACTGCATAGGAGTTGATAGCTCCGAAAAGGTTTTCACTAGTTAAATGACTCTTGATGATAATTCGAAAGCTGTTATAATATAAGCTTCTGATATTTTCTTTTGTGCTGCTATGGTTAATTTTAATCTCTCGAACAAATCCTACATATCCATATATATCTCCTTGATATATTGGTTCAATTTCGATATTGGAAATCTTGATACAATCAAAGGTGATTGTGTATATCTCTTTCAACTCTAGAGCTAGGTCCCGGTACTTGGTTATCTTCTTCCCGATATTCTCGTCAAACGGAACTGTGACATCAGTGCAGCCTTCATTTTCCCAGTCGAACAGGGTTATGTCAGGCCACTCTTCTATCTGTGATGCGTGGGGTGTTCCAGTAGATCTTATATTCATCGTTCTCCATGACACTGATTGGCTCATATTGATGATTCTGGCCACAAGCTTTCCTGAGTCCCAATTTGAGAGCATATACATATATACTAGCTGACATGGATAACCATCATTTCCTAGCCTGTTTATTGAAAGTATTGAGATGCCGTATATTTTTCCAATTCAAGCCACGCACATACCTCGTAGCATGTTATATCAACTTCTCTTCAGAGCTGTTATATAACTGGTAGGTTAGGATTCTCAAACAGTAAAGTTGCCTCAAATCTAAAGTCTTTGTTTCCTTGTACAGACTTTCTGAAGGATAGTCTAGTTTTTTGCCCAATATTATCTTCAGAAATCTATTTTGAATAACCTCTAGCTTCTCGAGATGAACATTCTCTACTCTACCTCATACAAGAATTCCATACGACAAGATTAACTACGAAATCCTTTGCATATTCTAAAAATCGTCTGAGCTTGTTGATAGTATTGGTAGTATGATGATTCCACTTCAGATGTGCATCAATCGTTATCCTTAAATACTTTATTTCATCTTCTCGACACAAACAAACAATCTCACCCAGAAGTTAAATATTAGTTTTATTAAATTCGGGTAGATATGAGGAATAGCTCGCGAAGGGCATAAAATACGTTTTCTTGAGGATTGAAGGTAAGTAGCTAACTCACTTCTGAAATAATTTAGTACAATCGCAACGTCACATTCAATTTTCTCCTGCAATGATTTCCATGTCTCGAAAATCAACAAGTCGCCAGTGAAGAAGACAATTTCTCCACATACAAGTAAGTTAAACATATCGTTAATATAGATACAAAACAGGATAGGGCCGAGGACAGTTGCTTGGGGCACCCCACGGCATAAACGCCTTGTGGAGCTCCTCTCGACGTCGTCCATCACGACAATCTGCTCCCTCTCATTTAGATAATTTTTCATAAGTTCATAAGCATTATCTCTGAATCCAATGTGCTCCAATGACGAGAGCAGACCATCGTGAGAGACCGTATAATAGCATAATAGATCATCAATCTGCTACAGAGAAGAAGTTGGCGTGATAGTTAAAATAAAATATTCACTTGTGAAATAAGAAAGATGGGTTAAAATAATATTGAAGGAAGTATATCAATTTAAACACTAGTCTCAAAACCGATTCTTACTAAATTTCGTGCCTGAGATCCATTTATATCGAACAGAGACCTTCCACATAAAAATTAGCTTTATATATTATTTTCCAGACGTGAAGGGTGTTCGTAAGTTCCTTTCTGGAACGTTCGATATGAAAACTTTCGAGGCACTTCTGAAGCGAGGATGAAATACAATTTAGTATGTTGCTACTTATTGCCGTCGTTGACTTCCTTTCTTCAACAAGTTCTGCCAATAATCGTATTCAGCGAGAGATAACTCAATTTTTTTCCTTTGAGAGCCTCCTTGCCGAGAAACTTTGATTTTAACAGCGAAGCTCCCTAAGCTATATTTCGTTGAAAAGTACTGGAAACGCATTTGTGGAAAAGTTTTACATCAGATTTCAATTGGAGAAATGTAATATTGAGGAAGTATTTTGTACGAGAGGGATTATCCCGAATTTATATTCGCCTAAAATGCATCATTCCTGTTTTCAGTCGGATGCTAAATTAGCAGGAAATTCAAAAACGTCTGCTCAATATTAGGAATAAAATTATTGAATGAAACAATTAGTACAAATGAATGAAAAATGGGCATGAAGTTTCCTGAATAGAGGAGACTGGGATGGTTGATACATTTTTTCAATTTTTCATCATAAAAATTCGATTTCTATTGTTTTTTTTATATTTTCATTTCCATCTAATCCTTCAATATTCAGGAATAATTTAATTCTAATTGGGTCGTGAAAACTAGAAAATATCACATAATATCAGTCTTTTGAGTTTGGATAAAGTGTTAGCTTATGTTTCGGAGGATGCGAATGCCTTTTTTGATTATTTTGGTTCAGTTTGTATCGTTATTCGCTCTTTCCATTTACTATACAACAGATTTTCCATTCTAAGTGAAAGGATATTATACCCGATAATAACGTGGAATAAAAAATAAACCTTTATCGACATGAATTAATATAAAGATTTACATATAGAACAACGATTATAGCAGGTAATAAAGATGTCCCTAACATTCAGAAATTGCCTATAATATTCATGAATAACCCATTTTTATTTCGAATTGCTCGAGTGAATTTTAGCCGTGAGTACAAAGTGTGAATTTAGTTACTGGTTTCATTCCAATTTGCGTGAAATTATGGGAGATACGATCAACAAAATGGCCGACTCGATATGGAGCGTTTGGCAATTAAGGGTATTGAATAGATGGTCATATCACCATCGACGTTTCCTCTATTTATACTCTGATCCTGGCTATAATTTTATCAACTAGTTCACAATGCACAATGGATATCCGACTAGCTCATGTTGTCATGGCATGCAAATTTTCAAATTGAAAAACGACTACCCCTTGTTTACTGCCAACTTCATGCCGGAAGATTAAAGAGACTCTTTTTCATGGCGACAATTCAAGTTGTTGCAAAGAATTTTATTATCTTGCAAATGAGAAGTAAATTTCATTTTTAGTTTTTAGTTTTCAGAAATTGAGTGTGACAATATTGAAACTAAACTACTGGTCGAAAAGAATATCTGTGCGGATGAAATAGCTGTTATTTTTTTTGCTGCTGTTTAACTATTTTCCAATTGACATATGCACATACTTTTAATATTTTGTATAATGCGCCGGTGAAAAATCGTACTGAAACCAAACAGTTTGAAAAAATCATTGTTGCAGGTGCAACAAATCTCACCAAGAATTATTTGTCCAACAGAACCCAACAAACAAATATCTGCGATAGTTTATCTAGTACTTTGCCTGTTATTGCTGGTATACCTCAGGGAAGCATTTTAGGTCTTCTGCTTTTTGCGCTTTATACTCACAGCTTTCAACTCTACTTGAAGCATTGTCAAGTTCATTTTTATGCTGATGATAGGCAACTTTATTTTAGTTTCAACCCTGGGACGCCGTTAGTACAAGAATATCTTGATAGTGTTGTTAGTGTATTCAAGGTTCATAGATTATATATTAATCCTAACAAGACCAAAGCTATTCTATTCGGCAATGAAGTAACGTGTAATCATTTGGGAAAACAGAAATTTTTTCATATTATATCAGAGAACGAGTGGGGTTTCATGGACTACTCAGGTTTGAATGTTGAATCAAAGTGCAACAGATTGCTTGATATTATTCAAGATGCAGTTAACTTGTCTTTTCCGGAAAAGGTTCCCTCGGCTCAGAATTATAGTTCAAACTCAGCAGTGGATTGGTTTGATAATGACTTTAGAAATAGAACGGAGCAGGTACGATGTCTGAGTGAACTGAAAAATAACTATCCGGATAATGTCTATGTCAAGAATTCATTCGAGTTGCAAAGGGCATTTATTCTAGGGAAATTACATTGGCGAAATCTTAAGCCTTTGAAAAACATATTATGAGATCGAAAAATAAGAATAAGGCCTGTTGGGATGTTTTGCACTCAAAGAATAAATCACAAACGTCGAATAAAAAAGTCAGTTTTACTGCTGATGAATCTAATTCTATCTTCCTGGAAATACCTGATAAAATTAAGAATAGCATTTCCAAGTATAACCGGAATTTTAGAAGCTATTTAACCGACACAAAAGCACAGGACTCAAACCAATTCAAATTCAAGCCGTTATCATACATTAACGTGAGAGATGTGATAAATAGCTTCACTAATAGCAAATACAAATATCACTATGGACAGAGCATGGAAATTATTGAAAATATCGAGAGTCATGCCAGTTCACAAGAAAGGACCCCATAA
The DNA here is from genome assembly GCA_013387265.2 of Cryptolaemus montrouzieri. Classification (NCBI taxonomy): domain Eukaryota; kingdom Metazoa; phylum Arthropoda; class Insecta; order Coleoptera; family Coccinellidae; genus Cryptolaemus; species Cryptolaemus montrouzieri. Next base: position 81,245,796 of record JABFTP020000103.1, on the reverse strand, counting down.
TGATATTAATAACTACAGACCGATAGCTTTGGTGCCTATTTATTCAAAAATTTTTGAAAGTTGCTTGAATCACCAAAAAGTTAATCACTTCGAAACATTTGGGTTGTTTTTTGTGAACCAGTATGGCTTTCGGAAAAACCGATCCACGGCTGATGCTATTAACAAATTGTTAGTAATCATAGTTGAGGGGATGGAAAAAGGTTTTATCGTGGGTTTGATGTTTTACGGCTTTAGCAAGGCATTTGATTGTGTCGCACCTGAGATTGTTGTTGAGAGGCTCAAATTTTATAAATTTAGTGAAAACAGTGAAAACCCATTTGATTCGTTCTTTTCTTACGGACCGAACTCAATACACTGTCGTGAATGGAGTTGCTTCTGAGAGTGGAAATGTCACCGGCGGGGTCCCACAGGGGTCGGGTTTGGGTCCTACATTATTTCTAATTTTTATCAACGACCTAGTGCAGTCAGTAGACGATCCAGTTAGGAACAGTTACTCAGCGACCTCAAGGATTCCCATGGCTCGCTATTGGAATGGTTCTCGGTAAATGGCTTATTTCTTAACTAGGACAAGACTTCGAAGATACTTTTCACACATAGACAGACTACGATTCCTAACCCGGATGAAGTAAAATTTCTGGGTGTATACTTGGATCCTAAACTAACTTAGGCAGAACACGTTCATTATCTTGCTTTCAAAATTTCGGAATTTATTTTCGTGAGTGCGATACATATGGCATATTTTGCTATGATCCAACCTCATTTGACTTACGCTTTGACCGGCTGGGGCCACTCTCCCCACGCTTCTAGACTCTACGGTTTGCAGAGACGAGCTATTCTTATCATGGCTAAGATTCCATATCGGTCTAATGCTCCTAGTAAGTTTGTGGAGCTGAGAATTCTAACTTTCCCGTCTTTGTTCATTCTCATTGCCTTCTCGCGGGCAAGGCTGATCAAAATAAAGTTCAACAAAACCTACTACATAGTTATGACACTAGAAACCGTAATAACTTCCAGATGGAATTTCTGAGATTAAAATCAAAGGTGTTTCTGAACAAGATGCCGGAAAGTCTACGAAACCTTTCATTTCTACGCTTCAAATCATTTTTGAAGTCTTCTTGTACGCCATGCCTTCTACGATATCGAAAGAATTTCTAGATGTTGACTTTTACGCCACGGCTTTCGAGATGTCTAACTGAGACAAAACTTCTGTGTTATGATTATTTTACTATTGTAATAATACTTATTATTATTCTTGTATTGTGATATTTTAAAAGTTGATCAAGTGACATATGCAAACATTTTATATTTTGGTACTGCATGAATAAATCTCTAATCTGGAAGATATCATGAGTTTATCTATCGGTATTTCCACTTGTAACGAGATTGCTCATATATTGTGTTTTAGACGCGTTCAGCTTTAGTCCAACCCTTTCAGAAGCTTGTTTGAGGCTTTCAAGCAAAAAAAAAAAGAAAAAAAAATCTGGAAGATATCATGAGTTTATCTATCGGTAGGGAGTACATCTCAGTTGTGAAGTCAGTTCGTAACCTGGTTCTCATTATGGATATATTTAGATATCGCGCACAAATTTCCAGTTGTATTCGTAAATCTGTGAATATTCTACGTCTTCTGTATCCTCATAGACAATCACTACCTCTAGGATTGAAAATATCCTTATGCAATACCCTTGTGCTATCCAGTTTCATTTATTGCTCCTAAGTTTATTATTCTTGCCTTGATCAATAAACAATGTAACAAATAAGTCACAAGTTGGTGGAAGCTAAGTGGCTCAACATGACCAATAGATTTCACTTAGCAGCGTTGATTTTATATTACAAAATAATGTGGAAGGAAGCCTTCCTATTTTCACCGGAAAACCACTTTAAGATCTGATGTTTATACTCTGAATACCAGAAGTAGAGGTCTCATTTCTCCTCCTATGCACAGAATTGTCGAAAGAACTTCCTCGTTCGGCATCTATTAACTCTATAATGAGTTCATAGCTGAATACTACAGGTCTTCATCTGTTGCCTCGTGTTTGGACGATCTTTTTCAAAAAACTCTTTGTGCGCCTTAACTGATTGCAGTTTTTTTACTCACCCCACATAATCATTTTCTCTTTCTAATTTTTGTAGTTGGTTTCCCGAAAAGGGTTCGCTTAATAATAGGTAATATTATAACTTTTTTTTGTATCAGGGTTTGAGTGGAAGAGCAGAGTGTGCCCATGGCAACTCTCTGAACTCCGCCCTGTGATAATGAAATGATACTTTATTTTCTTCCTTGTTCTCATGAATTATTCAATAAAGTCAATTATTATGAAGAGAATGAGACGCTACGCTACTGGTCAGTTTTAACTGGCAGTGAGCGCCGCCTACTAGGCGGTTACTAATTTCGAATTTCCACCTCGGATGACCTTCAAGGATCATTTTAGAGCTCGCGGACTATAGTCACCGGTATTCGAGGGTTGAAATGCGAGTGGCTGCAAGATGTCCCTTAGAATATGATAAAGCTTATGTAGGTGACAAATCGAAGAACCTTTATTCGTGATAGTTAATAAATCTTGAGATATAAGTAGGCAATACAGCTAGTTATAGTACAACTTGTTCAATAAAAATTCAACTTTCTAGGTCTATCACAACCAAGTTAAATGAGGTTTATGAGTGCCATGAGTGACTTTGACAGAAGCATGGTAGTACTATTATTTTTCTGGAATTGAAAGGCTCAGCATCACTAACCTCAAATAAGAAAAAGTGTAGTAATCTACTAAATAAATAGCAGAATGGAGTAGACAAACAAAACTGTCCAAATTTACTTCAAATGACTAGTGATTATTGCAAGCAATTCGATTGCGTGCAACACACCAGAGTTTCAGGACATTGCTATTAATGCGAACAATTATTATCCAAGTACACCCCATATACACAAAATTAGCTACAATTTGTTTTCTGTGCATTTTGTGGCAACTGTCGCAACCGCTAATGTATTACTTTGCAGATATTTTCTCCCATGTGTGATCAAAGTTTCACTGCAGACTTGTTCCTCAATAATTTTCTGTAAAAATTCAAGTAAATTCTTTGCAAAAACAGATTAGGTTCAATAAAAGTCGTACGTAAATTGAATTCTGTGTTCTATCGAGAATCTGAATTGGAAACAGAGAAAATAGAATATTCTTTCGGTAGGAAATAGATGAGGCTTTCAAAGGATTACATTTTTGTGTGTTCCCGCAGCGCAAGGCGTTTTATCGCTGCGAATATTCAAAGAAATGAATAAAATATATGTTGAGAAATTTCAACTGTCAATTTAGGAAATAGATTGTAAATAGAATTCTCGTCCTTTTTCAGGAAAGGTTTTATTATACATTGAATTCTTGCTTAACCGTTGATGATACAGGATTAATTAAAACTTTTGGCAAAGGTAACACTGGAATACTCGACATATGTTTCGGGTTATCAGCCCATTAACAAAAGTAATACAATACTGGAAGATCGATGCCAGGAATGATTTTTTCTTTTCGTTTCGATTACTACAGGTGTATATATATATATATATATATATATATATATATATATATATACTATATATACATATTTATATATATATATATATATATATATATATATATATATATATATATATATATATATATATATATATATATATATATATATATATATATAAAGATTTCCAATATCGAAATCGAGCCAATGCATCAAGGAGATACATATAAATATCTTGGATTTTGTCAAGAGAAGACAATTAACCATAGCAGCACTAAAGAAATTATTAGAAGTTCATATTACAAAAGACTAAGAATTATCATCAAGAGTTATTTAACTAGTAAAAACATTTTCAGAGCTATCAACTCCTATGCTGTTCCTATTCTTACATCTTCTTTTGGAATTATTAAATGGTCTAAAACTGATCTAAATGAATTACAATGTCAAACGAGGAAAATGCTCTGTAAATATCATAAGCACCACCCAAAGTCAGCTGTCCAGAGAGTTACACTACCTAGACATCTTGGAGGTCGTGGATTAATTGATTTGAATAATCTTCATAGTAAACAGATTTTTCATCTACGTTCCCAACAACATGATATTGTTGTTGCTTCAGATTATAATCTTACACCTCTGAACTTGACAATGCAAAAGGTAGATTTTGATATATTTGATGATAATTCTAAAAGAGAAAGTTGGATGCAGAAGGAATTACGCGGAAAGCACCCTAAAGAATTGAAAAATGATTATATTGATGAAATTGCATCGAATAAATGGTTAGTATCTGGAGAATTGTTTGCTGAAACAGAAGGCTTGGCAATTGCGATCCAGGACCAGGTTGTTTTCACAAGGAATTATAGAAAACATATCATCAAACAAAATATAGATGATTCTTGCCGTAGATGTTTCTGTTCTTCAGAAATAGTTTTCATATATTATCATCTTGCTCAGTCCTTGCTTCAACAGATTATTTAGAAAGACATAATGCCGTCGCTAATATTATTCACTTCAATCTAGGAATTAAACATGACCTAATTCCCAAAACAAAAAATTTCAAAAATATGAACCTGAGATTATTTGTGAAAATGACAAATATAAACTTTATTCTGATAAAACAATTCTGTGCAACAGAGCTGTAAAACACAATAGACCAGATATCGTTCTTATTGATAAACAGAATCAAATAACATATATAATTGATATTGCTATACCCGACACACATAATATACAAAATAAATACAATGAAAAATTTCTAAATATATGATGCTTGGCGACGAGATTTGAAAATGTGGAAAATGAAGAAAATATTTATTCTACCGATTATTATTTCTACAACAGGCGTTATTCCTAGAAATCTTCACAAAAGTATTGAGATTTTGGGTCTGAAGAAAAATTTGTTTGAACAGTTACAAAAGATAACAGTCATCAAATCTTGTAATATTCTTCGTAGGTTTCTTTCCGAAAATAATAATGAGGTAGAGTCATAGGTTTTCTCTTTAGTTCATACTGCTCAGAATCTCATTTCATATTTTATTCATTTGTTTATATAAATGTAATATAATTAACTGACAATTTTGTCATATTTATATTCAGAGCAGTATTCTATTCGATCGTTCACCACTTCACACAAAGGAAACTATTAATGAGTAACATTCAGTGTTACTTGACTAAGGTCCGTACACTGGATTTTTCCGGGGAGAAAGCCTCTGACACTACTCGTTGGTACATTGATATCATTGTCTGATGATGCTATAGTATGTATATATTCTGGTAGATTGATATATTCTCATAACATTTAACGTTATCCTAATATATAATTACTCCAGGATATGTTTTGATTATAATCATTGCCTGGCAATGGTATTAATTACCGGGTGGTGGATTTATATTTTTTCATGAAATCAGTTTGATTGCATGAACAGATATATGGGCAACTCGTCGAGGTAAAACCCCTTTTTTATATATATATATATATATATAGGTTAAGTAAAACTACTCATTTTGTCTATATATATATATATATATATATATATATATATATATATATATATATATATATATATATATATATATATATATATATATATATATAAACACCTCAAAAAGTCTAGGAACACTTACAATATCTTTAAAATATGAATTTGATGATTCGAATTTATAGAAATCTTTCGGTTTTTGTTAGGATGTATTGTATATAATGTATTCTCAAAAACAAAATAATATTTCACTTCTCCAAAGCACCTATTATAAAAAAAATGAAATTTGAAAATGACGAAATTTGGTAAAACACAAAAAAAAAACCCTGAACTAATATTTTCGAAACGATATGGAAGCACTTATATTTTTCAGTACCCAGAAGGTCCCAGAAGGTCCACCTCTGTTACTAATGACACTTCGGCATCGTCGCGGCATGCTCAATATTAAATTGTCTATTACATTTTGGCCTAAGTCATTCCAAGCCCCCTGAACTGCTAATCGAAGCTCCTGTTCATGATGGAAGACGTTTTGACGCAGGAGATTTCTGTTTAGGGTGTCCCACACATGCTCGATGGGATTCAAATCTGGGGAGCTGGATGGCCACGGTAGAAGATCGATATCATTCTCTTCAAGGACGTTCAAGACAAGTCTTGCACGATGAGGACGGGCATTATCTTGTTGGAAGAGTGGATTTTGACCCATTGTTTGGAGATACGGTACCACTACAGGTGAAACTATCTCATTTGCGTACGAATTTCCCGTGAGGCGTAATTCTCCCCAAAACATCATTGATCCGCCTCCCTGTCTAACAACTTCTCGAGCATGCTGGAGACGGTTTTGCTTTCCAAGTTCCCTCCATATTCGAATTCACCTACCTTTTCCCTGTAGATGACAGTTTTCTATAGATATAGATTCTATAGCACAAAGTGAATACGAATTCGAAGTACCCAGGCTAAAAATTCAAAACAAAATTGAAACTATTGATGATAAAGGCGCCACGTGATTTTCAATAGAGCATGAGACAAAAAGGTACTTCTATGAATTCACTATTCAAGATGAAAAAAAATGAAATCACGAAAACAAAATTGTACTAATATAGAAAGCTTTATTCAAGAAAATGGGAATATTAGTTGATGAATGATGTCATTTCAGTTCGACAGAATAGATATTAAACAAAAATTAATTTTGTCCTCTGTATATTGTATACAATATCCCCAGGCACACAATGTATGGTATAATATCGATAATCAGACCAACTATTCACCAATCTGAATAAACTTGAACAATACAGAAATTCTGAAATAATCTTGGTGATTATATGAAGGAAATAATAAGTAAATGAATTAATGACTGAAATTTATGAAGATTAAAATGAACAAATCCCAAATGATAGAGATTTTCAAATAACCCAAAATCAAATATACCAATGATTTGTTCGAGTTCCTCAGAAAGAATAATTATAGATTTCTTTGTTCGATTTAATGACGAATCTAACCTGCGACAGTACTGGTGAATGTACTACGATTTGCCACAGGCTTTAGAAACACCCTGTATACCGCGAAGCCTCCAAAAGCATTGAATTCTGCTTAACGAGCTTCTTCACTTACAACGAACTGGAAATAATCGATATTTAGTATTATTTAGATGCCTTCTAAGAGAAAACAAAAAATCGCAAAATTTCCATTGAAAAATTCATATTTTCGTATCGGTTAATTTCACGTGGAATGATATGAAGGGAAAATTGTTCAGAATTTAATTTCCTACAATAAAGAAGATAGAAACATACTTTATGCTATTTGAAATGACAAACCGGTTATACCGGCGGTGCCACATCATTCAAAATATTTTCGGAACTTTGTTCGAGTAAAATTCAACACAACAGGAAAAAATTCTCCAGTCGGTCATTCCTTTCCCCATTTCCTTTTAATGTCCCATATCGTGTGGACACCCAGTATAGTTGGAATATAAATGCATCAAATACAGGTTTTGGAAATTTCTCTTTCATGCTTCATTCTCTGAATCAACGCGATAAAGCTGGGTATAGTACGGAAATTATTGGATTCGTATTTAGGGCAACAACTGTGCGATTAGTGAGCTTCTCTATAATAAGGGCATATTATTGATATGTTAACAGGTAATGTACATATATGTAGACATGTGTATTACGATATAATTAGTTCTTAAGACCACTTCATTCGTAATTGAATGGGGTGAATCGATAAGCGTCTTATGAATCTCACAAAGCTGAGAGACGAGAGACAATATATAATTCCTGACACATATTATAAGCTCCTATTTCCACTTGTAACATCTTCGGAGTAGAACGCCAATAACACTGCATAACAGCAAATCTATATGGAACATTTTCTGAATTTGTACGGCTCTTCAAGTCGACAGAGGTTTAGACATCACTGGAGAAAAACTAACACCCCTGATATACGCAGATGACGTTGTTGTGATTGGTCAGACGAAGGAAGAACTGAGTACACTTATAGATGATATTCGTAGAACAACAGAAAGGGTGGGTTTGGAAATCAACTATGATACAACAAAATATATGTAAAACCAAGAAGAACCCAAGCAACATCTTAGAATAAATAACAACGAGATAGTGAAAGAAGAGTATTTCACACAAATCGTTTAGCTGCTGTGAATTTTTGAAGTTCACAATAATGAGTATTTGCACAATGTCGAAAATTCAAGGTTCTCAGAATTTCACGAAAATTGGCGTATAGATAGATTACGTTTTGCTGATTAAGAATCTGTTTATAGTTCTTTCTAAACACAAATCGTTTAGCTGCTACAAAAAATCATTATTGGAAAAGCAAATCAAGAACTCGAGATTGATGAACGAATAAGAATGACCTGGGCAGCTTACTCGAAAATAAAGCTGATCTCTACAACCAGTGCCTCTTACCTGTAACAACAAAACGTGGGTCTTCACAAACGCCATCCTCGACAAACTGAGAGTAAACCAACGGGCGATAGAGAGAAAGGAATCACATTGAGTGATCGTAAAATGAACAATTGGATAAGAGAGATGACTGATGTAGACGACGTGGTGAGAAGGTCTGCCAACTCGAGATGGAAATAGACTGGACATGTGGCTACACACCCGGAAAACTGGAGGGGAAAAATAATAGGATGGAAGCCGTTCGATCAGAAAAGAGGAAGGGGATGAAATGAGATGGAGTGATGAACTGCAGGTCCAAACTGGTACCAGGTAGCAGAGAGTAGGGAATTATGGAGGAGTACATGGGAGGCCTATACCCAGAGGGTAGAAGACGGCTGACAAGACAGGACAGTACGGCTCTCCCCTAGGGGCGCACTGATTTTTATGAGGGTTGCGACTACATCCAGAGAACATCAACGATTTAATTTATTCGAGTGAGAACATATTTTGCTAATACATTGATGGCCTATTTTCGTAAGAAATAATTCCCTTATAGGAATATATAGTTATCCGTTTATCTGTATGTCGTTCAAAACTCTTACCTCGGAAACATATGTGGGTGAAGAACAAAATTGATAGCCAATATTCAGATCGGTCATCTTCTGGTCCTATCAGAAGATCAAACTTCTTAATCAACCTAAACGAAAAATCCTGCTGATTCCGTTGTATTTTGCGGCATATACACTCTCCATTACTACTAGTGCCATCAGTTGTAATATTAACCCGTCGATAACTTGGTACTTCATTGATAGCTTTTGAAAATTTCATGAATTTTGTATGTAGAATTTATTCTACATATAAAATTCTAATAATTCATCAATGAACAAGTCGCTTTAAGCCCTTCATCTCTATTGAATCTCTTCAGGGAGCAATCTATTCCTTAATTTTATTGGATATACCTGACATGAATAACCACTTAAGAAGAGCAACCCAATAATCTTTTAACTAGTTAAGAACATCTGTATTTATATTTTCATTCTTATTTTCTGTATATTTCTTCGTCTGAAGAAGCTACGTTGTAGTGAAACGCGTTACGAATCACAATTATTAAGTAAAATTCCTAAAAACACATTACTTGTTTTAATTATTGATAATGGAATTTACCAAGTTAAAGCCTCCCAAATTCAAATCTTAGATTAAAACTTCTGTTTGCCGTAGCACCTACTAAAATAACTGTATTCCATTGAAAATGATGTTTCTCAAATATAACTTTGGCGTATAAAATAGAAGAATAGTAAGTTTTTATATATCGCTATATAAAAAAATGAAAATAGGTATGTTCCAAATGAAGATAATTTTTCTCCTTACTTGGTAAAAATATAGTTTGGTTAGAAAATGTGCTGACATTTTTACAACATGATGAAAACGAGAAGTTATTGCGATCGGCGATTTTTGGAAGCACCTTGTATAAAAATTGGATTTAGGATCATGAGCACTTTGTCAAAAAATTGAGTTTTTTTTTAAAAACCACCTCTGAAGATGGGCAATATAGATTGAAATGTAATTAGAGATTCGTTTGGCTTTTGAGATGGGATCATAAAAGTATGTATTTATGACAACAATCCAGAATTTTTCAAACAAAACTCAGGACTACTATATGGTCCTCACACAGTAGCAGATATTATTATGAATAATCTTGAAAATCAATGATGAGTAAACAAAATAAACAAAAATTATTATTTTTTGGTACAGACAAATAGATCAATAATAATCTCAGCTACAACATATAGAGAACAAAACTTTCACAGACTCAACAATCCCAATAGATTCTTCTAATTATATTACGAATAAATTACCCGCTCTTGATTCAATGATCCATAGAGCCTTTTCCATTTCCCTTTCCTTTACAGGCTTTAATATGAAAATCAATCATTAAAAAAGTTGCATCAATAATAATATTATAGTCTACCATATAAACAGTACTATTAAACGCAAAGAACAAAAAGAAACTCCTCAATCACTTGATTCCATTACTGAAAAACCTGAAAATGAATACGCATGCCTACCTTTTGTTGCCCCAGTCTAATAACATCTTTCCAAATTTAATTTTCATATCAACCTTTTTTGACAGTGGTCCCAACATAAGCAAATTACCATTCAATGTCAAAGCAGAAACCAATAAATTCAAACAGTCTGAAACATACAGAATTGACTGCAATGAATCCAAAACAGTTTACGTAGGTCAAACAGGTCAATTTTCTGAATTCACATTCGAATAACATCCAAAACAGTTACACCTAGGTTTTAGAGGTCAAAATTTTGAATCTAGATTCGAAGAACATCTCTCATCAGACAAGAAATTTGCAGTTTCTGATCATATTGAGTGTAGAAATCACATAATTACATTGAATAATTTGAAAATTCATCATAAAGGGAGGACGATTAATCTATTGGAAAGCATGGAAATTATCAAACTTTGTGAAAACCCACAATTCACCAATAGTCAACTAGAATTGAATAGCTTTGCAGTACTCTAGATTTGAAATACGTATAGTTAGGACTTTCTTCATAACTCTTAGATCAAAACACTCAAAATGACGTAACTGTCGTTTCATTTTATTGCGACTAAAAACTACCCCAAAAGTCGCAAAAGAGCAATTGAACGAGTCATTTGAATTATATTTTCTTATATTCGCGATCACAAGTACATTTTCGATAACTAAACTGTCGGTTTCTGAATTCAACAAGGTAACAGGAGAATTGATTACGAAGTGCAAGAAGTCGGAATAATCATGAAAAATATAAAACCATGGAAGAGGAGCACCGAGACCTTCGAAACGTCAACCGAACGTGTTTCCAATATTTTACATCAATATTGGTTCATGGAAAAGCTCTATGCTAGGTGAGTGCCTCGTTCGCTTACGCTCGATCAAACGTCGCATCGAAACATTACTTTAAACGAGAAATTGACACTGTACAAGAGAAATCGAAAATAACTTGATCTGCGTAAAACGTTATGTAACTGAATTTGGGACTCCAAAGAAATTATCTGTATTGATTACTTTGAGATGAATACGACCATGTTGAATATCGAAATGCTCTACTTCAAATTAACGTCATATTATATAAAACGTTCAATCCAGGGACATGGGCGTAGCCAGACTTAAGCAAGGGGGGCAGCTAGAGATCGTGGGTGGGGAGAAAGAAGTTAAATGATGTAGAGATGGCTTAAAAACTATGTGAATGTGACCACCTTTTCATTTGAATTATATGAATATTTCGTCCTTTGGATTTCGAAAAACCAGATGTTAGAAATGTATTTAACTAATATTGAAAGGGAGTTCATTACTTGAAAGAACAAAAATTTGAGATTTACATAGATCAGTATGGTTTTCATTATCTGAAAGTTATCATTGAAGAGTGATCGAAAATTACCACACATTCTAGGTAATTCAAAGTTCTTCATATCTAATTTTGAAGGAACGACTAGTCGGATCTACTTAAAATTCATTACAGTCTGGACGAGATAATTTGGAAACTCCTTCATAAGATTTTTAGCATTAAATAAGTGTGATAAAGATTCATTTTGAGGACTGAATGCGATTTTGAATTTCAATTCTGGTGGGTTATTTGCGCCGTTTTCACTTATATTTCCAAAAGAGAGTTGTCGTATTTGCTGGTACTTTTAGTTGAAAATACTTAGATAATAGCTATATGTAATAGTTTTCGTTTCCATATTTGGTCTATTGAACTACGATCTGAATTATTTTTTAATGGTTTCAATATATTTTTTACCAATGATGAAGGTAATGAAAATGCTCTATAGACCATTTAATTGTATACTCTCAATTTCAAAAAAGTCTAATAAGACAACTAAGAGGATAGAGCTGAACTAGAATCTTAAACAGAGTATAAAGCAAGAAATTGATGAGAGTTCACTAATATGGTAAGTCTAATACAGTTTTGAAAGAGTTTATACTACTAATGTGTTAACCACATCATTTGGTTGGAGGTTTTTGTATTGGAAAATTCGGCGGTAGCGTCAGGAAGACCTGAATTTTCTTTGTGCAGTTTGATGTTAAGATTGTTGATTCCGATTAATGACTTAGATGGTTGAAATTGTGTTTCTCACTTCAGGAACGTTGTTAAGGACATTACCAACCAGGTTGAGCTTGGGTTTAGCCCAGTGGAAAAACAACCTAACCATGGCAACCCTAGCATTTCTAAGGATTAACTTCAAGACTCGGAAAGCAGCTCAATTGCTGAAGAAATTGTCTAAGCGTCCATTTGTTTAACTTTGATCAACCTCAATCACTTGGGTACTGGCTTCGTCAAAGAATGTAGCACCAATTGATAACTGTTCTTACCCGGATATATCACAGCTCTCATATGCTAGATAATTATAAGTACATGTGTCGTGCAAGATCGCCGCAGATTTCTATTACTTTAATTTGATTATGTGACGATAACTACAATGCATTTTCGCACTTTCTTCAGAAGCATTTTCAATAGGGTGTCCCTTGAATCAATTTTCATCTGGATCAAATCTCAAAAAACACCTTCGTCCGAGGATTTTTCTCTCGATAGTGAGTGATCTCGCACCTATTCTGCGAGATCAATCTCGCTCCCAAAATCATGCGCGATCTCGCAAGATTTGCAAGATTGGTATTATGTAATTTTGGTTAGCTTTCAGTGCTTTCACATTTTGTTGTTGACTTATGTAAGCAATGTACCTATTCCTGGCGGCAACACGTGGCGCTAGGGCCACAGCACGATAGGGATGAGTAAGGCGAGACGTTTTCCGGTTGTCGTAAATTTGTCATTGTTTTGGGCGCCTGGACGTATCAGAGTTCATGGCAATCTGCAGATCTATTAACTATTCCAATAACCGTTGAAAATGGTTCCTTGTGTGTTTGAGTTCTCTCGATCTATTCGTTTTGTGTTAAAATGACAACAACAGCACGATCTCCCAAAGGCTTACATGTACATTTCCTGTCCAAGCACAAAATTGATACTTCTCATAGAAAAGTGACAGAAAACATGGCTCTGGTTCCATCAAATTCTTCAACGTTGATGTATGCTTCCTCGTCAGTAAGGCTACCTCATCTAACCGGTACGAAGAGACAGAAAAACTCTGCTTAATTTTCGTCCCTACAAAAAGTTTCTTTTGAGAAAAGAATTTCAAGGATGATTTCTAAAGATGGCATGACTTTTAGATCTTTCTGTACGTCGAAAGACTTGATATAAAACGTTCAATCCAGGGACATGGGCGTAGCCAGACTTAAGCAAGGGGGGCAGCTGGAGATCGTGGGTGGGGAGAAAGAAGTTAAATGATGTAGAGATGGCTTAAAAACTATGTGAATGTGACCACCTTTTTATTTAAATTATATGAATATTTCGTCCTTTAGATTTCGAAAAACCAGATGTTCGAAATGTATTTAACTAATATTGAAAGGAGTTCATTACTTGAAAGAACAAAAATTTGAGATTTACATAGATCAGTATGGTTTTCATTATCTGAAAGTTATCATTGAAGAGTGATCGAAAATTACCACACATTCTAGGTAATTCAAAGTTCTTCATATCTAATTTTGAAGGAACGACTAGTCGGATCTACTTAAAATTCATTACAGTGTGGACGAGATAATTTGGAAACTTCTTCATAAAATTTTTAGCATTAAATAAGTGTGATAAAGATTCATTTTGAGGACTGAATGCGATTTTGAATTTCAATTCTGGTGGGTTATTTGCGCCGTTTTCACTTATATTTCCAAAAGGAAGTTGTCGTATTTGCTGGTATTTTTAGTTGAAAATACTTAGCTAGTAGCTATATGTAATAGTTTTCGTTTCCATATTTGGTCTATTGTGCTGCGATCTGAACTATTTTTCTAATGGTTTCAATATCTTTTTTACCAATGATGAAGGTAATGACAATGCTCTATGGACCATTTAATTGTATACTCTCAATTTCAAAAAAAGTCTAATAAGACAACTAAGAGGATAAAGCTGAACTAGAATCATAAACAGAGTATAAAGCAAGAAATTGATGAGAGTTCACTGATATGGTAAGTCTAATACAGTTTTGAAAGAGTTTATACTACTAATGTGTTAACCACAACATTTGGTTGGAGGTTTTTGTATGGGAAAATTCGGCGGTAGCGTCAGGAAGACCTGAATTTTCTTTATGCAGTTTGATGTTAAGATTGTTGATTCCGATTAATGACCTTGATGGTTGAAATTGTATTTCTCACTTCAGGAACGTTGTTAAGGCCATTACCAACCAGGTTGAGCTTGGGTTTAGCCCAGTGGAAAAACAACCTAACCATGGCAACCCTAGCATTTCTAAGGATTAACTTCAAGACTCGGAAAGCAGCTCAATTGCTGAAGAAATTGTCTAAGCGTCCATTTGTTTAACTTCGATCAACCTCAATCACTTGGGTACTGGCTTCGTCAAAGAATGTGGCAACAATTGATAACTGTTCTTTCCCGGATATATCACAGCTCTCATATGCTAGATAATTATAAGCACATGTGTCGTGCAAGATCGCCGCAGATTTCTATTACTTTAATTTGAATATGTGACGATAACTACGATGCATTTTCGCACTTTCTTCAAAAGCATTTTCAATAGGGTGTCCCTTGAATCAATTTTCATCTGGATAAAATCTCAGAAAACACCTTCGTTCGAGGATTTTTTGATCTCGCACCTATTCTGCGAGATCAATCTCGCTCCCAAAATCATGCGTGATCTCGCAAGATTTGCAAGATTGGTATTATGTCAATTTTGGTTAGCTTTCAGTGCATCTTTTTGTTGACTAATGTAAGCAATGTACCTATTCCTGGCGGCAACACGTGGCGCTAGGGCAACAGGGCGATAGGGATGAGTAAGGCGAGACGTTTTCCGGTTGTGGTAAATTTGTCATTGTTTTGGGAGCCTGGACGTGTCAGAGTTCATGACAATCTGCAGATCTATAAACTATTCCAATAACAGTTGAAAATGGTTCCTTGTGTGTTTGAGTTCTCTCGATCTTTTCGTTTTGTGTTAAAATGACAACAACAGCACGATCTCCCAAAGGCTTACATGTACATTTCCTGTCCAAGCACAAAATTGATACTTCTCATAGAAAAGTGACAGAAAACATGGCTCTGGTTCCATCAAATTCTTCAACGCTGATGCATGCTTCCTCGTCAGTAAGGCTACCTCCTCCAACCGGTACGAAGAGGCAGAAAAACTCTGCATACTTTTCGTCCCTACAAAAAGTTTCTTTTGAGAAAAGAATTTCAAGTATGATTTCTAAAGATGGCATGACTTTTAGATCTTTCTGCACGTCGAAAGACTTGAGGGAATTATTTGCGACTAGTGACTACAAATTACCTGCATCGCCTAACTCCATAAAACAGATTGTTATGGATTATGGCACGAGTTTGCAAATAAAAGTTTCGCAGGATCTTATGAATATAGGAAAGAATAGCCATAGATTCAGCCTAACTTTCGATTAATGGATTTCATGCAAAAACAGGCGCTTCATGAATGTGAATGTTTATACATTTTCAGAGAATTAAAATATGTTCTGGAACTTGGGTCTTGTGCGCATAGTAGGTAGCATTCCTGCAGAGAGTTGCATAACTATTTTGAAGAAGAAATTATCATAATATGGCTTGTCATTAGAAGAAGATATAGTAGGTGTTACTACAGATGGTGCCAGTGTGATGGTGAAGGTTGGGCGACTCATGAATCCTCTTCACCAGCTATGCTACGCTAACGGCATTCAATTGAGAGTTATAGATGTGGATTACAAATCAAAACGCGGAACCAAACGCAAAAAGAAAGTACAAAGGACACAGTCGCAGCTCAGTCAGATGTGGAGGAGTCTGACGATGAAGAATTTGACGACATTATTGATAATGAAGGATTCGACTGCAGAATACCCACTGCAGATGAAGTTGACTTTGTGCCTGATTTGATCACCATATCAAAAAAGTAAGACAAGTAGTCAAACTTTTTAAAAAACACCAACGAAGAATGACATTCTTCAGAAATATATGAAGGACGAATTCAGCAAAAAGGTGCAACTTGTGCTAGACAGCAAAACACGCTGGTCTAGTCTTACAGATATGATTTCCACATTCAATAAGGTGAAGCAATGTGTAAGCAAACCTTGATTGATTTCAATATTGGATCGAATACGAATCATAGTTTCTCAGACGAAGAATATCGTGCTTTATCAGATTTAGAAACTCGTATTTCAGCCGGTAAAACTGGCAGTGGAAGTACTATGTCGTCGAAATTCAGATTTGTTAACAACTCTGCAATTTATGGTGACAAAGTTAGTAGAACTCGGAACACCAGTAGCTCAAAAACCTGCTGAATCCATGTGGGCTCGGATTAATTAACGCCTAACATTTATGACCGCAGCATTTCATTATTTGACAGACCCTGTCCAATACGACGTATATTTCAATCAATCTGCTAGTGATCAAACTTCCAAACTATTTCCAAAATATTGAATCAAAAAAAAAATAATAAAGTTAAAGGGAGGATTACACAAGAACCAAAGATGACAATATTGCAGTCAATATACAAAACAAACCCTCTACATCTTCAATTGCAGGTGAAGCCATGAGTGAAAGTAATGATGACGATTCAATTTTATTAACTGTAATGAAAAAAATCAGATCCTAAAATGGCGCACGCTTCTCTTAGTCTTGATGAGGAATTGGAAATGGTATTGAAAGAGCGTTCGCAAAATCGTGTGGCACCTTTGTCATAGTCGCTTGATATGATTTTAAAGAAAGAAATCAATTTGTACGAGTCAGAAGGGTCAAAAGGACAAAATCTACAGTTCGCTCATCAATGTATTTTATCTGTAGTACCAACAAGTGTCGAGGCAGAACAGGCGTTTTCCTCAGCTGGTTATCTGGCATGCAGCATTCGGAGTCGATTGGCAGATGAAACCCTCGATACTTTATCCTTTTTGAGGAGTTATTTTCAAGTATTAGAATAATATGTTACTTTTTGAATGAATTACTGGTTATTTTGAGATTTTATTTCTCTATTTCTGCAGATCAATTAGAGCCAATAGAAATATAAATGATAGGAGTTTTCGTACATTTTCGATGATAATTTCTTCACAATGCGAGACCTTGCACAATCCTAGATTTCCCATCATTAGAATTACTTAATCTCTCGAATACCGAGATTGATATTTTGATGCGAGATTGCATTTCCTATGTGTTATGTATAGAGCCAATGATCTTTGTATTTTCGGCAGCAATCTGCTAATGGGCTGATTCTACTATTTTGAACAGAAAAACGCCGAGTACCATTCGGACCGGTTGAAGAAATAAGAATATTGCAGGAAACAGTACGTAGAGTGACATGAAGACTATGTTGAAAACTAAAAAAGAATATTCAAAAAAAAGTCTTGTATCTTTGTTGAGTCGGAAACTTGTCACACCACCCACGTATATGATAAACTTGTTGAAGAGGTGCTTTGATAGATAGTGATTTTAATAACTGACTTGATTTCATATCAGACTGAACAACGTTTTACGGTTAAGAAATTAGTTGGTTTGCAATTTTTGACGGAATTAAATGTTCTCTACCTACCTCTTTCAAATAGTTAAGATGTTACTGAATTAATAACTATTAATTTAAATTTAAACCAAATTCCTTAAGAAGAAAAAAGTTTAAAGTTATGTAACCAATAACTCTAGTTTACATTTTTCTCCAAATACGCGAGTATGGAGAAATCACCCCAATAAATCTATCCGGTTCTGTCCTGCCCCTCACATTGCCCCAAGTAAGGCAGCTGGGCTAATAATACGGATTGTGCAGACCATAAATTCGGGAATTGTGAGCGTTGCATAAAAGCAGAAAACACGTTTAATCTCGCCACATTCTTTTTTCAGACGGCGCCTTCGAAAACGTCCCTTTCCTTCACATCATATTTCGCGCCATACAAATCCTTCGTGCAACCTTTGAAAATATACTAGCTTTGTAACTGAATGCTAGCTGTGAGACACGGGAGATAAAAGTTCTTTGTCTGCATCCAGTTGGCTGTTTTCATGGCCGCATATTCTGGAGATCGTAAGATAAATCACCGAAAGAATGGCGTATGGTGTATTGTTGTTGTTCCTATTGAGAAGTAAAATTTGCCGGCGAACTTTTCCCGGATTTTTCCTGATTGTACAACAAACTCTTTCGAATTGAGAACTCAACGCGTGGGAATTGCAGCATACACATTGTTTTTTCTGGATCAGACATAAAGGAATTCGCCGGCAAACTTCTCGTGATTGTTCTACAAACAATTCCGAATGAGGAAATCATTTCATCTTACATACGAGGGCTACATCAATGACCTATTGTAACCGAAGATTTGACATCTGAAAGAGAGTTGAAGCCAATCATCTTTTGGAATGCTACCAAAAATTAGAAATTGCTTCATGGGCCGGTAAAAGGTCAACCACGTGAATGTTTCTTTAGGTTAAAAGGCAAGCAGAAATCAGACGTTGCCAAATCAAGAAAGAAATGTGAGTAACACTGTTTCGTCTTCAATTTTAATGTTTAAGATTTTTTAATTTTTTTTTTCACATTTAACTTTGATATTGCGTACAAACCAACTCATTTTTTAATGTACATTTTTTAAATGAGATAAAAAACACAAGGTTTAACTTTAATCTACACTTTATTTGAAAAAATTCGACGACGTTTCGCTTACACAGCAGCTTTATCAAGAATGAAAAACAGAATGAAGAGTATGGTATTATAAACAAATCGTAGAACAAGTTGGATGAATAACAGGAAAATCCACACCGAGCCATTGTACAGTTAGTATGAAAGGTAATAAAAACTAATTAAACAAGTTAAGTAGGGGTGAATAATTCACATCTACCTGTTCATTCAAAAGCTTGTCCGAATGTTTGTATCTATTTATTTCTAATGCTTCTAGGAGATCTAATTTTGAACTTTTTGATTTTATATGTAATATGTCAAAGTTTTTATTGAATGAATGGTTTTCTTTTATTAGGTGGTTTGAATAATTTGAATCAGATTTATTTTTATCGAAGCTACGTTTATGTTCAGATGTTCTTATGCCAAAACTCCCATAGGTCCTACCGATATAAATTTTATCACAAGAACCGCAATTGAGTTTATAGATTCTGATTTACTTGATTTTTCAACACGAGATTTATTATTTTAATATGTTCACGTTGTTTTCTCGTCAAACAAAATCTTAATATAACTTTCAAAACTTCTAATAACTTAGGTAAACATATTAAAAATAATAAATCTCGTGTTGAAAAATCAAGTAAATCAGGAATCTATAAACTCAATTGCGGTTCTTGTGATAAAATGTATATCGGTAGGACCTATAGGAGTTTTGACATAAGAACATCTGAACATAAACGTAGCTTCGATAAAATAAATCTGATTCAAATTATTCAAACCACTTAATAAAAGAAAACCATTCATTCAATAAAAACTTTGACATATTACATATAAAATCAAAAGTTCAAAATTAGTTCTCCTAGAAGTATTAGAAATAAATAGATACAAACATTCGGACAAGCTTTTGAATGAACAGGTAGATGTGAATTATTCACCCCTACTTAACTTGTTTAATTAGTTTTATTACCTTTCATACTAACTGTACGATGGCTCGGTGTGGATTTTTCTGTTATTCATCCAACTTGTTCTACGATTTGTTTATAATACCATACTCTTCATTCTGTTTTTCATTCTTGATAAAGCTGCTGTGTCAGCAAAACGTCGTCGAATTTTTTCAAATAAAGTGTAGATTAAAGTTAAACCTTGTGTTTTTTATCTCATTTATATCATGGATCTACATCAAATAACGGCCTCCACAATTCAATTGTACATTTTTTCGTTGTGTTTGTTTTCATGAGACTGGAAATTGAGCGAGAGAACTTTTTCTTCCGATTTCGCGGCATTCAAAATTCGTTACATTAAATTAAGATTCAAATACATATTGTCTTGGCGCTCTTTATCGGTTTTCAATTTCCCGCACATCTGTGAATGGAAATCGTGCCTCAGGGTAGCGCGCCAACCAGTCTGCTACAGAGAGTACTATCGACCGTATAGTGCCGCTCGAAATATAAGACTCGCTTATATGAGTTGCAGTTGCGCCAAAAAACCTCGTTTTCACTTCCATGTGGAACCAAATTTGTCTATTGTGACATAAAAGACTATTGAAATACATTTACCTTATGAATCATTAAAACCCAAACTAAGACATTTTCCAGGCCTGGACTACAGTGAAACTACAGTGCATAAAACCTAGTGCCCTATAGTGATTGTGAACTGAGTTTGAATGCATAGCTGTTCGCATCCTGGGTCTCCTCTATAAGTAAGTCAAGACAATAAATGAACAATCTCGTTACATTCGTTTCTTTCAATCTTTCGTAAATTTTATATATATTTTTCGTTCAGCACTCATAACTGAATGATACAATTTAGCGTATCAGTTTCTCCTATGAGTTTTTTATATACAGTTCACAGAAATCATCAATATTCTAGCTTATAACACTCCAAACACTCAGAACGCTGGTTTTTCCTAGAGATTTTTTTCATTCAATACTTATTCCACTCTGAGTAGCTTCTGCGGAAAAGAACATCACTTAGCATCACTGGCTTAGTGGCGCAGATCGTCGTTCGTCCTCTGAGTAGAGTTATCTGTGTTCATTCTCCACAAACTCGTTGCGATTTTTCGGATTCTGGGAATAGCTTGAGCGCCTATCTTTCGGAGGAGAAATAAAGCCGTCGGTCCTGACTAACAAGGATCTGTTGGACATTGAAGATCCCTTCAGTCGATACGAAATTCCCGGATTGGTGAGGTGACAGAATCCCCTGAAGTGTCGTCAGCCAAAAGCCAGAAATAGAGTTAAAAGAATGAAAAAATTGAAAAAACATGAACGCAGTATTTTTCGTGAAGAAAAAAGTTATCGAAAATTTTCGGAAGAAAACTCACATTGTTTATTCATCGATGTAACTGGTGCGATGGCTGTGATGCCACAGCAGTAGCCGCCCAAGATAATTTCATGTGTGTGTTGATTCGCTTCTTGAAGAAGGTTGAATTATGAGTTTGCTTAGGGCGATGAGACCATTGACCCATCATCTCTGATCGAAGGTGAGAAGGATGACTTGCATAAGTTATTACTAACTACCTTCGCCATAGACCAGAAATGACTACGACTTGTACTGGTTTGTTCAAGAAATCTATTGCTAATTCTTTCATTGAAGTAGGTATTCGAATAATCAACTGTTGAGGTATCTCCCTCCGTGGGTAAGTCAGTAGAAGTACTGACTCCCACGCCGAGGGCCCGGGTTCGAATCCCAGGTAAGATATGGATGTAGTATGAATGTTGGTGTGTTTGTCCCACGTATGTATATAAAAATCACATTGAGACTGGATACATAACCGATAGGTTGAGTCCATAACCTCCGAAGGCCAGATAACTTGTAATCCTCAGAGGTGGCAGTTATCACTGCACGGTCTAGGTGAGTGGTTCGGAGTCCACTATAAACTGTAGATCCTCAGAGAAAAACAAAACTGTTGAGGTATAAATGTTCCTAGAACGTACATACTTTTTTCCTCTAGTTCTTATTAGCTCAGGTCTTTACTGTAACACCTGTTCCTCAGTTTTTAGCGAACCAAGGTTCGCTAAAGAGGAGACTATTTATCACCCTGAGCTGTTCAAGTATTAGTGCAAAAAAATGGAACAGATTCATTCTAGATCAAAGGCTGTCATATTTGATCTAAATGAATCTATTCCAGTTTTTAGCACTAATACTCCAATAGTCTTGGGGCGATAGTCTTCTCTATTTATCAGTGGCTCACTCTGTATCTTCTACAGTTTTCAATCAAAAATGAAAATTCTTTCATGGGAATGCAGACAAAGATAATACTTTTCTTTCGAGTTATCACTCGACCCATCTACCCTCTTCCAAATTTTCAAGGGTGGTCACCCCTGCTCCAGGTGTTGAAATTCAAGCTGAGGATGGTACTTGATGATGACTGCCATTGATCTGCATGGATCTGATCCATTTTACCTCACTGAAACTTGAATAGTCTCAGGGAAATAATTTCCCTATCTTTCAGTTGCTCACCCTGTATCTTTTACAGTTTCCGATTAAAAATGGAAATTATTTCGAAATAATGTAGACAAAGATACCACCTTCCTTTTGAGCCATCGGTCGACTCATCTTCCCTATTCAGAATGTTCAAGGATTGCAACCCCCGATTAGGGGGTTGATATTTCAGGCAAGTATTATACCCCAAAAGATGTCCTCCTTGAAACAAAAATTGACCTATTTGTGAGTTTTGATCAGGAATGAATATCTGGGTAGACATAGCCTCTGTTTAGTTTTCGTTGAAGCACCCTGTATATAAACAGGTAGATACAAAATAAATAAGGGTGCAAACAAAAGGTGATAAACTGATTATGATAAAAGCAGGCATTAGATATCAAATAAGGACGAATAAGCCGGGCCATTCGGGTCGTTCAGAAGATTATCCCTATGGAGGGTTTGTTGGAGTTTAAAAATTTCGATAAATTCCAAGAAATCTAATTTTCGTCCCTTAGGCATTCGGTCAATAATTTAAAGTTTTTGTGTAGATGTTTTCTTCGTGGGGTGTGAAATGTAAAGGTCCATGCCTGTAAGAGTCATTTCAGTGATGGGCTCAGTGCACACATTGATGTTGGGATCTGGAAAACAGACATCAATGAAGAAAAAGACAAAAAAACTCCCAGAGCTTCTACCAGCTGGCTCGGTTGGAATTCCATTTCTACCTGGAAGGCATTGGGTCTTTATTGCGTGGCTATACGAAGCTACTAATGGCAGAAGCAATGTTCTGGTCGGAGTTGCCTAAGGATGCTGAAACCTGTAGACGGAAATCATCTGGATCAGAAACAAGAGAGGAATCGACAGTATTGGGAAAATCGGTTATATTGTCAGGAATTTTTGTCACCTCATCGACACATTGCGGCTGATCGCAAAGACTTTCGCTTGCCTTCCTGCTACATCGGTTCTATTTGAGTGTCGGAGCCAGTTCATGTTGTGACGCCTATGAGTTTCCGTTAGAACTAAGACAGGTTGTGTGTCTTGTAGGTGCTGGTCTACCGCTTTCGCATTCATGTTGTTGTGTCGTGAACTCAATAACGAATTGACTTCTCTCATCAAATTTTCGAGAATTCCGGGCGTCAGCCAGAGGACCGTTGTTGGTCATATTGCCTTCATATACTCCCCGAGCCAGTTTTTCCCGGAGATCCGATTAGGGAACGAGTGTACCTCCAAATACTTTTGTCTCAAGACAGCTCATCATGTCTCATCTGGAAAACGAACCATCAGCCAAGCATACGGCACTTAGTCATACATGACCATTCACGAAGCCTATAGCTCAATGGTATTAGTGGTATCACATCGGTGGACGAGAGTGGTCTTCCATCTTTTATGGCAGATTTTTTTAATTGGTGATGAAATTTATATGTCCTAGATAGTGTTTTGAATGTTGTTTCATTTAAGACTACATTGTTTCTTATATTAGTAAAAAGACACAAACGCTTCAGAAGGTTCTGATGAATCCTGAAGTATGCTTTGTGGTGGAACACCTTTAAGATTCTCACAATAATCTTCATAAAATAATAGTAGGTGTCATTTGCAATTGTTACAATTTTTGTGCTGATGAATTGATAAAGTATTCAGGCGGAAGTAACTTCGATCTAAAGAGGTAGGTTAGCTCCAATAATCATCATCCAAGACGTTCTTTGGAATTTAGAGATCTAGGGTTGGGATTGCTTTCTAACCTTTTACCTGCTCATGGCTGAGTTGGCTAGGCTGACCCTGCAAAGCTCTCATCTCTTTTGCTGCGTCATACTCCAATTGCGCACGTTTTTTTGCTCTCGTCTTTCTAGTGACCTCGTTTCCGAAACATTTCATTCCGTTTATTCTTTGGGCTAAACTCGCGCCCGACTGGTCTAGAGCAGTAGGGACCCGTTCGTCCCTAGAGAGTATACTCGTCTGTAGCAGTTAAAAGGTTAAGGCTGTACTCATACAAAGCAATACAGTCGTATGTGATACGTGGTCTCACCACCATTATATATAACCACTGATGTTGCTTTGCGTTAAGACCCACATGCCATTTGACATGCCAATAGGGAATGCCTAGCCTTTGGTATTATGTTTTCTAGGTTCAAATTCTACGCGAGCTTCCCAACTAAGATAACCCCCAGATATTGTGCTTTCTCGGTGACTTAAATGAACAGTCCACCCAGGAACGACGGAGACACAAATATCGACCATTTCCTGGTGACTTGTACCATAAGAGTTTTATTGGAGTTCATACTAAGTTTCTCACCCTTACAGCGCATCCGTATAGCAGAAATAACCTCCTGATGTGAACTTTCGTACATGAACATCCAGTGCGCCGAATATTGCCAAATCACTAAACCGATTAATTCCCTTCTTAGGAAAGTGCTGATCACTGAGCCATTCAGCAATCTATTTCGCAATAATATTTGGTACTTCCCTGGCTCTCACAGCCGCGCATAGTGAACTCAATGTACATAAAGGCTGCAGCTTCAGTCTCGTTGCTGTCCATAGAGTGAGTGATTCTCCCGACTAGTGCCAGATGAGCTGATTTTTCTTTTTGAAAGGCGAATTGATATTCATTCAGAGGCTTCAGCGATAACACCTCGGTCCTAATCAATTCATCTTACACCTTTTCCGGGTTTTTCAGACAGAAAGACATGTATGTCTGAATGATTGAGGCTGTGAGTTTCATTTACTTACCTTAGGAATGTATACAACAATATTTCAGGCGAGAATCAATCTAACCTAACCTAATGAGGTATGGAAGGACGTCTCCAAATTGATGTAGCAAGGCAAGCATGATGCCATGCTCCCTATGAGCCTCATGCGATTCAAATGAGCGGATCGCCTTCCTTGATGATCGTTTTTGCGTTCTTCCAATCACCCTTTTTGGCCTTTCAGCAAGACCCTTTTGGGCGACGGTGTCACAGCTATCACAGATTTCAAAAAACCGACAAGTGTATTCTCTCAAAAATCTCTAACATCTCTCTTTCAGAGTCTTTGAATAAAATACTGAACAAATATTTCAATTTCTATTCCGCAAATTCGGAAAAATTTTCTAATTTACAATTGAAAGTATAGATACATCTCAACCTTATTCTTATTAATTTTTTATCATCAAGATTGAAAAATGAGATGAATCCCATATCATTTCTTCAACCCACAAATTGCACCATAGAAGTTATTTTTCTAGAAAAGTCAAGACTCATATTTCTGACTTCTTAGTTAAGATCTCTAACAGAAATTATCGAAATGTTTCAATTAGAGCTTTCAAAAATGTTTTGTACAAATTTTCTCTTGATATGGACTTCCATCGGATTTCAAAGAATATTCAAAACCGAATCAGATGTTCTCTGAGTTGGCACATTCAGCCAATCATATTTATGTATATAGATATGAGAATGAAATTTCATTTCCGATAACTCGGTGAAAGGTATTTAAGGACAGTTTTTCCCGGAATTCAGAAATCGTATCAAACATTCCCATCGGAAGTTTCTTTCGATAACATCCTTTCATTCAGTTTCCCAAGAATATGACAAGCTTTTTCTCTTTTACGCGTTTGACTTTTTCAGCTATTGTGATTATAACAAAAGGTCCAGTTCTACACTCGATTCGATTCTATTGAACCGACAGATACATGTTTTCTCTTTGTGTCGAATACATCTGTTATCCATTTAAGTATTGAGCTATTTTCCTCGCTCTGTCTTGACTCGGTCTTTGCTGATGTTATGTTATTTCCTGGTACATAAAGTTTATTTATTTTTATTACCTCGCCCGAATTCTCGACCAATTTAGCTCTTATATCCACACTTCACGTATTTCTCTCTACTGGACGACATATTGCTGGAATTAATTCAACACTTCTGTTCTCGACTTTATGGAGTTTTCACTTAGGATATTTTTCTGTTCGTTCCTCGCATTTGGGGGATTTGTATGGTTCTGGTTAGTAATAAAAGAAAACATCATCACGATAAAGCTACCCAATGTTTTATATAATCCAACTAATATGTAACACAGTTCTACTCTTTAGGTCATAATAATAATAATGAAATTATAATACTTATGATAATAATAATAGGGAATTCGCTAGTACCGCCCATTCTTGGCTTGCTAAAGCATTACAGACATACAAAATTTATCCAGTCCTGGTAGAATTCTTGAGGACAACAATGATACACTGGCGCACGTCTCCGCTGGTCAACATGAACAATAATGCAATTAAAATCGACGAGATACCCATACGTCGTGGAATTTTTCAAGTGTTTCTGTCTGGCTATGAATTCCATTGTCTTCAATGCTCAATAGAACAGGATACGGATTCAAGATAAAAGCAGATAGGAGTTATCACACAATCTCCCACCTGCTGTATATGGATGACATCAAACTATATACTTCGAACAAGAAGCAATGGGATGATCTGCTGAAAACTATCAGCAGATGTTCATATGAAATTCGGGATTGAAAAATTTAAGACCCTGAACATTCAAAGAGGAAGGTCATAGATGGTGAAACACAACTTCCAAATGGTGATATTATACAGTGTATGAGGGATGGTGAAACGAACAAATATCTGGGATATCCACAAGCCAGATTGCTAGAACAAAAACAGTCGAAGGAGAAGATTCGTTTAGAGTACAGTCAGCATCTGACGACTGAAACTGAGATTAATCAACCACAAATCGACAAAGAAGATTCCAACAAATGGTTGATGAAAGGAGAACTATTAGCAGAAACGGAAGGATTCCTTACGACCATTGAAGACCAAGTCATCGCTACAAACAACTACAAAAAATTTATAACTAAGGACGAAACATTACAAACATATAAGTGAAGGAAATGCCATACAAAGTCGGAGACTATACAGTATATGACGTCCGGCTGCGAAGAACTGGCCAATACGGACTATCTTCACAGGCATAATCAAGTGTGCAACATTATCCATCAGAAACTTGCACACAAGTACGGACTTCTGAATGCCTTCCAGCCATATTACAAGTATCACCCGGCGTCCGTATTGGAAAATGACTCTATCAGATTATAGACCTGGTATTACTGACAGAATCGTGACGAATGATAATCCGGATATACTGGTGTATGATAAGACAGCCATAACAGCAATGCTGGTAGATGTCGCCATACCGAATAATAACAACGTTCTGAACAAGTTCCAGGAGAAAAACTCCAAATACACAGACCTTGCTATCGAGATCAAGCAGTCGTGGCGCCCCGATAAAATAGATATCGTTGCTGTCATCATTTTTTCGACTGAGTTAATATCCAAAAGTTTATATGATAGCCTCAAGAAATTAGAATTACATAAGAATACCTATATAGAAATCCAAAAAGCTGTAATTCTCGATACATTTAGGATTGTCAGGAAATTTATGTCAACTATTTTGTAATCGGGCTTAGTCCCTTCGATTCCTGAATCTAGGTAAGGTAAATTATATCCAGCAAACAGCTGAGATAGCACACAAGTCCAGGATAACAATGATAATGATAACACACTTACTGTCAAAAGATATCAAGAACACCCAGAATCCTGCCTAATACCGTCCAGTATCTTGTCTACCCATGCCAAAAAAAATATACGAACATTACGAGAACAACAACATTATCACACCAAAACAGAAAGGTTGTGAAAATATTGCCATGGGATGCAAAAAACAACTTATTCTGTTGTTAGCAACCAAGCTTATTTCGATAAGCAAAATCTCTTCACGTTTTACGTAGACTACCAGAAAGCTTTAGATTCCGTACCGCTTGAGCGGCTGATAAAAATCCTAAGAATGTATAAAATAGAGCCTAATCTAGTGGCATTTTTAGAATACCCCATGTCATTATGAAAACTAAGATCCGGTTTAACGTCAATTTGGAAACAAAACTATCCCCATAAAAAGTGGAATGTTTCAAGGAGACACCTTGAATTCTGTATTGCAATGAATCTACTGTTTGAACTGGACAAGACACGTATTCAGCGTAAAAAAGACCAACGCAAAAAAGATGATAGTGCACCAACTACTCTACATGGACGACTTTAAATTGATGGCTACCACAAAGAACCAACTTAAGCAAATGCTGAAAATTGTGGAAGAGTTCTCCGATGACATACTAATGCGTTTCGGACTGGACAAATGTCGCATCCTCAGTACAATAAGAGGAAAAGTACAAGAAACCACAGATCAGATCTGAAAAAATCAAAATATTTCCACAATGATCGAAGAGGATACCTGCAAGTATCTGAGCATGAAACAAGCACAACGAATAGCTCATGGAAGAATAACAGATTGACCAACGAAATCTAGTAGTTAGACAACTGCTTCGTACAAATATTAACATCAAGAATATGTTTGAGGCAAGCACTCACACTTGATCAATCTTGAATTATTCTTTTGGAATTATCATGACATCAAGGAGGCAGAGGACTAGCCGACAGCACGAAGCAGTTGGATCAGCAGATTTCAAACTTGCAAAACTATCTGCGAAGTAGACGACCCAACTCGTGTACGTTCGAACGAGTATGCGCATAGGACTCGTCACAAGACCTACGATGAAAAACTACAGATGTGGAAGGAAAATCCGCTACACGGCAGACATCCCAACGAGGCCGGTACGGCACATGTGGACAAAACTACTGGCTGATCTCCAGACAGATGTTTCCTGAGACGGAAGGCTTCCTTTTGACTATACAAGAGCAAATTATTCCAACCAGAAACTATCTAAGGTTCATCTGTAGCGACAGACATATACAGGTACGGATGCCAGACTTCGGAGACGGTACAACACATAGCAGGAGGATGTCACATGTTCACGTCATCAGAATATAAGGAGAGCCACGACGCGATGGCCAAAATCGTACGTTAAGAATTGGCACAAAGGCATATTACTCACGCAATCAACTAAGTTCCCATAGTGCAAGTACATCCCATAGCCAATTCTTGAAAATGAAAACTATAAACTGTACTGGAAACGTATCGTTCTCACCGATCAACGAATTGCACATCATATTCATAAAGGTCGGCAAGTTTGATAGACATGGCCATTTCCAACAACAATAATTTGGAGCTGAAACATACCGAGAAAATTGTGAAGTATGGAGACGTGAAAGAAAGCTTAGAAAACACTTCCAATTATAATGCCCACAACTGGAATTATACCGAAGAACATAATATCAGGAACGTTACTGTCGATGAAGTAAGGCACCGTTTGATGATCAATTTTCATCATCATCATCATCCGTTAACCACTTTGATACACTGCTGGATATGTTGTTTTCCTCGAAAATTTCGCTCGTCTTATTTCTCTCGATTTATACTTTCCTTATCCAATTTGGGCATATTCCCTTAGTATCATCCTTCAAGCGAGTTGGAGGATATCCTACTTCTCTGAGACTTTTGTCTTGGGACGTTTTGTCCATCTGTGGTCTTTAAATCTAGCCAGATGACCTGCCCCGTTCCATTTAAGTGATTTTTCGAGATTTCATTATTAGTTTAATTCGAATTGCTGTGAGTACAATTTTCATTTGAATTATTGAATTATTATTATGGTGCTGGTGGATTAGTGGTAAAATAATTCTTCAAAATATCTGAAATTTTGATATCTTGATTTTTTATCGCAGTGTATGTCGGCCTGGCGCATTCGCCATTTTGTATCACCTAATGCGGAGAACAGTATCAACTCATTGTAGTCATTAAGTAGTCTCCAAATTCAATGGAATACTACCTTCAGTTGTTATACCATATATGGAATGAGAAGTTATGAATCACGTACTTATAACTTCCTGATGCCCACGCGAATCTCACATTGTTTTTTGTCGGTACATTTCTTGCGAACTCTATGTGGGTTTAAGCTCAGCGAAAATCGTTTTCCGATAAGACTGTTACATTCCAGCCATTGTTCAATAAATGTTCTGTGTGCAAAGCGTTTCCAGTTTTATTTGAAAAGCGAGAAATTCAACCACATCGAGTTAATGTATATTGGTGGTATAGTTTTAAATGGTTGTAATGAGTAGAACACAGCACTAAATGAAAACCGAATACCAATACCGATATTCTATTTTCGTTGTGGTTACAACAGTTTCAACAAAACTATAATGACGAATACACAGTCTGTTGATAGTAATATTAATTTTTAAGTGAAAGAAACATAATAATGTGAACAACTGACAAGCCTCTCAATACAGTTTTGTCACTGCAAGAACGTGTCAGAACTCATATAAACAGAGTCCGATCTTTAAGTTTGTACAGTAAAAGCTCCTCATTTGCGCTTTACTATTCGTGGATGAAAAAAATTGGAACCCAGTTCTTATATTCTTTATTCACCAATTTAATCGGTACATCGATACCTACATTATCGTGACATTGGTTCGGCATTTCCTTTGATATAAGCCGCCTTTGCCGCTCTCGATGTTTCAAGAATGTAAACAAACAAAATGTTCAAGTGAAGCGACCGTATTACTTAAAACATAAAGTATATTTTTGAATGCTACATATTAAACGTTCTGTTTCTCGGTAAAAGCCACTTTGCGTTTTTTATTGTTTCACTTTTACATTCGCTGCAAAAATTGTGATAGAGTAATATGTTTCTACCATTGTCTTCCTAATTCAACATGTCGCCATACAATTTTAGAACAAGTTTCGATTCAAAAAATATCAATGTTTCCTCCCAAATCGAAAATACAAACGGTTGATCGTCTTGGATAGTCACGCTCATTTGATGTTTACGAATCAACTATACGACCTTAAAAAAAAATAAGGTCCTTTGTAGCTTCAACTTCACTGTCAGCGAAAACTGTTGGTGACGTCATTATGGATCAAAGATCGCAACCAAAATGGAGTACCCCTGAGTGGCCCAATTTTCTGGAAGAAGACGAAGCGTCTTCAAGCATATTTAAAAGAATCTGCTATTCAATATTTGCATAGCATTAAAATCGTTGAAGAAGCTGCATTTGCAGACACTACTGCAGCAGACAGATATCCAGATGGATTTTGCAAAACTAGTAGCTAATCGAGGAAACAAACCTGAGCAAGTATTTAATGCACTATTTTAGAGGATAATGCCAAACAAAACATTCATTATGTCATTAAATCACTGTGACTTTACAGATCTTTGAATTCTCGTACTTTAAAATCTCAGTGCCAGTCATTTGGCGTGCTAATATGAAAACGTGGGTTACAAGTGCTATTTTTTGAAACTGTTTCCGTAATTGTTTTATTTCAGGAATTATTCGAAAAAAAATTTAGACTTTGAAGCCGTTCCAGCTTTGGATAATGCACCAGATCTTCCTCGGGAACTCGAAATTATGCATCCAAATATAAAAGTGACATTTTTATCTGCCAACACAACGTCTTTGCTTTAACCTATGGGCTAAGGAATAGTGCTAGCTCTCAAGTTCTTTTACATTTGACAAAATTTGAAAATCATATAAGATAATATGGAATGTGATCCTGATATACAGAGTATTACATAATAATATATCAAAACTTGAGAGGGTAAATCTACGTGCAATTTTAATGCATGAAAAAAGTTTTCATAAACATAGGTCCGCAAAAGCTTCGTTACGGAGCTACAGGGTGTTGAAATATCCGGAAAAAATTGGTTTTTCTTCAAAACTGCTGCAGTCTTTGAGATATTCAGCCCAAATTTGGAATGCAAGCTATTTTTCACAGTCTCCATCATTATACGTCCTAGATTTTAACTGAAATTCGGAAGGTGTTGTTTTTTCCGGGGCAATGTCTCCTTTTGCCCTCTCGAACGTTTCTCAGGTACGCCACTGATCAGCGTAAAATCAATTTTCGTCATCTCCGTCCAATTTAGAAACTTTTTTGACATTATTAATTTTTTCCTAGCTCCAACCGTTTTGGAGTGAAAATTTATTGAATTTGAATTATTTGAATTGTTTGCTGAATAAAAAAGGATGATAGAAATACTCGATGGGTATGCCCAAAATTTGCTTTTATTTTCATAGCTCGTCTTCTGAGACTCAACTTATACTTATTCAATATCAAACTAAAAAAACAGAACAATTGAAAACTAAATAAATTACTGGAAGTGTTCTGCACCTGCAAGAATACAGGTCTCACGCACGCTTGAAATATTCCTGGGGGATTTGTTATCGTGTCACAAGAGGTTATTATTCGATTTCTCAATTCTTCTACAGTGTTCACTGGAGTGGTATAAATTAAACTTTTGAGATATCCCCATAAAAAAGTCTAAACTATTTAAGTCTGGGGACCTAGGAGTAAGTTATGTAAGAATTCCCTAGCTTCTACACTGAAATGTGCTGGTGCCCTGTAATGCGTGAACCACATTATGTTTCTCCCTCGAGCCAAAAGATAAATCCTTCTCAAGAAATTGCCGATAAGCGGGACCGTTTAGTCTGTTAGGCGAAAACAATGACCCAGTCAAATAATTTCCAATTATTCAGACCCAGACATTCAGTGAGAATTGTTCTTGATGAAGAGATTCGTCAATCAAACATGGGTTTTCCTCAGCACGATAATGATTATTGTGAAAATTTGTCATAGCAGTTCTCAAAAAGTTATCTTCGTCTGTGAACATTATTCCACTATCAAAATGAGCATTTTCTCCAATTTTGTCTAAGAACCATCGGCAGAAATTCAGTCTTGAAGGAAAATCTCGAGGGAATACGGGTACAACAAAAAGTCAACTGATTTCCCATTTGTCTTGTCCTCATATGAGGAGTCAAATCAATACAATTCAGAACTGCTTCCTCAATATCTGGAGTTCTCATAGCTTGAGTTGCACCTTTTAAATGATTATTTGCAGTAAAAGTACCAGTTTCCCTCAACCTTTTGTGGATATTTAAAAATGTTCGCCTGTTGGGTGTTACTCGATTTGGAAAGCGCACCTGATATAATCACCTAGCTTCTATTGTGTTTTCGTCAGCCAGAACGTACATGTAATGGATATCAGCCAATTCGGCGTTAGTAAAATTTGCCAATTTTTCTTACAGCAATAACTTCAAAAGTCTTAAAAGTAATCGTTAATTAGATAAACAATTCGAGCAGATACTGGTTCAACTTTAGCAACTATCAAAATGCATAAATGAATGAAAAAAATCAAAGCTTACTAGTCATTTTTTTAATTAGAAGTGCTTTCGATTCAGCGAATGCATACAATCGTTTAATAAATTTTTGCTCGAGAATAGTCGGAGATACGAAAAAATGGCAAGTGTCAAAAAACCAAGATGACGAAAATTGATTGTATGCTGATCAGTGGCGTACTGCAGAAAAATTTGAAAGAGCAGAAGAAGGCATGGATCCTGAAAAGAAAACACATTGTAGATTCTAGTTAAAATTTAGAACGTGTAATGATAGAGACTGCGAAAAATAGCGTGCTTTCCAAATTTAGGCTGAGTATCTCAAAAAATGCAGGAGTTTTGAAGGAAAAACTGATTTTTTCCGGAAATTTCAACACCCTGTAGCTCCGTAACGAACCGTGGACTTATGTTTATATGAACTTTTTTCTTAAATTTGACGTAGTTTCCCCCTCAACTTGTCATATACAATTATGTAACACCCTGTAAATGTTATGGAATGCTGGATGAAATTTGTCATAGCAGAATGTATCTTGAAGAAAGTAGAACTTCATCAATATACACAGAAATCTTGCTAGAAAAAAGTAGCCTCTTCTGACTGCGGAAAATGATGAAGAATCTGTGCCACTTCGAACTTCAACTGTAAACATTGCCGAAATTGCGAATGCAATAGGTTAGGTTGGAGAAATCAAACTAATTTTCGAAAATATTTTCAATGTTGTAGCACTTCCGGTTATACCGGAAGCTAGAAATAATCGATGTTGAATAATCTTTAGTATTTTTATGATGCCTTCTAAGAAACAACCAAAATACGCAAATTTCCGATTGAAAATCATAGCTTCCTTTCGGTTGATTTCAAGTGCCAATGATATGAAACAATTTGTTTAGAATTTAATTTTCTGCAATAACAAAATAGAAACATACATTATGTCATTTGAAATAACAAAGAAGGTGTTAACTTTCGGTATAACCGAAAGTGCAACAGCCTTGAAATTTTTTCTGAACTTAGTTCGAATAATATTTAAGACAACAAAAAAACAATTTCTCCAATCGGTCATTCCTTTGTCTCTTTCTCATTCTTTTAATGTCCCATCTCGCGTGGACAGCCTGTATAAGGCAAATCATCCTAGAGAATGTACTTCTTATCTGAAAAAGCTACAGTGAGGTCAAATACGTCAACTGTTTTATGTAATTAAAACGTAATTAATTTTCATCAAGGAAAGAACTCTCCAATCAAATTATCAAAGTTTAAAATTCTTACATTCATCTATTGAAAAGTTTGATATTAATTTTTGGGAACCCTTGACATCTACACATATGATTTTTCTTATTTATTATTGAATGGTCAGATAGATTGTAATTATAATTCCCATTTAGTTGATTTCTTTCCAGCTGAGTGATTTAGATTAAAGTTTGTGAATTTGCTACTTTCAATTCAATGATGTATATCATATATAAATATTTGTAGTTCACTTAAGTCTTTTATTTGTATTTCTCTGATGAAGACGCATATCGTCGAAATGTGATACAATTATACTATATAAATGTGAATCAAGTGTTCTTTTATTTATCATCATACAGATCTTCATGTGTTAATTTTTGATAACTTAAATTAAGAGAAACTCAAAGTTGTTTTCTATCACTTTGTGAATTACAATTTAGGTCAGCAATTTATATGCCTATTTGCTCGAATGAGAATTGTTAGGGATTTGTGCGTCTTAACAATCTGCAATTTACATATGCCATTTTGAGCGCTGAGGAATGTCAAACTCCCATTTGGCTCATCATTGGTTTAGGGTTGTTTACGTGAGCGCTTGTTATCTGTGGCCACAACTGTCTAGTCTACTTAACGAAACAACTTAAAGGATTTATAGCCATTGTTGTAATGATCAACTATTTCGCACGAAGGTTTAACGTCCACATAATATGTACAGTTATCCCTGGGATATGACGACCCGTCAATTTATGATTTATGAAAATCATACATACAATTTTCATTGATTGAACTAATCACACTGGTGAATTCAACTTTTTATTTCTGAGATAAAAAACACAAGGTTTAACTTTAATCTACACTTTATTTGAAAAAATTCGACGACGTTTCGCTGACACAGCAGCTTTATCAAGAATGACAAACAGAATGAAGAGTATGGTATTATAAACAAATCGTAGAACAAGTTGGATGAATAACAGGAAAATCCACACCGAGCCATTGTACAGTTAGTATGAAAGGTAATAAAACTAATTAAACGAGTTAAGTAGGGGTGAATAATTCACATCTACCTGCTCATTCAAAAGCTTGTCCGAATGTTTGTATCTATTTATTTCTAATGCTTCGAGGAGATCTAATTTTGAACTTTTTGATTTTATATGTAATATGTCAAAGTTTTTATTGAATGAATGGTTTTCTTTTATTAGGTGGTTTGAATAATTTGAATCAGATTTATTTTTATCGAAGCTACGTTTATGTTCAGATGTTCTTATGCCAAAACTCCTATCGGTCCTACCGATATAAATTTTATCACAAGAACCGCAATTGAGTTCATAGATTCCTGATTTACTTGATTTTTCAACACGAAATTTATTATTTTTAATATGTTTATCTAAGTTATTAGAAGTTTTGAAAGTTATATTAAGATTTTGTTTGACGAGAAAGGATTTAATATTTGTACTTGCAGAACCGCAGAATGTTAAACTGTTGAATATTTTATAGTCTTTATGAATAGGATATACTTCATTTATTGCTTTCTGATACAGTTTTTACGAATGATTAGATCTATCATATCCGGATTATATGAATTATTAATGGCTATCTGTTTGATGATGTTTAACTCTTTATTATAATCTTCTACTGATAAAGGTAAATTGAGTAACCGATGTACCATGCTGTTTAAAGCTGCAACTTTGTGTTGAATTGGATGTAATGAGTAGTTATGTATATCCTATTCATAAAGACTATAAAATATTTAACAGTTTAACATTCTGCGGTTCTGCAAGTACAAATATTAAATCC
Organism: Cryptolaemus montrouzieri; assembly: GCA_013387265.2. Classification (NCBI taxonomy): domain Eukaryota; kingdom Metazoa; phylum Arthropoda; class Insecta; order Coleoptera; family Coccinellidae; genus Cryptolaemus; species Cryptolaemus montrouzieri. Next base: position 81,209,246 of record JABFTP020000103.1, on the reverse strand, counting down.
TTTCTCGTCAAACAAAATCTTAATATAACTTTCAAAACTTCTAATAACTTAGGTAAACATATTAAAAATAATAAATCCTGTGTTGAAAAATCAAGTAAATCAGGAATCTATAAACTCAATTGCGGTTCTTGTGATAAAATTTATATCGGTAAGATCTATAGGAGTTTTGGCCTAAGAACATCTGAACATAAACGTAGCTTTGATAAGAATATAATCTGATTCAAATTATTCAAACCACCTAATAAAAGAAAACCATTCATTTAATAAAAACTTTGACATATTACATATAAAATCAAAAGTTCAAAATTAGATCTCCTAGAAGCATTAGAAATAAATAGATACAAACATTCGGACAAGCTTTTGAATGAGCAGGTAGATGTGAATTATTCACCCTACTCAACTTGTTTAATTAGTTTTTATTACCTTTCATACTAACTGTACAATGGCTCGGTGTGGATTTTCCTGTTATTCATCCAACTTGTTCTACGATTTGTTTATAATACCATACTCTTCATTCTGTTTGTCATTCTTGATAAAGCTGCTGTGTCAGCGAAACGTCGTCGAATTTTTTCAAATAAAGTGTAGATTAAAGTTAAACCTTGTGTTTTTTATCTCATTTATATCATGGATCTACATCAAGTAACGGCATCCACAATTCAAATTTTTATTTCTGTTTATTATCATTTTAACATGGTTGATTTCAGATATATTCTCTCTTCTAACGAAGTATCTCTAGCTTCTGAAATATAAGCACCTACTCGATATAATTCATTTTGTATTTCGATCAACCAACGAATAAAGTTAATTTCTAAATTTGATGTAGAGGTCAACAACTTAAAGAACATGTGTGAATGACTTCAATAATTTCTGCAGTATTTGTAGCGAGTTCTTAATGAAAGAATACCGTGTTAGTGTGTCTAATTGTGTAACAAGCCTATTATGACTACTTGAAGAAGGTATTGGACTTTACATGAACCTCCTTAATACCAGAATGATACTACTTCTGTTTAATGAGTATTACTGAAATTAACCTCAAAAATTGTTGGAATAGTCTCATAGTGGACAGTCATTCCGAACCACTTCTTCAGGAATCACACTCTGTTCGAATTTGTCTGTTAAAAGCGTTAGCACTATTATTAGGTCTCTGAATGATCAGAGAATACTGTTTCAGTATCTAACTTTACGCACACAGAAACCTTATTCCCTATGTGAAAGCTTCGTGATACTGCAAAATATCTTCAAAGTTATTTTTTGTGGGGGTAAAAGGTAATATTGATATTACAGTTTTCCTCAAAACATTGCTAACTTGTAAATTGAGCTATATAAAATGCTGTATGAAAGAATCGGGAAGAATGAGGGATTCACTTCAAAAGTTATTTACCTATTCATGAGGTAGTAATAAAAAATATTGTTGAGTCTCATTCGAACAAAATTTGCTCATATCCTTTACATCCTCATATTTTTCCTGGTTGAAAATTCGTTGTAACAAGGATGTGGAGACCCGTCAGTCATTAATGTCCCTCCTTTTTTAGGGAGGACCCTATCAGAAAAATACGCCCCGTAGAGAGTAAAACGATGAAAAATTAAAAAGGATTTCCTTTGACCAACTTAAATGGGGCCCGTTTTCAATGGACATTTCTTCGCATACTTGGGTTTGAAACACACACACCACAAAAATTGTCGCATCACTTGGTATTCTGAATTCCACAATCGATTGAATAGCTCGATCGCAGTTTTTTTGTCAACATATGTTTTTGGACATATGAGGGGAAAAAAACTTATCTGTGTAGTAACATTTGTTTGCATATGATCCCAAATACGCCTGAAACAAGAATGAGTTTATTCGAGTATCAGTATTCATTCAATTGCTCTTCAGTTTTCACGCTGAATTAAGGCAAGTTTTCTGTGTTTCTTGTTGATTTTCGAATCTTTGAATTTATTATAATGGCTGAACGTCCTGGACGCTATTTGAGTGATCATGAAGTGGTAACAATTGTAACACTTCTAGAGGAGGAACGAAGCCAAAATTATGTGGCTAACTTGTTGAATGTTAACCAAAGCACTATTTCAAGAGCAATTAATCGGTACCACGAAACAGGGAAATATGGAAGAAGGACCGGACAGGGAAGAAATCGGATAACAACACCAGTTGATGATCGTTGGCTTTGTTTAACTGCACTAAGAGTTCAGCTTTGTACGGCTAGAATGCTAAAAACTGAACATGCACTTTCCAGAAATGTGCATATTTCATTGCAAACTGTAGGAAATAGGCTCAAAGAAGACGATATCAAACCAAGGGTGACTTCTACCGGCCCGCGTCTTATCGGAGAGCATCAAGCTGCAAGACTTCAGTTTGCGAGAAAACATGCAAATTGGGGTATTCCAGAATGGTCGAATGTTCTCTTTTCCGACGAGTCCAGGTTCTGTCTAGTATCAAATGATACACGCATGCCTGTATACAGACGAGCTGGGGAACGGTATCAGCAATGCTATATCCGGCAAACCGAAAACTTCGGAGGGGGCTCAGTAATGATGTGGGGAGGAATTTCTTTCCATGGTAGAACTGAGTTAGTTCTAGTGAACAATCGAAGAATGACAGCGGCCATATACATCGCAGATACTCTTCAACCCATCGATTGGCGAAAACTTCATTTATATGCATGATAATGCTCGGCCTCATGTAGCTAGAGTGGTTACAGAATTTCTGTAAAATGCCGAAATTGATATTTTAAGATGTCCAGCTGGAAGTCCCGACTTGAGTCTCATAGAGCATGTTTAGGACAACATGGTGTGGCAAATTCAGCAACGTCGGATGCCTTGTAGAACACTCCAACAACTAGAAAATCTGCTTCCTGCAATTTGGAACTCAGTGCCTCAAGAATACATCTAAAATTTGTTTGAGGGCCTTTCAAAATGTATACTGACAGTAATTAATACCATTCGATACTAGTTGATTGGTCTCTTCGCGAATGTTTGAAGATGATAGAATTTTTTAATCTCGAAATCTAAAATTGTTGATATTTTCCATCATAAACTTATTTCTTTTGAATGATATCCTCATATTTCACATTTCTGAAAATTACAAAGCGACTCTTGAATGACCAACCTAAACATTTATATAGTATTGTCGTAAAAGTAGGGTGATGCGACAATTATTGTGGGGAGTGTATGTCATCCAATCTTTAAACTACTTTTGATTGGCCTTGACCACTTCGAAACGAAAGGGTTTTCACTTACACTCTCAGCCGTTAGTGAATTATTTGCATATTATTCTCAGTTTCTGTGGAAAAACTATATCAACAGTTTTGAATGTATTCTCAATATGAAAAAGATGGTACGCAAATATAATCACGGCGTAATTTTTATTTTCCCCCTGCAAGAATCGGCAAAAATAAAACAGTTTTCAACTTCGGCACGAAATGGTGAAACATGGATGTAACATTATCTGCTCCTTCTTTCCCAACAGTCTAACGGTATGTACAGAAAAAACTTTTGTTGGAGGCGAGGACTTGAATATTGAAAGTATACATGGAGAGTCTTTTGTAATACACGCCATTGGTACTTATATTTGGAACAGATAAATGTTTTTGGTAGTCCATATAGACAGCTTCCGACTTAATATCAGTTTTGCATGATTTCTTGAGTTTTCGTTTCTCTTATAAACATTTTCAGCTTGAAACTTGTGGAGTTTGTTGGCGTCAGAAAGTTGCCTCATCGTTTTTCCTAGAGCCTATAGTGAAGGTTGGTCACTAAGTGATGATTTTTCTCCTTCCGAAGATTTAATTTTCACTAAAAATTCATCACATGAGTTACATGTATCTGTTATTGGACACCCAGAAGACATGTTGGAGTTTGTGTAGAATATTGATCATTAATTTCCAAATGACACAGGATTGTTTTCAAATTTCATTTTGTACTTTTCATGCATCTTCTTCTAATTCAGCTCCTCAAAAAGTAAAATTTAGAGGAATCCTTCGTACTGTAATGCGACCTTCCATCTTTAAATGAAGAAATGTTCTCAATTAAAGCACCCCTTCTGTTCGGCGCTGTTCCAGTCTACTTCATTGAACGTTGGAGAATCTCCAACTTCTTCTCACTTACCCCATGAACTGACAAAAAAGCTTTTCGACAGATTGAAACCTCTGCCACTGATTTATCTTTTTTTGAACGCACCCGGTATGAATGAGCAGAATCATGCAGTTTCTTAGGGTAAGTCATTACTCAGAAAAACACAAGGTTGGGTTTACTATGCTTTACCACCAATAAATTATAAAATATACACTGTTACTGCAGTTTCAAATGTTTAACATCCCGAATATCAGTTCGATTTCGCGAGTGCAGAACACATCTTCTCCGTGTTCTTTGATACCGTGCAGTAAGACTAAGCTGCCCTTGAATTATCTAGATACATATCTTCCGTTTTATTATTACGTAGGAGATCTGTATATACCTTGTGAGTACCTAGTTTGTTTTTTTATTTCTAAAAGAAACATTTTATTCTATTTATTTATTTATTGTATTTTATGGCAGTTTTTATATATACATTTCATAGTGTTTTCAATTTGTTCGAGCTTGTGAGTGTTTCGTGTAATGTCTTACAATTCGGTTTTCGATAGAGGATAGTCTGTTTAATTTATACACATATATGTTCTGTTGCTTCACTTTTCTCAAAGTAGAAAAATTTTATTTTCTGATAGTAAAATTCATTCTACTATGCCGAAATGTCGACTAAATGTATAAATAAAGATCTCTGGAAAAAACTGTCTGAATTCCACCTATTCGAGATAATTTAACATTCATCTTCAGACAGAATAAAAAACTTAATACAAAGTACGATTAGTATCTATATTTGTGATTTAAAGGGTAGATGGGAAGAACCCAGCAGGTATTTGAGGATGATACTATTTAAAAATGAAATAGATTTGGGATTTAGGATTTACATAGAAAAAGCTGGTCGTTAATTATTTGTTGGTTACTATTATGAAGTGATTTGAAGATTTCTATATCATAGTTTCAAAAAGTTCAATTTCTTGCCTTCAGGAGCAACGTGTAAAATTTCTAAACTATCTATACTAGGAAATGAGTGTCTGTTTGCGATACAATGATTAGCAATAATGGAATCTTGTCCATTCTTTGTGAAAGAGGTTAGTTGTTTGTATCTATTCTTGAAAGATTGACCATGTAAATCCTCCACTATACATGCTCACAAAACATTTAGCTGAGATTCTGAAGTTCGCTTTTGATAAAGATCAATACTATGTGAAAGATTCCTTTGAAGTAGCATCAGATTTGCGAGGTAAAGAGGTGCGTGATGGTTACAGACTCATATCTTCGGACGTGATTTCTTTATTCACAAATATTCCTATTGACCTCACTTTAAATATAATAAAAAAGAAATGGCAAAAAATACAGGATCATTGTAGTTATACTTTGGAGCAGTTTTTGAAGTTGTTGAATTTTGTTTTCGATAACAGTTATTTCAAATTTGATGGAGTTTTTTATAAACAAGTTTATGGCTTAGGTATGGGAAACTGTCTTTCTCCGATGTGCCGATTTGGTCATGAGTGAATTGCAGGACACGTGCATACCAAGGCTCAGTTTTGTGCTTCTGTTCTCTTTCGAACATAAAGTAAATATTATAAATAATCTAAAACAAAGGGCCCTCAATTTGCCTCATACCGTTTTTCATGAAAAAAATATAAGTCTCATTAAGTTTCTCGTGAAAAATGGTTATCCAGTAAAACTTATAAATAAATTACTCTGGAGAGCAAATGAAACTGACAAAACAAACTTATGTCAGAACAAAAGGATATATTGCAAAATTCCGTATGTACAGAATTTATCTGAGAAAATTGCGAAGATCTTGAATTCAAATGACGTTACTATCGCTTTTAAAAATCAAAACTCGTTATATAAGTATTTCACTAGATTGAAGGAAAAAACCCCACCACATTTAGAAAGTAACGTAATGTATAGAATTCCATGCGAACAATGTGAGGGAGTTTATATAGGGCAAACGAGAAGATATTTAAGTACAAGAATTTCAGAACTTAAACGAAGTATAAATTCAGCAAACCGTGGAAATTCAACAGGAAAAACCGCTCTGCATGCGATATCTATGAATCATGTATTCGGTTTTGAAAATGCAATGGTTCTGGATAGAGAATCTCATTATAAAAGAAGACTCATTAAGGAAATGGTACACATACAAAAACATACAAACAATGTCAACAGAAAACAGGATACAGAAGGTCTTAGTAATTCATATTTCAATCTTATAAGGAGAATCAATTCTCGAAGTTGAAACCACCATTATTCGTTTCGAAATGCCGTGTATATTAATTGTGTTCTTGGTATATTATGACAACGTAAAAATAATAATAATATAAGACCACACATATTCGATGCTTTGCCAACTGCTCTCGAATATCAGTTCGATTTCGAGAGTGGAGAACGGTGTTCTTTGTTACCGTTCAGTAAGACTAAGCAGCCCTTGAATTATCTTGATATGTATCTTTCGTTTTATTATTACGTAGGAAATCTGTATATACCTTGTGAGTACGTAATTTTTTTTTCATTTCTAAAAGAAAAATTTTATCCTATTTATTTATTTATTGTATTTTATGGCAGGTTTTATATATACATTTCATAGTGTTTTGAATTTATTCGAGCTTGTGAGTGTTTCGTGTAATGTCTAACAATTCGGTTTTCGATAGAGGAGAGTCTGTTTAATTCATACACATATATGTTCTGTTGCTTCACTTTGCTTAAAGAAGAAAAATTTTATTTTCTGATAGTTAAATCCATTTTAGAGTCCTGAAGAAGGCAAAATATTGTGCCGAAACGTCGACTGAATGTATAAATGAAGATCTTTGGAAAAAAAACTGGCTGAATTTCACCAATTCGAAATAATTTAACATTCATCTTCAGACAGAATAAAAAAACTTAATACAAAGTACGATTACTGACTATATTTGTGATTTAAAGGGTAGATGGGAAGAACCCAGCAGGTATTAGAGAATGATACTATTTAAAAATGACATAGATTTGGGATTTACATAGAAAAATCTGGTCTTTAATTATTTGTGGGTTACTATTATGAAGTGATTTGAAGATTTCAACTGATTTCAAAAAGTTCAATTTCTTGCCTTCAGGAGCAACGTGTAGAATTTCTAAACTATCTATACTAGGAAATGAGTGTCTGTTTGCGATACAATGATTAGCAATAATGGAATCTTGTTCATTCTTTGTGAAAGAGGTTAGTTGTTCTTTGTATCTATTCTTGAAAGATTGACCATGTAAATCCTCCACTATACATGCTCACAAAACATTTAGCTGAGATTCTGAAGTTCGCTTTTGATAAAGATCAATAATACTATGTGAAAGATTCCTTTGAAGTAGCATCACATTTGCGAGCAACGTGTAAAATTTCTAAACGATCTATACTTGGAAATGAGTGTCTGTTTTCGATACAATGATTAGCAATAGTTGAATCTTGTTCATTCTTTGTGAAAGAGGTTAGTTGTTCTTTATATCTATTATTGAAAGATCGACTAGTCTGACCTATGTAAAAATTATTATAATCTGGATACGTCGACTTATAAACTCCTGATTTATCTAGGTTGGTGAATCTTTTGCATTGAATAACAGAGAAGACAATTTATTTTTAGGCCGAAATGCCATTTTATATGTTGACTTTGAAATAATGTTAGCAATATTTTCACACGCTCGTAGTATGAAATTAGAAGATATGTGTAAGGGTTATCTTCTTTTACGATTGGATATATTAGAGTGAAAGCAATGTTTGATCTTTTTCGTTGCACTATATTGTCTATGACTTCATGATTAAAACCTTTGTTTTCGGATGAAAGGGGCAAAAGGAAATGCTCGGTTAATCATTGAATTGTATACGGACATTTTATGCGACAGAGGGTGATTAGAGTCTATTGATAAACATATATCTGTGCAACCGGGTTTTCTATATATCCTGAAGCTGATTCTATTGTTTGAATGTGATATTGATAGATTTAAGAATGATATTTGCTTATTAGTTTATTTTTCTTTCTGCCCCATTCATCCGGAAACCTACAGTTTGAAATTGAAACTATCAGAACTATAGCATATAATAACGGTTTCAATCATGAAGTCATAGACAAGATATGTTCAATCGTCCTAACGAATGCGACAAATACGATGCAACAAATGCATCAAAATACCAAGATAATAAACCGCAGTAACCTTTTGGCCCAGTGGAACGAACTCATGATGAACTCTGCGAATCATGAGAACAAATGAGCATTTTCTTCACTTTTGAAGATCATCGAGATTCTTTAGTTGCTGGCTCATTTTTTTGGCCTCCATTCGGCACTTTGCCGTTTCGTTTCCGTATTGTATTGTATTCGAAACACCACGTCTCGTCAACAGTCACAATGTTCAAAAGGAAGTTTTCGTCCTTTTTGCCTCTTCAACGATGTGCTTACAATGTTGGATTCGGAGCAAATTTTGATAACCTGTCAATTTTTGTGGCACAAAGTGAGCACACACCTTCCGATAGCCCAAATTCACGCTCACAATTCGATGAATGGAATTTCTGAACATTGCCAATTCCATTTCCATGAAACGCAACGATGGTTTGGTTGGATTTCTAGAAATTCGCGGTTTTTTCCGATGCTCTTTGGCGTAATAACGAATTCCGCATAGGCGACGTGGGGGTCATCATAAATATCTTCCCGACCATTTTAAAAACGTGTATACCACTCATGAACTCTTCCACTGGTTAGACAATCGTCACCATGAACTTCTTGCATCAGTTGAAACGTTTCGGTGAACATTTTACCGAGGGTTAAACAAAATTCAATTTCGGCTTTTTGTTTGATGCTCTTTTTGTACCGACTACCAAAATATACTGTCACATCAGTTTTGTTTTATGCGCGCTTCCCAGGAATAAGCGAACCTGTTACACCACATGAGTGGGCGCATGGAAAGAATTGAGGTGTTTGTTTACTCGCTTCTTGAAGAGGGCCAAACTGTAGGATGTTGGGAAGATGTTGGACGGAAGCGAGTTCCACAGCTTATGGGCCCTGTAAACAAAGGGAGTCTTATAGAGAGAGTTTCGAGAGGTCGTTAAATGTACCGCCATATGATGAGACTTCTTGCCAGCGTAGTGTTGCGGCAAAACATGAGTTTTCCCGGAACAAGTTCTTTCAGCTCCATGGAGCATCTTCTGTGGAAGTATCTGTAAAACAGAGAAAGGTCAGCAACTCTTCTTCTGAGAGCCAGCGGTTGGAGATGAGGCACACAGCCCGTTTATCGAACACTATCCAACATCCGTAACGAATGTTTGGGCGCAGATCCTCATACGTGAGAACAATATTCTAAATCAGGTCGAATTTGTCCCTTATATAGAAGCAACAGCTCAGATGACATGAAGTATCGCTTAGCTCTGAAAAGAAAACTAACTTTAGTTGATGCCGATTCAGCTATTGTACATGTTCATTTCAGCAAAATCCGGAGTTGACCGTTATTCCGAGAAGGTTCATCGAATCTTTGGATGCAATTTGTTGGCCTTGCATCATTATAGGAGTTTCCCCAGCGGGGACCTTTCTAGAAAACGTAGTTGCTTGCGTCTTGCTCGCGTTGAAGCTCACCACGTTCAATTGACCCCACTCAGATATCCTCTGTGAGTCAAAGTTCTCAATTTGTTGACATCTCTGACGCTGAAATTCCGCATCTATACTCGGCCACAGACTAATGAAAGACGAACCCAGGGTACAATCGTCTGCAAAACCGAAGATCTTGTTCTCTGTAGATGACAGAAGATCATTTATCTGCAACAGAAACAACTTTGGCGAAAGAATGGATCCCTGAGGTACTCCTGCTTGCAACTGGAAATGATCAGATGTTATACCGTGGACCACAACTTGTGTTGATCTACTCGAAAAGAAGCTACTCATCCAACCAAGCAATTTTTTGAGAAGCCCATATGCAGCCAGTTTATTCAACAAGGCTATATGCCAAACCCTATCGAAGGCTCTTGCTTTTATATCGGTGATGTATAAATATGAGTGACGTAGGCGAGCAGATCTCCTGTCGATCTTTGCCTTCGAAAACCATACTGATGGTCGTTAATAATTCCCTGCAACTCAAGATATTTGATGAGTTCATCATTTATGACTCTCTTCATTACTTTGAACATAATGGGAAGAAGTGCAACAGGGCGGTAGTTTTGGGATAAGGGCTTCTTTCCTTTCTTTGAAATCGGTTGAATTCTCGCTATTTTCCAGCTTCTTTCATAAGAAATTTGAAACAGACGGTTAAGGATGGGTGCCAGTTCGGGAGCACACTTTCTCAGGACGATTGGCGGTATTTCGTCTAGACCAACTACCTTCTTGCAGTTCAGCTGCTCGAGAGCCCGTCACACAGTGCGGACTCTGAACTTCATTTCTGCCATGGAAGAATTTGTAGCACAGAATTCTTCGAGAACAAGAGAGCAAAGAAATCGGCTTTCTCTTTCGGACATGATGCTATACTTCCATTTTCTCTAACAAGAGGCGAGGATTTGCAGAAATTGGCACTGACTGTCTTCGCCTTAGACCAGAATCGTCTAGTCCCGCTTGCCTGTTTAAGGAGTTTATTATTTACCCCTTCGTTGAAATTGGCCTTGGCTCTTGGAGTTGTGAGGTTGCATACGTTCCGTATTCGTACGAAGGTTATTCTTGGTTCCTTTATTGGATTTATCTTCCATGACTTATAAGCTCTGCTCTTGGCAGCAGAGGCTCTTTCGCAGTCTCTATTGAACTATGGATTTTATGCTGTTGTTCTTTTCTTGGAATGAGGAATGTAGAGATCCACTCCTGCATGAATAATTTCTGTAACAGATTCAGTGCACACATTGATATGAGGATTTGAACGGCAAACATCACTGAATGGAAAGCTCGAAAAGAAATAGAGTTTTTATTTTGAATTCAATGATGACTTGAAACAAATTAAATTTGGAATCTTCAAAATTAGAGTTTTTGACTCTTGTCTGCGAGATTCATTAGTTTTAATGAAAATCTAATCGAAAGTACTTGTTTTAGTGTATTTCTTAGCAAAGCTCAAATCATCATCAATAAGAATCTCCCTGTAACTGCACTGAAGGAAGTTGATATAATTGTAAATAATAAATTGAAACAATTTCGACCCGCTCGTCAGTTGAGTAGGGTCAACTGTCCCACAGTGAAATCATGTCTCTAGTAATAATAGGTTCGTGGTTTAGCGGCAGCACAATGGTTCCAGTAGCAGATACAAGGTTGTGGTCTGAGTTGTCTATCGATTCTGAGACCTCCACTCCAAAATCATCTGGATCTAAAATCAAAAAGAGATCCAAGGTGTTCAGGAAATCGGTTGGGTCATCAGGTATTCTTGTCGGTTCGTCGACTAGCTGCGTTACATTATGGCTGATTGCGAAAGTTTTAGCCTGTCTTCCCGCTTCATCTGTTCCATTGGAGTGGCGGAGCCAGTACAATGGTCTCAGCTGCCGGATGATGTGTCTGAATCCAATCCACCTTATCACCTAGATACTGAAACAGTCTAGGGAAGTGAATATCGTTTGGTGAGCGAAATAGACAGTATAAGAACAGTGTTTCATCCTGCAAACAGATTTTAAACCATGCAAGGTCGAAAGCGTCGTCCTCCATCGTGTCCTTTCTCTGGCATGCAACATCCGATCCGGCGAAAACACAGAGGTGCAAGAACTCTGCTTCTAGTGAACCAAGTGTGATGAAATTTTTACTTGAAAAGATGTACTTTTCAAAGGCCAATAGTCGCATACATGTGGCGCGGCGTCACCAGAAGCGTCCCCATTTGGAAAGTCCTATTTATTTTGAGACATACTGTGTATCTTGAAATTGAATGAGTTTGAATTGAAAACTTTCACAATTCTTTGATGATTGAATATCTGAATCAATAGAAAATAGAAGTTCAAAATCTTATTGAATTTGAGAGGCTTTCCCATGGTAGAATTCCATTATCATTAATCAGAACAAGTTTTTTGAGGAATTTCACTGAATAATTGTTCTTCATAACGCGTTTCGCTACACCGTAGCTTCATAATTTGTTGTCATAATTTCTGTACATTCATTCTTCTGAAGAAGCTACGATGTAGTAAAACGCGTTATGAATCACAATCATTCACTAAAATTCCTCGAAAAACTTCACTTGTTTTTATGATTCAAAATCTTATTGTTGAACAAAATTTGTGGAATTCGATAACATGCAATATGAAAAATAGAATCTTCTCATTGCATAAAAAATTATGAATTCAGTCTTGACTAAGAAATATAGAAACAATTTTCTAAGCCATAAAATATCAAATTACGTAACTAAAAGGTGTCACCCGAGAATTCGAAAAACGGGACTTGATTAGGGTAATTTAGCTGACAATTGGAAACGAAATAAATAGCCTATTTTCCCCTCGAATTACGAGATAAGTTCGAGAACGTCTGACAAATGTTAGCCGTTCATTTAATCTGTGGAGGATGTTTCAATGGTGGTTTAGTGTCGTTAGTAGGCATTACTTTAGAAGGAATTTTCTTTTTTCGAGTGATATATTGGACTTTTTCAGTATTCAAATGAAATTGTTTCATTAGCTTAATGAAGACTTAAAATTTGAATAAGAAGGTAAATGAGCACCAATTTTTAACGCGTTTATGTTGTACACGGAAAACATGAAATTTAATCTTTTATAGAAATAGAAGTCTCGCAAATCACTTAGTGGAACATTTTTATTAAATAATTGAACAAATGAAGAAAATTTATTCATTAGACTAAATCTATGGATTGAAGATATGTTTGGAAGATGTTTTGAGTTTTATCGCATAAAAACTTAGAGGGCAGGATTTTTCACTTTTTTCTATTTGTTTTGATTAGTTTCTTGGTTATCCTGGAGTCCTCGTGGTTGGTTATTCTTCTTCCCTTATGTTGTGGCACATCTTCGCTGGCCTGTATTTTCTTCTCTTATTGTACTAGGGACGTCCTCGTTCACTTGTTTCATGAAGAAGGTCGAATTGTAAGTTATCGGAAAGATTTTGGATGGAACCGAATACCACAGCATATTACAGACTAGCCCTGTGAACAAAATTTTTAAAGGAAGAGGTACGTGACTTTGCCACTCAAACCTTCCGCTGATAAGAGTTTTCTGCAAGCCTAGTTTTTTTTGTTTAGCGGTTCCTATAAACCGGGGTGCCCAATCTCGAATTGCTGGCGATCTACCTCAAAATTTTTAGACTACTTACGATCGACTGTGAGAGGCTGCAAGTATGTGTGCTGCAGGGTTGTCGTACAAACACGATACACCCTATCTATCTACCTGCCTACCTACCTAGGTAGGGTGTACCGTAGCATATATAGATATCAGCTCTCCGCACAATATAAATTATTTTAGTCAAGGTTTGGTCATCTCGTATTTCAAAAGCTCGATGGCAATTAACAATTTCTAATGCAACTATTCCATTCGCTACACAAATTATTTCAGTTCGATCTATTGTGAAAACATGAGAAGAGAGCCAATTATCAATTCTTTCAAGGTCTTCATTATCACGTTGGATACGTGCTGATCTGGATTATTGATGTAAAAATAAGTTACTAGTAACATATAAAGGGATTATAAAAAAATTATCAAAGGAAGTGATTCATTTCGTTTTGACCGGATTATTGTGAGAATTGACGAACCCGGTCAACTTTGGAACGCTTAAACAACGTTATAAATAGATGAAATAAAAAAAATATGTGTAAATGTTCCTCAAAAGACCATCCACAAGATTGATCTGGGATAATTGTTCGATAAAATGATAAAATAAAATGTTATTGTTCGAAGAAGAAAAATTTTATAAGAATTTTTCCATTTCTTTGCTTATTACTTTTGAAAATTTTCATTTACGGCAAGAAGTAAAATGAACTTATTTGTAGATGAAGCAATTAGCTACAAATTAAGTCTCAAAAGTTTTTTGATGAGATGTATAGTTTCCGAGATATCGCGTAAAATATATTTGCACCCCCACAAACTTGTAGTTAAGCTTCTATTGAGCCCCCCTCCACGTGTCCCAACAATAAAATTACGTAATGCAATACTTGGCCCTTAAATTGTAACATTTCAATGGACAGAATTCATTTCGTACAACCGGATTAACGTGCGTTTTGTGTGAGATCATCCTGGCGCATTCGCCATTTTGTACATACAATGCAGAAAATAGTATATACTTATTCTAGTAATCAAGTCGTTTTCAAGGTTTATGGAGAACTTTGTCAGGGATCGATTCAGCCTTTCAATTTATCATCTATCTACATTTTTAACCTAATTGATGATAAAAATCATTCCTTGTTTTCAGGTATAAACTGCGCGAAGAAATTAACGCACAATTTCGGATTTTTCGGATGTTTCTGGTCATATGCCAACAAGATTCGATGTTTTTTCTTGAAGTACGTGTTCTCTCTCTTGAGAAATAAAATGAAAGGAAATGATATAGGTTTCCAAGAATGCTCCAAATATTGTTAACTGCAGTTGCTGATCAATATTTGCGAGTAACGATTTTTCTCCTTGAAATTTCTAATTTTCGGTTATAATGCAACGCAAATCATGAAACTCGACCACGGCAATATATGCTGCAAAAGTAATATTAGATGATCTAAGTTGAGTAGACCAAAGGCTTGGAATGTCTCATTCAACCTTATTAAGAATGTTCTGCAGGTACAGGGCGATGGGTTGCTATGAACGGAGACCTGGACAAGGCCGACTTCGAGCAATAATGGCGATTGATGACTGATATTTGAAGGATTTGCTCGTTGACACAACAGTTTGCTAGATACCTTCAAAATAAATAAGAAACGAAATGAGACGACAGCGTCTCAGGAGATTTGGTTTGAGGCCACGAGTCGCAGAGCTTTCAAGGCCCACATGAAACTCTCCCAGGAATTTTTAAACAGTAAAGATGAAATTGATAAATTTAACAATACTGGAGTTTACAAGTTGTCCTGTATGAATTGTGAAGGCGTCTATACAGGGTGTTACATAATAGTATGTCACAACTTGAGGGGGTAAATCTATGTGAAATTTTAAGAAAAAAAGTTCATATAAACGTAGGTCTGCAAAAGTTCCGTTACGAAGCTACAGGGTGTTGAGATTTCCGGAAAAAAATTGGTTATTTTCTTCAAAACTCCTGCTACTTTTGGGATATTCAGCCCAAATTTCAATGTAAGCTATTTACTACAGACCCCTTAATTACACGTTCTAGATTTTAACTGAAATTCACAAGGTGTTTCCTTTTCAGAGGCCATGTCTCCTTTTGCCCTTTCGAACTTTTTTGCAGTACGCCACTGATCAGCGTACAATCAACTTTCGTCATCTTCGTTCAATTTAGAAACTCTTTTGACACTTGTAATTTTTTCGTACCTCCAACCGTTCTCGAGTAAAAAATTATTGAATTTGAATTATTTGAATTGTATGTTATACGCTAAATAAAAAAAATAGTAGGAATACTCGATAGGTATGCCCAGAATTTGCTTTCATTTTGATAGCTCGTCTTTTGAGACTCAACTTAAACTTATTCAATATCAAACTAAAAAAGAACAATTAAAAACTAGATAAATTGCTGGAATTGTCCTCCACTTGCAAGAATCCTTCTTCGCATATTATCACGCACTCTTTGAAATATTCCTGGGGTATTTCTTATCGTGTCACAAGACGTTATTATTCGATTTCTCAATTCTTCTACAGTGTTCACTGGAGTGGTATGAACTAAACTTCTAAGATATCCCCATAAAAAAAAGTCTAAAATATTAAAGTCTGGGGACCTAGGAGTCCATGGTTCTGGCCCACCCCGACCATCCATCGGTTATTGAATGTATCATTCAAGAGTTCCCTAGATTCTCCACTAAAGCGAGCTGGTGCCCGTCATGCATGAACCACATTATGTTTCTCACAAAAAGTGGCACATCCTCTAGCATTAAAGGTAATTCCTCCTCAAGAAATTGCCGATAAGCGGGACCGCATAATCTGGAAAAATGGCCCAATCGAATAATTACCAATTATTCCGACCCAGACATTTAGTGAGAATTGTTCTCGATGATGAGATTCTTCTATCAAATGGGGGTTTACTTCAGCCCAATGATGATTATTGTGAAAATTTGTGATAGAAGTTCTCGAAAAGTTAGCTTCGTCTGTGAACAGTATTTCACTATCAAAATGAGCATTTTCTGCAATTTTATCTATGCAACATCGTCAGAAATTCAGTCTTGAAGGAAAATCTCGAGGAATTAGAGTTTGGACGCGTTGAATATGAAACGGGTACAATAAAAAGTCGTGGAGAATCCTAAAAGTAGAACATGTGAAATATTGAACTGATTTTCAATTTTTCTTGTACTCACATGAGGATTCAAATCAATACAATTCAAAACTGCTTCCTTAATTTCTTGAGTTCTCATAGTTTGAGTTGCACCTTCCAAATGATTATTTGCAGTAAAAGTTTCAGTTTATCTCAACCCTCTGTGGATATTTGAAAATGTTCGCCTGTCTGGTGTTACTCGAATTGGAAAGCGCACCTGATATAATTGCCTAGCTTCTGTTTTGTTTCCGTCAGGCAGACCGTATAAGTTAGCCATTTTTTCTTACAGCAACAACTTCGAAAGTCCTAAAACTGATTGTTGATTTAATAAACAATTCGAGCAGACACTGGTTCAATTTTAGCAACTGTCAAAACAAATAAATAAATGAAAGAAATCAAAGCCTACTAATCATTTTTCTAATTAGAAGTGCTTTCAATTCAGCGAATGCATACAATCGTTTAAAAATCTGTTCAAGAACGATTGGAAATGAGAAAAAATTACAGGTGTCAAAAAAGTTTCTAAATTGAACGAATATGACGAAAATTGATGCTGATCAGTGGCGTACTGAAAAAAAGTTTGAAAGAGCAAAATAAGACATGGCTATAGAAAAGAAAACACCTTGTAGATTCTAGTTAAAATTTAGGACGTGTAATGATGGAGGCTGTAAAAAATAGCGTGTGTTCCAAAGTTTTGAAGTAAAAACCAATTTTTTTCGGAAATTTCAACACCCTTTAGCTCCGTAACGAAGCTTTTGCGGACCTATGTTTATAAGAACTCCCTCAAGTTGTAACATACTATTATGTAATACCCTGTATACGTTGAACTGGTCGTTTATCCGAAACAAAAAAGAGTATCAAGAAGAGTTCAATAACCAGAGAACACATTTTATCGAAAATGGCCATCATTTCCATCCATAGATAAACTTCAAGTTATTATTAGAATACCTAAGGGACGAAAATTAAATTTTTTGGAATCCATGGAAATTTTTAAACTGCAACAAACCCCCCATAGAGATAATCTTCTGAACGACCAGCATGGTTCCGGCTTATTCGTCCCTATTTGGTATATTTAAATAATATCTGCTTTCATCATAATCAGTTTATTACCTCTTATTTCCACATTTATGAGTGTTGTATCTACCTGATTATTATGTATGTATCTTCAACTTTAGTTCAATACTTGTTACCAGCTGAAGATGATCGAGAGACCAAAATTGCAATCCTTATTTTCAATAAATCTCTTGTGATAGTATAATATATAGTTCAATTCCTTATTATCATCAATTAGGTATATATTTTCAGATAGATATCAGCGAAAAATTTTCGAACTATAACGTAATGACCACGTAAATTTTCTTTGAATCTTGAGTATTAGTTTTCGTGATACATTTGGGAATTATCTTCATCTAGATACATGCCCCATATGCCATATTTCCTGCTATTGTACCTCAGATTTGCATATTACACCATAGCTAGTTGGGGGTAGATCTGAATATGTTTCTGGAAATAACCGGACATACGTTGCCTGAGTTCTGGCTCTTTTGTCGAAATCGAACATCATCAAAATTTCAATTTAATGTGTTTCTTTTAGATGCATTATTGGGAAAAGAAACTCAACACTTTCACACAGTCAATGTAGTGACTTGAAAATCCACAGAGAGATACGATCAAAATAAATGATTCATCTGTAGCAAAAAAGATAAAATCAATAGAAAAATTCGACGTTTTACTAAATTTTTTCATCTAAAGTTAGCACTCTGTATTAGTGAATGTAGGGCGCTTGATAACTTCAACCAAAAAAATTGGTATGGAGGAATACATGTCCTACCATTTAGTCCCAATGAAACCACGTACTCCCACTTTCCTTCAACGGATCGGAATTGCAATAGCGTTGAGTAAAGTGCCGTAATCCGGCAGGGAAAAGCTCTGTTTCGGCTGACCTATTTGATATTCAGCTTGACGTCTATGTCGTTAGAACAGATCGGATCTATGCAAAACACATCAGACCTCTATAGTGCTATGCTAATGAGATTATTCGTAGAAGTTTGTCATAATGTCCTACACTCACCTAAGAGTCATAAAATATGTATTAGTATTAAGTGAAGGTATAAGCATTGGATACACCCGATAAAAATACTACTAATCAATAGAACTATAATGTATAATATAAAATATTCAGTTGAAGCGAACTCAGAAAAATGTATAGGTTTTTTCTGGTTAAGTGAATTTTCTTTGTTCTGTCATGAAAACTAACAATAAAATGACAATTAAAAACTTAACGACGGGGATTTGTTCCACAAAATATCGCATTATATGAATTTCGCGTATATCTGGGTTCACAAACATAGTTAATACGTACATATATATATTTATAATATATATAGGGGGTTTCACCCCGACGAGTTGCCCATATATCTGTTCATGCAATCAAACTGATTTCATCAAAAAATATAAATCCACCACCCGGTAATTAATACCATTGCCAGGTAATGATTATAATCAAAACATATCCTGGAATAATTATATATTAGGATAACGTTAAATGTTATGAGAATATATCAATCTACCAGAATATATACATACTAAAGCATCATCAGACAATGATATCAATGTACCAACGAGTAGTGTCAGCGGCTTTCTCCCCGGAAAAATCCAGTGTACGGACCTTAGTCAAGTAACACTGAATGTTACTCATTAATAATTTCCTTTGTGTGAAGTGGTGAACGATCAAATAGAATACTGCTCTGAATATAAATATGGCAAAATTGCCAGTTGATTATATTACATTTATATAAACAAATAAATAAAATATGAAATGAGATTCTGAGCAGTATAAACTAAAAGAAAACCTATGACTCTACCTCATTATTTATTTCGGAAAGAAACCTACGAAGAATATTACAAGATTTGATGACTGTTATCTTTTGTAACTGTTCGAACAAATTTTCTTCAGACCCAAAATCTCAATACTTTTGTGAAGATTCCTAGGAATAACACCTGTTGTGGAAATAATAATCGGTAGAATAAAAATTTTTTCATTTTCCACATTTTTCAATCTCGTCGCCAAGCATCATATATTTAGAAATTTTTTCATTTTATTTATTTTGTATATTATGTGTGTCGGGTATAGCAATATCAATTATATATGTTATTTGATTCTGTTTATCAGGAAGAATGATATCTGGTCTATTGTGTTTTACAGCTCTGTTGCAAAGAATTGTTTTATCAAAATGAAGTTTATATTTGTCATTTTCACAAATAATCTCAGGTTCATATCTGTAAAATTTTTTTCTTTTGGGAATTTGGTCATGTTTAATTCCTAGATTAAAATGAATACTATTAGCGACGGCATTATGTCTTTCTAAATAATCTGTTGAAGCAAGGACTGAGCAAGATGATAATATATGAAATACTGTTTCTGAGGAACAGAAACACCTACGACAAGAATCTACTATATTCTATTTTTACATATATATATATATATATATATATATATATATATATATATATATATATATATATATATATATATATATATATATGTACGTATTAATTATGTTTGTAAACCCTGATATACATATAATTAACCAGCACTAAAGAAAATAAAATAAGTTCATATTTCAAAAGACTTATCATCGAGAGTCATTTAACTAGTAAAAACCTTTTCAGAGCTATCAACTCCTATGCAGTTCCTATTCCTACATCTTCTTTTGGAATTATTAAATGGTCTAAAACTGATCTAAGTGAGTTACAATGTCAAACGAGGAAAATGCTTTGTAAATATCATAAGCACCACCCAAAGTCAGCTGTTCAGAGAGTTACACTACCTAGACATCTTGGAGGTCGTGGATTGACTGATTTGAATAATCTTCATAGTAAACAGATTTTTCATCTACGTTCCCATTTTCATGATAAACAGAGAACATCTAAATTACATGATATTGTTGTTGCTTCAGATTATAATCTTACACCTGTAACTTGACAATGCAAAAGGTAGATTTTCATATAATTGATGATAATTCTGAAAGAGAGAGTTGGATGCAGAAGGAATGATTATATTGATGAAGTCGCATCGAATAAATGGTTAGTTTCTGGAGAATTGTTTGCTGAAACAGAAGGCTTGGCAATTCGAACCAGGATCAGGTTGTTTTCACTAGGAATTATAGAAAACACATCATCAAATAAAATAAAGATGATTCTTGCCGTAGATATTTCTGTTCTTCAAAAACAGTTTTTCATATATTATCATCTTGCTCAGTCCTTGCTTCAACAGATTATTTAGAAAGACATAATGCCGTCGCTAATGTTACTCATTTTAATCTAGGAATTAAACATGACCTAATTCCCAAAAGAAAAAAATTTACAAATATGAACCTGAGATTATTTGTGAAAATGACAAATATAAACTTTATTTTGATAAAACAATTCTTTGCAACAGGGCTGTAAAACATAATAGACCAGATATCATTCTTACTGATAAACAGAATCAAATAACATATATAATTGATATTGCTATACCCGACACACATAATATACAAAATAAATACAATGAAAAAATTTCTAAATATATGATGCTTGGCGACGAGATTAAAAAATGTGGAAAATGAAGAAAATATTTATTCTACCGATTATTATTTCCACAACAGGTGTTATTCCTAGGAATCTTCACGAAAGTATTGAGATTTTGGGTCTGAAGAAAATTTGTTTGAACAGTTACAAAAGATAACAGTCATCAAATCTTGTAATATTCTTCGTAGGTTTCTTTCCGAAAAAATAATGAGGTAGAGTCATAGGTTTTCTCTAGTTTTTACTGCTCAGAATCTCATTTCATATTTTATTTATTTGTATATATAAATGTAATATAATTAACTGACAATTTTTTTATATTTATATTTAGAGCAGTATTCTATTGGATCGTTCATCACTTCACACAAAGGAAACTATTAATGAGTAACATTCAGTGTTACTTGACTTAGGTCCGTACACTGGACTTTTCCGGGAAGAAAGCCTCTGACATTACTCGTTGGTACATTGATGTCATTGTCTGATGATGCTATAGTTTGTATATGTTCTGGTAGTGTGATATATTCTCAGAACATTTAACGTTATCCTAATATATAATTATTCCAGGATATGTTTTGCTTATAATCATTGCCTGGCAATGGTATTATTCACCGGGTGGTGGATTCATATTTCAGTTTGATTGCATGAACAGATATATGGGCAACTCGTCGGGGTTAAACCCCTATATATATATATATATATATATATATATATATATATATATATATATATATATATATATATATATATATATATATATATATATATATATATATATATATATATATATATATATATATATATATATATATATATATCTATATATATCTATTCACGGTGTGTGAACTCTATGGAGTTCCAACTGATCTCCCCTGGAAGAAGCGATTAGAAAACAAGATAATAACTGCTAGAAAGAATATTGGTTTGATGAATACTTACCTGCACACAGATACCCCTTCCAAAAAATTAATCAGGTGAGTCATGAATGTCATTTCGAAAAAGCACACCAGCTCTAAGAACGGAAACGTCGAAGAAAAGGTCACAATTACCTGCGACAACCTAAAACAAAAAGTCAAAGCGTTAGGTAACCGATTGCATCGATACAATGAAAGGACTAAGCGGCACAAAAACAATAACCTTTATCTCAAGAACCAAAAGCAATTCTTTCGAGAACTAGAAGAACCCGAGAAGAAAAACGAGAGGGTACCAGAAGTGGATGCCATGCACAAATACTGGAGCGGAATTTGATGCGAAAGATGTCAATCACAACGAAAAGGCTTTTTGGATGGACGAACTACAAAGAAATACTCTCCAACACAAGATGGATAACATTACCATACTTGAAGAAGACAACCCGAGGGTACTAAGAGGAGCAAATAACTGAGCCGCGCCTGGACCAGATAAAATACATAATGATTGGTGGAGGTATTTCACATGTGTCCATACCAGACTCGCCCAGTTATACCAAGAATCACTTCAAGATTCATCAATAATACCAGATTATTTCACGCTCGGAGTGACCTATATGGCTGCCGTTAGGAATTCCTGGTGATAGATAGTATCGTAACCAAGCAAGCGAAGAAGAAGCTACGTAATTCATCGATAGCGTGATTATAAGAAAGCATATGACTCAGTACCGCACTCTTGGTTAGTAAAGGCTCTCAAGGTTTATGGAATATCTGAACCAGTTTTTGAGCTCCTGAAACATCTCATGAACATACGATACGAGCTGGTAAGGGGGAAACAACGACATCGGGAATTAGAATCAAGTGTGGAATATTTCAGGGAGATACCCTGAGCCTCCTGTGGTCCTGTCTGACAATCAACCCTCTAAGCACGTTACTCAACAGAACGAACAACAGCTATATTATCAACAAGGATACAAATACCCAAATCAGTCACTAGCTCTATTTGGATGATCTGAAGCTATATGCTGGTAATGTCGACAAGTTGAGGGGACAACTAGAAACTGTGTCAGCTTTCAGTGACGCAATCCATATGTAGCTAGGTACTGATAAGTGCGCTGTGGTGAACGTCAGGAGGGGAAAATAGTGTATGGGGACGAGAGCACTATCTTGATGAACAACATTGTCATCCCTATACCATCTAAAGAGCAAGCCTATAAATACCTCGGAGTCGCGCAACCCCTCGACATCAGACCTGCTGAGATTAAATCCATTCTCAAAGAGAAACTTTACAGCAGAATAAATAGAGTTATCAAATCTAAACTCAACTCGAGAGCATTTTTCCAGGCAATTAACGCGTGGGCCATCCCGAGCATCGCATACTCGTTTGGTATACTGAACTGGTCACAGACAGATCTTAGGGACATAGACACAAAAATTAGAACGCTCCTCACAACGCATGGAATACATCATCCGCACTCGTCAGTAAGTCGACTCTACTTAGGCCAAACCACGGAGGACGAGCTCTGTTATCTTTGGAAATGGTCCGTAAGAAAAATGTCGTACCTGAGGTCATATTTTGCTACTAAAAACTCACCTTTTCATCGAGCAGTGCGTGATGTAGACTATAAGCTCTTTGCGCTGCAGCTCTCCAATCCTGCGTATCAGGTCGACGCACGTACACTCCCACAGTTAATGGAAGACTGGCAATCGAAAGCCCTTCATGGCAGATACTTTAATCACCTGGAAAATAAGGATGTCAACAAACAAGAGTCTCTTACTTACCTTAAAGTGGAATATCTGTTTCCCGAGACTGAGGAAAGACTTCTGGCTAACCAGTACCAGGTGGTACCCACTAGAATGTTCCTGAAGTATATCACTGGACAGAACAACAGACCATGCCGCCAGTGTAGAAGGAATCAATAATAAATACAACACATTACATCCAGCTGTCCCATACTTGCTCCGAAGGGTTATCTCGAAAGAGATAATGACGTTGGTTTACCACCAAATTATCGCTTACAGTATTGGACTGTTTAAAACACTTACCCCACAATACTTATATCATCGAAAGCCTGTCCTAGAAAATGAGTTCTACAAAATCTACTTGGACACCACACTGGTTACAGATAGGCCGATCGCACATAACAGACCCTATATTGCGATCTTTGACTTCGGAGAGCAAACCGCTACACTGCTAGATATAAGTACACCTTCCGACGAAAATGTCAACAAATCATATACAGAAAAGGTGTCTAAGTATCGGAACCTTGCATTCGAACTGAAGGAGATACACAAACTAAAAAAAGGTCACGATCCTGCCTATCATCGTATCAGTTAATGGATTAATCGAGGCCCATCTACCTAAGAACACACAGAGATTGAAATTGGATAGTAAAATTGTATTCAGCTCACAAAACGAGGCAATTCGATAAAAAACAAAAATTGTTAGAATGTTTTTACATGGTGCAGAATGAGCCTAACTTAAGAGTAGACTTCTTGATGGAAAACTCATAATGGTATCGTATGAAATTTTTAAATTTGTTTCAGCTAGTCCGAAACTAAAATTCTAAAATTTTTTTACCTCAATTGCATTTCCGGTTAGGTAAGGTTAGGTTAGATTATATCTATTAGATATAATTATATCAGGTGAATATGGTGGTTGCTCGATGATATTTGTTGAGATTTTGGTCAAAAATTCATTCATAATGATAGCCTAGTTAGATGGTGCGTTATCGTGGTGCATAATTCAAGAGTTTTCTTTCCACAAATCTGGTTTGCTCTCTCAAATGCCGCAAAGTGCTCAGGTAATATCACTTATTTACCAGCTAACCTTCTCGCAAGAATTCCTAGTGCCAAACATCGCGATAATCAAAGAAAATAAACAACATTACTTTGACTTTCGATCGACTTTGACATGGTTGTTTCGGTTTTGTCTCAGTTGGAAGGCGCTATTTCGAAGCTTATTGGACTGGTTTCATGAACCCATGTCTCATCACCAGTTACCATGCGTTTCATGAATGTCGGGTTGTATTGACTCATTCTAGCAGAGATTTTTACGCGATTCAATTTTCGAAGAACATTCATGTCTTTTGGGATTCGTTGATGCGCAAACGTTCGAATGAGAAGAAATTTTTCTGAGACAACAGAATCGACTTTGATCAAGTATTTTCCTTCAGAAAGGAATCGGGACAATCCATAAAAATGTGGAATTTTCCCAAAAAATTCTCGACAACAATATGGATACATGTTATTTGAGAGAGTTGTTACTGTGTTCACTATGCTTTTTAAACATAGACCGCTCTAGACCTCGCCGACCAAGCTAAGCATAGAACGCACTCTATGCCTACCTTGCCTGAGGTGCGTTTCTGAGACTCGCTCCCTTTTTCATTCGCCTACTTCATCGCGGCCACATCGTCTCCATAGATCGTCTGCAGCAGGCGTTGCCACAAGTCGATTCAACAGACAACCTACGTCGGCCTCTATATTGTCCACAACGAACCGCGTGTTTTATTTAATTTTATATGTACGTTTACAACGGGTGTTAGTGTGAACCATCGACCTTTTTCTTCGTGTATGTGACCTCATCCCGGTAGTAAGAGGAGCTCAACATGTGCATTAGGGCATGGTTGTCTCCGCTACTTCCGCACACGAGGTGAAGCTGATGTACGTATTAGGACCGAACACCAACAAATAAAAAGGAAGCTACGTGGATAAGATCCAGCTAATTCAGCGATCACAGCAGCCGTGAAATAAGCATCTGGCTCTAGGACCGAAGACAACATCAAGGGACGCCCAAACTCCCCTAAAACATCACCATGACATCTGGACATGCAAAATGTGACGACTAGTGTGTGAGCGTAGTGTTTCAAGAGGACCAGCGTGCTAATTAACCTACTCGCAGTAGCAGCTTTTCAACGCATTATGTGTCTTATGCAAGTCAATTGTTTTCATTTAGGAACTAATTTTTCTTTTTCAGGTACTTTTAATCTCGAAGATTTCTGTAACTGACAAAAAATAAAAAGTAGATGCGTTTCACTTCCCCCTTTCAGGTTTTGTTATTGTACATATCTTAGATTTGAGCAGAGTCTTGTACCATGTCCTCACCTTGAAAGTAGCTAGACCATACGACTCACTTACGTGAGACAAGGTTTTCTATTATTTCTGTTGTCATCATCGCGTTGATGCCAAATCGTGAATAGATCCACTGCTCACATGGTCGAATTAGATTTGAGTAGGATAACCAGATAAGACTTCTTTTTTCTTTTTCTCATGTCTTAAATAAAGATACAACTTGGTTTTATTACACGGTATGGAGGCGCCTAACAGCGATCTTCAAAAGGATGCCATGTTACCGTGTTCACTATGCTTTGTAACCAAAGATCGCTTTAGGCGCCTCTGACCAAGCGTGTTCACTATTCTTTCTAACCATAGATCGCTGTAGGCCAACCAAGCTAAGCATAGAACGTACTCGGTGCCTACCTAATCCGAGGGGTTCAAATATTCATGCATTTCAGTGACTTGCTTTATTTTCTTTGGCCAACTTCATCGAGGCCACATCGTCTCCATAGATCGTCTGCAACGTCGACTCTACAGACGACCCAATTCGTCTGTTCTTCGTGTGTGTGACCCTATCCCGATAGCAAAGTTAATAAATAAGAAGTCGTTTAGAAATTAAATTACCTTCTCAAAAATTTGGAAAGGCCCTATATTTGAAATAGGATACGAAACTGATAAATTTTGTGAAGACGAAACTGCAGTATACAGTTCCATGATATAACGTTCATAATATTTCTACCGTTACTTTTGTCTTTTTCGATGCTGATCTTGAATAAGAGATCCGGGAATAGCCTTGCCTAAAAGAGTTGCGATGAACCTTTTTCTAACTAACGTTAGAAATGTTGAAGGTCCAGCCATATAAATCCATTTAATATCTTCAATATACTTGTAATATTCCAATTTCCAAGAAGTGTTCAAACTGACATAAACACATAAACTATCGTTGAATAAACGACGTGCGTATGACAAGAAATTGAATTATCTTTCATACAATTTCCCATTATATCTGCAATAAAGCCCGAAATGCTTACAACACAGATGGCAATAAAATATTTCCGAAAGGGATCTTATGAAATATTGATTTTATTACCAATTTTGTAGTTATGTCGCATGTGAATTACCTTAGAAATATATCTTGCCGATAGAAAAGATAGCTATAAAATGCGATTGATGTCAAATAAAATATCAGCTAACATCTTGAAACTACAAAGCCATATGCACAATAAAAGTAGAAGTGTCAAATTACAGAAAATAATTTCTCTTTCTCCTATATAAGGGATGTCTTTTATGTTTTGTATATAGAGCTAGAATAGAAAAATTGAGAGCTTTCCGAAAGGTTTCTGCGATATATATATATATATATATATATATATATATATATATATATATATATATATATATATATATATATATATATATATATATATATATATATATATATGATACTATTCGTTGGTACATTGATATCATTGTCTGATGATGCTATAGTATGTATATATTCTGGTAGATTGATAGATTGATATATTCTCATAACATTTAACGTTATCCTAATATATAATTACTCCAGGATATGTTTTGATTATAATCATTGCCTGGCAATGGTATTAATTACCGGGTGGTGGATTTATATTTTTCATGAAATCAGTTTGTTTGCATGAACAGATATATGGGCAACTCGTCGGGGTGAAACCCCATATATATATATATATATATATATATATATATATATATATATATGAGCCAAATATCTTCCGCGACAAAATTCTCGAGGAGTCTACATATATAAACTTGAGACAGAAAAATTTTTCAAAATCCGTAGATCCTTCCTGACAAAGGCTAGTTACCAAATCTGCCCGCCATGCACGCAGTCCCAAGAGCCACAATAGTGCAACCAAGAAACGAAGCGGCTGACTGGAGTTTCGTCCTTATAAGGAGCTCATCAGTGTCGCATATCGCTTCTCAGCATCCTAACACGCTACATCGGGGTACCGTATCGATTCCAGAAAGGACGCATCTCGTACATACGTACGAGATGGACCGAGATGGTGAAATCTAACCTAACCTAACCTAACCTAACACGCTACATCGGGGTACCGTATCGATTCCAGAAAGGACGCATCTCGTATATACGTACGAGATGGACCGAGATGGTGAACCCCCTACCGGACTTCGAGAAAAATACGAACAATAACAAATAGATGTGATAACGTTAGTAATTCCAACACTTGGAAACATCTTTCGCCGGTCCGCGAATCACATCAATGGCGAAATAATCCCATTGAAATGGTGCTCTGGGCCTCTGTTTCCGAGATAAAACCTCCCGTCGGTGAATATTTAGTGAGACAAATATCTTGCGCGACAAGCATATATATATATATATATATATATATATATATATATATATATATATATATAGACTTCTCGCGAAGTTTGTCGCGGAAGATATTTGTCTCCCCGAATATTCACGGACGGGAGGTTTTATCTCGGAAAAAGAGGCACAGAGCACCATTTCAACGGGATTGTTTCGCTCGTTTTGTACCGTTGATGTGATTCACGTACCGGCTGATGTATTACTTGAAACCTTCAACTTTTATATAGAACATTTTTTTCAAAAACGCTTTATTTTTAAGATTTTTGACCAGTCCGCGGCTTTTTGTTCGCCTGGTATACAGGGTATCCCAAGTTAAGTGGCCTATTAGGCGTTTATGGGGAACTAATAATGGTATCGTTCTGAAATTCTGGTAGTTGATTCATCTAGTCCGAAAGTCTATCTCTGAAATATTTTGACCTCAATGGCACTTCCGGGTATATCGGAAGTACATACCAGCTTTATTATTTGATATAGAATACCAAGTATATTGATGACTGATTCGATAACACTTGTTATTCGAATCACAAAAACACCTAACACATAAGTGAGGCTTGTTTCTTTCATGAATTATCCCAGCTTTACTTGAAAGTTATCGTGCAGTGGGTCTCTGCCGTCTTATTATCTTACGTACCTTTTGGCATCAATGCGATGATGATAATGGAAATCACAAAGAACCTTGTCTCACGTAAGTGAGTCATATAGTCTAGTTCCATACAAGGTGAGGGCGTGGTACAAGGCTCTGCTCGAATCTTAGATATGTACAATAACAAAACCTGAAAGGTGGGGAGTGAAACTCATCTACTTTGTATCTTTATCTGTCAGTTACATAAAACTTGGAGATTAAAAGTGCCTGAAAGAGAAAAATCAGTTCTTAAATAAAAAAAATTTACTTGCCTGAGACACACGATGCGTTGGAGAGCTGCTACTGCGATTAGGTTAGAAACACTACACTCACATACTAGTCGTCGCATTCTGCATGTCCAGATGTCATGGTGATGTTGTTTCAGGGTAGTTTTGGGCGCCACTTGATGTTGTCTTCAGTCCAAGAACAGGATGCTCATTACACAGCTGCTGCGGTCGCTGAATTAGCTGGATCTTATCAACATGGATTCGCTTCAACTGCTGGTGTTCGGCCCTACCACATACATCAGCTCCACCTCGTGTGCGGAATTCTTCACTTGCTCTCGTTATCACCATTTATCGGCTAACTCAATCCGTGATGGGTTCTCCTTTTCAGCGGCGACAACCATACCCTAATGCACATGTTGAGCTCCCCTTACTACACATACACGAAGAAAAACATCAATAGTTCACACAAACACCTATTGTAAACGTAAATGTGAAATTAAATAAGGCACGCGGTTCGCTGTGACGGTTTATCAATATGGCGAACGACGTGGGTTATCTGTTGAGTCGACTTGTGGCAACGCGTGCTGCAGACGATCTACGGAGACGATGTGGCCGCGATTGAGTCGGCGAATGAAAAAGAGTGCGGATCTCAGAAATGCACGAATATTCAAACCCTGGGACCAGGTACCGTTTTTTTCCTAAGCTCAAATTACCACTACGAGGTACCCATGAATCGAAATAAGACATAAAAGAGAATTCGCGGAGAGAATTGAGGTCAAGTCCGTGAAAAGCATTTGAAAATTGTTTTGGTGGTTGGACTATTCGTTGGCGTAAATAAATTATTTCGAAAAGGTGATACAATAAATTTGGACGAAAAATGAATATTTTTCATTGTACAATTCTCTGTACTTTTTTGACAGATGTACTTTCCAATATTTCAGAATAATTGTCTGAAAGATATCTGAGATGGATAAGAAACATCAATTATTATAATATTTTTTTCATTCCCTAAACTAACTGACAAATAGTTAACTTTCATTTGAGTATAGCTAGGGAATGAACGTTCTCAAATCCTGAACTAAATTTCATTGCAATAAAAGTAGAGTTCATTGGGTGCCGACGTGCCTTTCAGATTTTTCGAATGAATCGAGTCACTAAACGATGATGGATTCACAGATGTAACATGAAACGGTCGAACGCTTTGGAATCAAAGCTAATCGCGCTGACATTCACAGCGATGAGCAATTTCGTTGAGAACAATCAAGCAGGTGATTGAATATGACAAGTTTATCTGTTCGAACCTCACTCACTATCCATCGAGATGATAGCTGCGAGGTGTAGTTTGACGAAGGTATTGCCACAAGAAGATTTCATGTCAATTTGATTACTACAGATGAGAGATTCCGTTTGTGATATTGCGTCTACTTCAAAGGTATTAGATAATAAATTAATTTATGTTCTTGACTTTTATGAGAGACAAGAAAGTTCACCGACATTGAACAACTGTTGTGTGTATGAAGAATGAAAACATTTGTGTCCATCCAACATGTCCAAAAATAATAAAAATGTTTTTCGAGTACTCCCAATATTTTTGTGTGTGTGAAGGGTATCCCAACTTCGTTATTCTCCATACTAGTGGAGATAGCATGATACATTCGTTTTGTGGTACTGCACAAGATATCACCTAGTATTTCAGGAAACTCATCATCAACGCTTTTCAAAATAATAAAGTCAATCCGGTAATTCAATCAGAAATCTTACACCTTTTAGAAATTTGTTTAGAACAAAATTATCTTAACTTCAATGGAGTGATATTTTATAGTAAAAAAGTTTTAATCATGTGTAATCTTCTGAGCCCTCTACTCGCTGAAATTTTCATGGATAATATTGAAAAACTATCCAAGAACATACTTTATTCAAATACTTCATTTATTGGTTTAGATATGTCGACAATATCATTTGTTGTTTCACTGGCACAAACAGACAATTAGAGTCATTCAAAACATTCACTAACAAAATTCTCGATAATATTAAATTCTCGTTAGAAATAGAAACAGAAAACTCCATTAACTTCCTGGATTTAACTATTACTAAAATTGACGGCAAACATGATTTTTCTATTCTTCATAAGCCATCGCATACAGATATTACTATTCACAGTTTATCTACACATCCTCATCCACATAAATTAGCTGTTTATAATAGTATGATACATAGACTCATTAACATCCCAATTTCACAATATAATTTTATAAAAGAGCAAAATATAATTTAACAAAAAGCAGTCAATGACGGTTACAGTCCTAGTATAATTGAGAACATGATTTCACGCAAAACGAGCACAAACGTAGTTTTAATTGTCATAAATCAGATTCCCATTATTCCAATTACTTACCCGAATAAAACCATAACTTTAATGATAATTTCAAAATTTTACACAATGAAAATAATTGACAAAATCTCAATCTATGGGAAATTTCAGAGAATAACAAATAGAAGAATTCTGGTAGATTACTTAATAGTCAATTAGATCTGAATCCTTCTCCATT
Source organism: Cryptolaemus montrouzieri (assembly GCA_013387265.2). NCBI lineage: Eukaryota > Metazoa > Arthropoda > Insecta > Coleoptera > Coccinellidae > Cryptolaemus > Cryptolaemus montrouzieri. The sequence continues at coordinate 81,177,592 of JABFTP020000103.1, read as the reverse complement.
ACTCAATCTTTTCAATTCATAAAGTAAGCAACTCCGATGGGTTTTCCACCATACCCTTTGGACTTGTACTTTAGTACAAGTACAAAGTACATATTAGTGTAATATTAAGTAGTAGTAGTAGTTTTGTTGATATAGAGAAAATCTAAATACCATAGTTTTATTTCTTCGAAAATATGTATATCGATTTTCATCAAGTAACGACCTCCTCAATCAAATTATAGAAATAATAATGAATGACCAAACAGACTTGGGTAAACCATAAATATTTGATATCTGTAGATGAGTCTTTTATAGCTTTACTTTCAGAACATCTATTGTTCTTTTCAATTTGCTATAAATATGCGTTATCCCCCATACTGGTGAAAGTATGATACATTCGTTTTGTGGTACTGAAAAAGATAATAAGAATTTTGTCGGAATGTTACTCATCAGTTGTTCTACAGGCTAAGGAACTTTCAACAATCTCAACAAATTATCGTATGGACACAATTTTTATTCAAGGAATAATATTCAACTTTCCGTAGAATGTTAAATACCTTCCCTTGAAGGAGCTGTTTTTCCGATCCACCCTTCATAATCACCGTCAACCAGGGACACACAGCAGTGGTACGTCTCGGTCGAATGTCATGAATAGGAGCAATAGACTTCAGTTTCGGTCTTATTTGACCTCGTCAGGATTGCATACCTTTCACAACATCAGGTCGAGTATTCACCGCAACGCTACACACCGTGTCAGCAAGAAATCGGTTTTTCGAAAGACTACCGCTCCTCATTCTTATCTGATTGTCAAGCAGGCATACAATTTCAAAAATTACTATTAGCGAAATTATCGTGTAGACATATTGAAGAATGTTTATTCAAAAAACAATATTTAACCTTCCGTAGAATGTTAAACATCCCCCTTTGAAGGAGCTAGTTCATAATTACTATCAACCAGGGCCAGACAGCAATGGTAAAACACGATCAGAATTCATGAATAGGAGCAATAGACTGCAGTTTCAGTCTCATTTACCTCGTCAGTATTGCATACATTCACAACATCAGGCCAACGTCAGTTCGTTAGTGAGCGCAATAACATTCACATGTTTTGTAGCGCTCCAACGGATTGAGATGAGTATATGTCAGTCTGACCTAATGTTGTGAATGGGAATATAATTATAATGAAGTCGAATGAGACCGAAACTTCAGTCCTTTGTTTATATTCATGACATATCACCGTGCTGTACCACTGCTGTGTGGCCCCGGTTGACGGTGATTATTAAGAGCGAATCGGAAAACCATCTCCTTCAGGAAAGGATTTTTAACATTTTAAGGAAAGTTGAATATTGTTCCTTAAATAAAAATTCTTCAAAGATAGGCAGATTCAAATAATCAGGGGTTTACAAAGTTGTTTGCAATTAGTGTAGTTGGGCAGACAGGTAGAAATCTCGAAACCAGATTTAAAGAACATCTATTCTCTTATAATAATTCTCCAATATGTGAACATTTAAAATCCACAAAACATTCAATAAAATCAGATAATAGCAAAATTTCTCATAATTCCGATAAAGGAAATGAAATGAATCTGTTGGAATATTTGTAAATTAATAAACTTTGTAAAAACTCAAGTGAAATCACTCTCCATAGCCAGCTAGACATTAATACCTCTCCACTTGTTAATACGAGATCAGGCTATTAGCTATTTAAGTAGGTTCGTTTTCTGTAGTTGACCATTCGAAGATAACTTGATGGTCGAAACTGATTGTGTTTGTGAGAATAAAATTGTGAAAAGTATAAAATAGATTTTACTTCATTTGAATCAAGTCAACTGTTAAAAAAGAGAAAGTACGGCATTTGTGAATTTGATTTTGTTGAAAGTTTAAATATTAAATTATTCTAATTTGAGTAGTGTTTAAATGATTTCATGAACTCCTTCCTCAGTTTTAACTTCAAAGGGAACTTATGGAAGTTGAAATTTACCGTTTTCTCAAGCCTTCCGGGACTCTGAAATGTGGAATAAATTATTCTCTCAATGACCCCGAACTTCTATTGGAAGAATTCTGCAGGGTGTAATTAATCGAGAAATTGAATGAAAAGACAAGTTTCCGGTAATTTAGCAAGGATCATTAAGGAAGGTTGAGTCGGCGTCCAATTTTCGAAATACGCCAAGCATAATGAACTTCGACTCAACTTGAATTCACTTATAAAACTCATTGAAATGTTCTAATGAACTGTGCAAAAGTGTTCACCTACACAGGGTCACCTTGTTAAAGGCAAAATCATCAACAATAACACTTTATGAGAAAATCAACAACAATCCCTGTTTTTTAAAATAAAAATGGGAACTTATATCATGACGATGTTGGTCCATCATTTCTCAATGATGAAGACGAAGTGTGTAATCGATCTATAACTTTGTTTCTGATGAATCTATTAAAAGAAATTATAACAAAAATAATGGCGCCATTTAGTATTGTAGAAATTCCTTCCTAGAAGTATACAATGACGTTAAAGTCCATACAATGAAAAAGAAATAATCTAAATTATATTTTCAATGAAATAAAACTAAAGTATTTAGATTTTCACTATATTAACAAAACTATGACCGGTTTCACCACATTGTGGCTTCATTCGATAGATACAAACTAATGAACAGAGTTATTTCTTATATATTAGTCTTATTTCCAACTTAATATTACAATAGGTACAAGAGGTATGTTGGAAAACCCATCGGAGTTGCTTACTTTATGAATTGAAAAGATTGAGTAAAAGATTTAGATCTAATTCACTATTAAGTAACCTACCTGAATTCTTCTCTTTGTTGATCTGTAAAATTTCCAATAGATTGAGTTTTTGTCTGTTATTTTCATTATGTAAAATTTTGAAATTATCATTAAAGTTATGGTTTTCTTCGAGTAAGTGATTAGAATAATCGGAATCTGATTTATGATAATTAAAACTACGTTTATGCTCGGATAATCTAACCCAAATTAGAATAATTTAATATTTAAACTTTCAACAAAATCAAATTCCGTACTTTCTCTTTTTAACAGTTGACTTGATTCAAATGGAGACTTGAACTATTGTCAACGAAAATGAAGTAAAATCTATTTTATACTTTCCACAATTTTATTCTCACAAACACAATCAGTTTCGACCATGAAGTTATCTTCGAGTGGTCAACTACAGAAAACAAACCTACTTAAATAGCTAATAGCCTGATCTCGTATTAACTAGTGGAGAGGTATTAATGTCTAGCTGGCTGTGAAGAGTGATTTCACTTAAGTTTTACAAAGTTTATTAATTTACAAATATTCCAACAGATTCATTTCATTTCCTTCATCGGAATTATGAGAAATTTTGCTATTATCTGATTTTATTGAATGTTTTGTGGATTTTATATGTTCACATATTGGAGAATTATTATAAGAGGATAGATGTTCTTTAAATCTGGTTTCGAAATTCCTACCTGTCTGCCCAACTACACTATGTATTAACAATTTTGTGAATCCCTGATTATTTGAATCTGCCTATCTTTGAAGAATTTTTATTTAAGGAACAAAATTCAACCTTCCTTAAAATGTTAGAAATCCTTCCCTTAAGGAGATGGTTTTCCGATTCGCCCTTCATAATCACTGTCAACCGGGGCCACACAGCAGTGGTACAGCATGGTGATATGTCATGAATAGGAGCAACGGACTGTAGTTTCGGTCTCATTTGACCTCGTTATAATTATATTCCCATTCACAACATTAGGTCAGACTGACATATACTCATCTCAATCTGTTAGAGCGCTACAAAACATGTGGATGTTATTGCGCTCCCCAACGAACTGACGTTGGCCTGATGTTGTGAATGTATACAATACTGACGAGGTGAATGAGACTGAAACTGCAGTCTATTGCTCCTATTCATGAATTCTGATCGTGTTGATGGTGATTATGAACTAGCTCCTTCAAAGGGGGATGTTTAACATTCTACGGAAGGTTGAATATTGTTTCTTGAATAAACATTCTTCAATATGTCTACACGATAATTTCGCAAATAGTAATTTTTGAAATTGTATGCCTGCTTGACAATCAGATAAGAATGAGGAGCGGTAGTCTTTCGACAGACCGCTTCCTTGCTGACACGGTGTGTAGCGTTGCGGTGAATACTCGACCTGTTGTTGTGAAAGGTATGCAATACTGACGAGGTCAAATAAGACCGAAACTGAAGTCTATTGCTATTCATGACATTCGACCGAGACGTACCACTGCTGTGTATCCCTGGTTGACGGTGATTATGAAGGGTGGATCGGAAAAAGAGCTCCTTCATGGGAACGTATTTAACATTCTACGGAAAGTTGAATATTATTTCTCGAATAAAAATTGTGTCCATACGATAATTTGTTGAGATTGTTGAAAGTTCTTCAGCCTGTAGAACAACTGATGAGTAACATTCCGACAAAATTCTTATTATCTTGTTCAGTACCACAAAACGAATGTATCATACTTTCACCAGTATGGGGGATAACGCATATTTATATAACCACAAAACGGTCTCAAATATGTTGGGAGTACTCGAAATATGAATATTCGGAAATTCAAGAGATTTAGAGGTAATAAATCATGCACTGCAAGGGAAATATTAACTTGATTCGCCTATTAAATAGAATAAGCCGCTAGTACTGGGTAGTTAATTATAATGAAATCAACGGTTTACTACCAATGAATACAAATAATACAAGATTATCGCAGTTTCGAGCTTAAGCTCATCTTCAAACAGAGAGTTATCTTAAATAACAAGTACATTGGCATTTATAGCAAATTGAAAAGAACAATAGATGTTATGAAAGTAAAGCTATAAAAGACTCATCTACAGATATCAAATATTTGTGGTTTACCCAAGTCTGTTTGGTCATTCATTATTATTTCTATAATTTGATTGAGGAGGTCGTTACTCGATGAAAATCGATATCCATATTTTCAATGAAATAAAACTATGGTATTTAGATTTTCTCTATATTAACAAAACTACTACTACTACTTAATATTACACTTATATGTACTTTGTACTTGTACTAAAGTACAAGTCCAAAAGGTATGGTAGAAAACCCATCGGAGTTGCTCACTTTATGAATTGAAAAGATTGAGTAATGGAGAAGGATTCAGATCTAATTGACTATTAAGTAATCTACCAGAATTCTTCTCTTTGTTATTCTCTGAAATTTCCCATAGATTGAGATTTTGTCTGTTATTTTCATTATGTAAAATTTTGAAATTATCATTAAAGTTATGGTTTTCTTCGAGTAAGTGATTAGAATAATCGGAATCTGATTTATGATAATTAAAACTACGTTTATGCTCGGATAATCTAACTTTGAAATTTCTGAAAGTTCTACCAATATAAATTTTATTACAATCCCCGCAAGACAGTGCATGAACACCGGATTTATTACTTTTATCAATTTTAGATTTGCAGTTTTTGATATGTCGGCCTAAAGAATTATCAGTTCTGAATGCTATATTGAAATTATAATGCGAGAGGAATGATTCTAATTTTAGACTAAGATTACCAATATAAGTTAAGCTGTTGTATTTTGTGTTAGAACTTTTTATACTTGGAAATACTTCCTGGATTGCTTTTTGAATTTTTTTGCGTGAAATCATGTTCTCAATCATAGTTGGACTGTAACCGTTATTGACTGCTATTCGTTTAGTTATATTTAGCTCTTTTGTGAAATTGGGATCTTAATGAGTCTATGTACCATACTATTGTAAGCTGCTAATTTATGTGGATAAGGATGTGTAGATGAACTGTGAATAGTAATATCTGTATGCGACGGCTTATGAAAAATAGAAAAATCATGTTTGCCGTTAATTTTAGTAATATTTAAATCCCGAAAGTTAATGGAGTTTTCTGTTTCGATCTCTAACGGGAATTTAATATTATCGTGAATTTTGTTAATGAATATTTTGAATGACTCTAATTGTCTGTTTGTGCCAGTGAAACAACAAATGATATCGTCGACATATCTAAACCATTAAATAAAGTGTTTGAATAACGGATGTGCTTGGATAGTTTTTTCAATATTACCCATGAAAATTTCAGCGAGCAGAGGGCTAAGAGGATTACCCATGATTAAACCTTTTTTACTATTATATAATACTCCATTGAAGCTAAAATAACTTTGTTCTAAACAAATTTCTAAACCGTGTAAGATTTCTGATTAAATTATCGGATTCTCTTTATTAATTTGAAAGGCGTTCTTGATGAGTTTCACTGTATCACTAGGTGGAACACTAGGGAAGAGATTTACTACATTCCATGATATAAGTTTAGCGTTCGGTGGTAGTATCGTGTGCTGAATTTTATTTATTAGGACTGAAGAGTTTTTCATTGAGAATTTAGGTTCAAAATTAGCGTACTCTCGAATGATGTCTATGAGAAAGCGTGAAAGTTTTGCAGCTGGAGCATGAAAATATGAAACTACTGGTCTAATGGGATGCCCTATTTCATGGAGTTTGACGAGAGGGTAAAGTTTTGGTGATTGCGGGTTGTCAATGAAAACTTTATATTTTTCGTTGGTAGGTATTTTAGACTTGGCATACTCTAAAGCGTTTTTTACTATGGATTGAAATTTATTAGTTGGATCTTTATCAATTTCTTCATAACAACCTGATTCAATGAAATTTTGGGTTTTCAATAAATAATCTGCTTTATTTAAGGCTATGACAGTATGACCTTTGTCTGCTTTGGTGAATATGATATCTTCATATGCGGACTTAGATTTAATGGACCATGAAGTTGTTTTTTCGAATTTCTTAGGTTGAAAACTATTGAATTATTTTTGAAACAGTAAGGCTGAAGAGTGTTTTAGGTGTTTGGCTTGTGGTGAATAATTTAGGGCTATTTCGGTTTCTATTATGTTTTGGATATAAATTATGTTTGAATCCTTTTTCTAATAGATCTTTTTGAGGTTGTGTAAAATCGGTATCAGTTAATTAGCGAATCTGTCAAAAAATTTATGGTCTGAAAATTTATCAGTTGAAGGTTTGGGTGGAGAAGTTTTGAATTTGAGTGAATTCAACTTTTTCTGTTGTTGCTGAAACTTTTTATGAATTAAAACTCTGATATCGTATCTGGATTCAGAGTCTAAAATATCAAACTCAACAGGGTGTAATCTAAACAATAATTACGTATGGATTACCTTCGAATATATGTTGGCAACGTCCCTCCTGTTGTACTGGATCTTCATATCCTCTTTGAGCCATATGCGTTGGCCTTTCTCGATTGCTCTTCTTGCTGGTCCACTATTGTTATGTGTCTTTAACCGTATGTAATTGGGAGTCAACCTGTTTTTCAAGCACATTGAGTAGAACCATATATTCTGAGTATGAACTGCACATCTTCGTAGTAGAATTAAATTTGATTAAACAAATAGCCAAAAATAATGGTTACAATCCCAAACTAATAAATAATATTTTAAATAAAAAACAAAGTAGAGTCGCATTAAATGAAGATTACCCTGTCGATAAATTGAAACGAAAATTCAACACCTTAACCTACGGTGGCATTACAAGTGAGAAACTGAAATCATTTTTGAGTAGCAATAATTTCAACATAGCTTTCGAAACTAATAATAATTAAGGCAAATATATAGAAAATAATAAAACCAAACCAGGTAAAAACAATAAATCAGGTGTTTATAGATTGAATTGCAATGACTGTGATAATTTCTACATTGGTAGAACCCATAGAAATTTCAATATTAGAATATCGGAACATAAACGCAGTTTTTCAAATGAAAAATCAGATTCAAATTACGCGAATCATCTCTTAGAAAATAATCACTCTTTCGACTCACAGTTTGAAATTTTGCATATAGATAATAAATATTGGAAGGTTGATCTTTGGGAAACCTTAGAAATCAATAAATACAAACACTCAGGTAGACTCATCAATGAACAAGTCGATTTAAGCCCTTCACCTCTATTGAATCTCTTCGGGGAGAAATCTATTCCTTAATTTTATTGGATATACCTGTCATAAATAACTACTTAAAAAGAAGCTACCCAATAAGCTTTTAATTAGTCAAGAACATTTATATTTATATTTTCTGTGCATTTATTCGTCTGAAGAAGCTACGGTGTAGTGAAACGCGTTACGAATTGCAATGATTAAGTAAAATCCCTAAAAACACAGTACTTGTTTGTTTTCCATTATTAAATATTTGTTTCATAAACAATTCTCTATCTATAACATGATATATCGATATTTATGGGTGTTCTCTAGACTTTTTCAAGGTGTTTATATGTATGAGTGACACCCTAGACATAAAAACATATATCCAAGCAGTCATGTAGTCCAAAGAAATGAATTCAGGTTATCTAGAGAATTTCAACATTGATATCTGCATCCGACCATGTTGAACGTAATATACGGACATAATCACAAATCGTGCTCAGTCTCACACGAACGCGCTCTAAATTGATTACTATCAATTGATTGGTATCAACTAATGATAATCGGCTAATCAGAGAGAAATTTGGGTAAATGTTGTTGGATTAACTATTCAGAGCGAAACATTTAATTTCGAAACAGGTAGCTCGATACATGATTGAAGCTGTAGATTAAACGGAAATCCACAACTATTATAATGAAACATTGGGGAAATCTTACAAAAAATACATTACAGGCATAAAAATCACATCTAATTTAAAAAATAAGAGTTCTTGAATCGTTAAAATAACTTAGGTTATAAATATCGGCGTTAATGACGCCGATCCATAAGAGATATTTCTTTTAAAGAAATGTCTGAGACAGATTTTGATGCCATTGACTCACTAGATCAACCTTTCTTTTTCCAATGGCATTTTTCCATGAGAACTAAAAATAAGTAAAATCATACCATTGCATGAAAAAGGGGATCGGGAAAATGTGGATAATTGCCGACCGATAGCCTTGTCCTCTTCTTTCTCTAAGATATTTGAGTAGTTTTCTGAATGACTAAAGCAATTCTTAGACATCCACAAAATATAATTTCAAAATCAGTTTTGTTTCCGTCCTAATCATTCCACTAGGGCTCTATATCATACAAAGTTTAGTGGATCATATTGAGTCAGGCGAATGCCCGGTTGGGATTTTTTGCGAGCTCTACAAGACTTTTGACTGTGTTGCGCACCTCATACTCTTGACCAAGGTTGAGAAATATGGAATTCGAAGTAAGGTATTAGCGTGGTTGACAAGTTATCTAAATGAAAGGAGGCAGTTGAGATCTATTAAGTATAGTAATGGTATTGTATAGGAGATTGTTAACTCAGAAATGCTTGGTACCTGCATGGGTGTCCCTCAAGGATCGATCTTAGGGCCTATTTAATTTATTTCGTATATTAATAACATAAGAGATTGCCTAAAAGGTGATTTGTTTTTTTATGCTGACGACACCACTGCAGTGGAGTCTGCTAAGGAGAGTGTTTTATTTGAAAGCAAAGTACAGCGGAGCTGTGATGAGCACATCAATGGTTTTCCAGAAACTTGTTACATATCGATCCAACTAAAACAAGCTATTTTCAATGAAATAAAACTAAAGTATTTAGATTTTCACTATATTAACAAAACTATGAGCGGTTTCACCACACTGTGGCTTCATCAGATAGATACATACTAATGAACAGAGTTATTCCTTATATATTAGTTTTATTTTCTACTTAATATTACAATAGGTACAAGATTTATGTTGGAAAACCCATTGGGGTTGCTTACTTTATGAATTGAAAAGATTGAGTAAAGGAGAAGGATTCACATCTAATTGACTATTAAGTAACTTACCTGAATTCTTTTCTTTGACGGAAACATAACATAAGCTAGACGATTATATCAGATGCGCTTTCCTATTCGAGTAACACCAGACTGGCGAACAATTTCAAATATCCATAGAGGGTTGAGGGAAACTGGTACTTTCACTGCAAATATTGATTTGAAAGGTGCAACTCAAACTATGAGAACTCCAGAAATTAAGGAAGCAGTTTTGAATTGTATTGATTTGAATACTAATGTTAGAAAAATTGAATATCAGTTCAATATTTCATATGTTCTAGTTTGGAGGATTCTTCACGACTTTTAATTGTACCCGTTTCATATGCAAAGCGTCCAAACTCCACCTACTCGAGATTTTCCTGACTGAATTTCTGCCGATGGTTCGTAGATAAAAAAGTGAAAATGCTCATTTTGATAGTGAAATAATGTTCACAGACGAAGCTGACTTTTCGAGAACTGCCATCACAAATTTTCACAATAATCATTATTGGGCTGAAGAAATCCCCATTTGATTGAAGAATCTCATCATCATCAAGAACAATTCTCACTAAATGTCTGGATCTGAATAATTGGAGATTATTTGATTGGGCCTTTTTCTGTCTAACAGACTAAACGGTCTGGGTTATCGGCAATTTCTTGAGGGGAAGTTACCTTTATTGACACTGTTGGTGAGATACATAATGTGGTTCATGCATGATGGGACACCAGCACATTTTAGTGGCGGAGCTTGGGAATTCTTGAATAATATTTTCAACAACCGATGCGTAGGTCGGGGTGGGCCAGAACCATGGCCTCCTAGGTCCGCGGACTTAAATAGTTTAGACTTTTCCTTAAGGGGATATCTCAAACGTTTAGTTTATACCACTCCAGTGAACACTGTAGAAAAATTGAGAAATAAAATAATAACCTCTTGTGGCACGATAAGAAATACCCCAGGAATATTTCAAAGAGTGCGTGATAATATTAGAAGAAGGACAGAGGCCTGTATTCTTGCAGGTGGAAGACACTTCCAGCAATTTATTCAGTTTTTAGTTGTACTTTTCCTTTAGTTTGATATTGAATAAGTATAAGTTGAGTCTCAGAAGACGAGCTATCAAAATGATGAAGGCTGTAAAAAATAGCCTGCATTTAAAATTTGGGCTGGAAATCTCAAAAACAGAAGGAATTTTGAAGAAAGACCCCTTTTTTCCGGAAATTTCAACACCCTGCCGCTCCGTAACGAAGCTTTTGCGGACGACCTTTTTTTCTTAAAATTGCATGTAGATTAAGCCCCTGAAGTTGTCACATACATTGACAACACTGGTCTACAATGATTTTGTTGCCCTAGATATGAAAATGATTTTGAGTCTAGTTATGCACACAATTCGTGAAACTATCAATGATTTTGTAGGATTTGCTCTGATTTCTTTTTAAATCTTTATTTTCATTTTACTTAACAAAAATCGTAAAACAAGAAACAAAATAACAGATATATTTATAATGTCAGTTATGTTTTGAGAAATTCGGATACATCGAAGTAAATAAAGAGGAAAATATCGAAAATATATTTCATATTTCCATAAAACGCCTTTTATGAGCTTTTCTTCTATAATTTTTCAGGGGACAATCTCTTTTCAAAGACCAGCAGTAATCTGCCATCATGTGACAATCCCATCGACCTTGATACCTTTCTTCCATCACTTTTAGATCTTGATGAAACCGCTCTTCCTGTTCCTCACTATAATTTCCTAAATTATCCGGAAATTTATCTAGATGATTGCGGAGAGAGTGTAACTTAATACTCATATTTGCTCCTAAAGTCTGAAAGTTTGTCAGCATATTTTGCACAATTTCTTCATAATTTGCTGCTTTATGGTTACCTAGGAAATTTTCGACAACCAACACAAAACTTTTCCAAGCTTTACTTTCCGGAACAGTCATAACTTTGATAAAATCTGAGTCTTTCATCAATTGCCGTATTTGAGGACCATCAAATATTCCACCTTTCAATTTTTCCATACTAAGCTTCGGAAATTTTCTGCAAATGTAATTAAAATAATTTCTGTCTTTGTTCAACGCTTTTAAAAATTGCTTAATCATACCTAACTTAATATGTAATGGTGGAAGTATGATTTTGTCTCTGCTCACCAGCGGCTCCCTTATTACGTTGGCTTTACCGACAGTTAAAGAATTTCTTACAGGCCAAACATCTTGTTCCCAATGAAGTTGTTTTGCTCTACTATCCCACATACAAATAAAGCAAGGGTATTTTGTATATCCACTTTGTTGGCCAAGTAAAAAATTAACCATTTTTAAATCCACGCAGATCGGCCATTGATGCTCAGAGTATTTAATTTTCTCTAAAACTAATTTTACATTTTCATATTCTTCTTTGAGTTTCGTTGAATGGACAATTGGAATTGATGCAAATTTATTTCCATTGTGCAATAAGACGCATTTTAAACTTCTTTTGCAACTATCAATAAAAAGGCGCCATTCAGTAGATTTGTACTCTTTTAAACCCATGTCTATAAGCAGCTTCGCGATATCATTACAATACACTAATCCTTCATTTTCACTAAAAAATTGTAGTAACTCTTTTTCTCGCGTTCTGTATGTTGTAATTGTTACTATTGGTGCCAATAAATTTTTTTCTTTCAATCTTGAGGTTAACAGTTCTGATCCTTGTTTTGATAAATTGAGATCACGTATTAAATCACTGAGTTCATTTTGAGAAAATAACTTTGGCGTAGATGTTTCACCTTTCATTCACTTCCACTAGTAGATGGTCCCGATTTCTGTGAATTTGGTAACATCATTGTTTCTGAGGGCATGCGAATTACTTTTGAAATGTATATGGGCCGAGGGAGATTTTCACTGTGTAGAACCGGACATTTCGTAGACTGTAAGTCTGGGTACCTCCACGTTTGATTTCGATTAAAATCTTTAACATCTACTACGCAAAAGTAACAATCATCTAAATGATTCGTAGGCTCCATCCAGATCATAGGAATACCAAAGTCTAATCCAAAACGTTCACCTTTTTTCCACAACCGTAGAGACTCAACACAGGACTTACAAACTTTATTAGGAACCAATGGTTTACCTAATTTGTCCATTTTGAAACCAAAATATTCAACATAAGTCTCCTTGGCAAAGTCTGTGATATTTCTTTTTTTTTTGGTATATAAACATCGCAAATATAACAAAATAAATCACTACAATATTTACACTTTCTTCGTGACGAACTCATATTTTAGACTAGAAGACAAATATATAAGAATGGACATTCAGTAATTGAAACAAAATATTAATCCATGACACTTTATCCAGATTTACGTGTATATGTACTTCAATATTGTCAAATAACTGAGATCTCAGCTGTTCTGTGGAGCAAGGGGTCTGAGAGTGGGGATCAGGTGATGTTTGTATGCAAGAAAAAGTTGCGCAGAAGCCTAATCATGACTGGAAAATTAAATTTTATTTCTAACAAGCTTATAATTGTTCAAAATATAAGAAATGCAAAAATCATGAAAATACGAGCACATTGAGAACTTTCATGAATATATTCGTAATCTGGGCACTTGAAAACATAAAAATTTGCGATGATATCCAGGGCAACAATAAAAAAATTTTTTTTTGTAGAACTGCAATTGACATGTACCTTGGTGAACATCAATAGGCTCTTCAATGTGCTGCAGTTGAAGATGGATTCGAACTACCCCTCGAACTAAATTCCCAGAGACGTTGGCGTATTCTTCTTGTGTTAATTTGCATTCCACTGTTCTGTTTAAGCTGCATTTGAAGGTGCATAGCTGAAGTGAACTGTTGTCCCAACTAGGAAATTCTTATATAACGGTCGTCTTTGTTACTCGAGATCATTCTTTCATGTCTACCGTTAAATGGGACACTCCAAACCCTTAACCTATTCTTACATAAGTTAAACGTAGCCGGCTTGGTGGCGTAGAGGAGTATGATGCTCGTCTCCTGCGAAGAGTTATCTGGGTTCAATCCCCACAAAGTCGGTAGGATTTTTCGGATTCAGGGTATCGCTTTTGGAGGAGATGTAAGGCCGTCGGTCCTGTCAGAGATGTGTTGGACATTAAAGATTCCTTCCCTCGACAAGAGAGGGGTTCGGCAAAATTCCCAGATTAGCGAAGTGACAGAATTTCCCGGCGTGTCATTGGCCGAAAGGCAGAAATAGAGTACGTTAAAGCAATAACAAACAATCAAGTTAAACGAAGGTTTATAACACCATTGCATGCATTATTACAAAAAATTGAAATTTTTTTGGCATGTGTCCGAACTGTTGATTAATGCCATAAGGAGGGCTAATTTCAGCACGAGGAAACCTGATAGTTTTCTCTTCATGTTTGAATGTTAGCCATACACAAAACAGCGAACTGATTCCATTTAGACGGACAATAATCCACCTAACAGTACACATACATATTTCAATATCCGCTGGAAATTGGCACAATACTATCGGGATGTCTGTTCTCTGAATGATTGTTTGCGATTACGGCAAATCTAATATGCAATTCGCTATTATGAATTGATGTGTATCTGGTATTGTCCACAAACCTAGTATCGAACTCGCGATTCCCATATTTTTGGATGACATGCTCACCTACACAAATTTTCGGTCGGAAAATACCATTTCCAATTTTTATAACGGTCCATTTGCCAGCATATAAATGAACGTTTCACAGTATATCGTTTTTATTCGAATGGTATTTTATATGGTGAAATAATAACGAAGATGAAAAATGTTTTGTTCGATCAATGAAACCCTGCATATGAGTGCACTGAAAACAACATTGATGCAAATTTGTCATGGAGTTTTTCAATACTTTGTAAATTAACGAAAATGAAATAAAATATATTTTAGACTTTCCACAATTTTATTTTTACAATTCCACCGTTAGGTTATTTTCAAGCGGTCATCTATAGGAAGTGAATCTACTTATATACCGGGTGAGTCAATGAGGCGAAGAACTTCTATATCTCGGAAACTATTTGAGATAGAAGCGAAATTTTTCTGATTATTGTTTCATAAGTATGTGTGCATTCCTTAAAATTATTTTCGTACATACAGGGTGTTCCATTTTTGCTCCAGGGACAAACATAGTTTTTTTTAAACGGCACGCCCTGTATTTTTTATCATATTCTGATTAAAATTTGCATGCTCTCTTCAACAATATCTGTGTGTGCCCAAGCAACTATTGGTAGTTTTTAAATCAATTAAAATATCGATTATTTCGGGAATTTGGAAGTTTTTTCAAAAGTTCTCAAATGCCTCATTTCGCATAATTTACGCTTGATATTTTTTTTCTAGAGGTAAAAGTGTTGTAACTTATTATCAAATGAAGAATACCGAGTGTTCCTAGTAACCCGGCGAAAATGAAATTTTTCAAACATGAAAAACTTTTTGTTCAAATTGTAACACCCTCTATCTTTTTCACGTGTTTTTTCCCACTCGAATAAGCTTTACAACGATACCTTTTCTTCGAAAATTCGATGGAGATTTCTCAGAAAATTTCGAAATAAGTAAGAGGTTTAGGTATTTCTTGCAATAAACATGCTGTTAATAAAATTCAGACATCGAAATATGCAAATTTCAACACAAAACTAGATTCTTTGCTGTTCAATGACACTTTAACATCAAAACTCTCAAGGTGAATCGAAATTTCTTCACAAGAAAGGATTTATTTGCAATTTTATCATTTGTGCTCAGAGCTAAGTCTTCACTTAATCGAAATTACTCAGTTCGAAATTACCTCAATAAGTGTTCAAAAAGTCAAAATATCAAAAAGATCGAGAATTTGGAAGGTTTTTCAGAACTTCTCACAATCTTCATTCAGTATTATTTGAGTGTGACAATAATTATTCTCTGAAGAAAATATGTTCCTCATCATCGAAGTAAGAGATCAACTGTTTTTTCATACCCAGTGTTCTTGGTGATCCAACGAAAATAGAATTTTTCGGGATAAAATAATTTTTTTCTAAATGTAACACCCTGGTCTTTTCACTGAATTTGTATTACTTTTACAATTGCCCAAAATATACCGGAATTATCATTAAGAAACGAAATTGAACTGCTTGTCGTGAATAAAACATCCACTGAAAAAAAATGCAAATCAAAATCATAAACACCAATTTATTTCTATTTCAATAAGTTTTCAAATCAAATTAGATGTTTGATGTTTGAGGGCAATTGGATAGACCGTGGAGGTCATGTAGGATGGCCTCCCAGGTCTCCGGACTTAATAATAATAATAATAATAACATTTTATTGGCATCTTGTACAGAAATAATAATTATAACTATCAATTACATTAAAGGCCTTAAACTTATTATGAGTGAGTGTTACTGTACATTGAGAGATACCAAAAGGTAGGATACAGCATAGCTGATTAATTCAACCTGAATAAAATAGAAAAAAATACTAGACAAGTGTACCCACAATTGTACGGAAACATCGTTATGTAAGAGATACTTATCACTAATCTTACCAACTATTCATCTTGAAAACAAGAATTAAACACTAAAATAAATCAAAATTAATTCATGCACTCCATATATAAAAGATCTTTTCTTCTTGGTGAAAAAAAAATAAGAAACAAGGAAAGACTACATCTCATTTAACTGGCTCTCAAAAAGCCAATGCCTCACCCTCCTCTTAAATGCATCCAAACTCAAACCTAAATGACTACTCGGTATTTTATTGATTTCATCTACAATAATATAAGAAAAGCAACGCTGAAACATGGAAGCACGATAACGCGGTATGGCAAGTTTATGTCTGAACCTGACGTTGATGCTATGAACATCTGTTCTATATTTGATTCGTTGGTGCAGATAGGAGGGTTTCTTCTCATTCAAAATTATGTAAAACAGACTCAGCACATGCAGCCTTCTTCGATTCGCCATGTTCAACCAACCCAATTGCTGCAGCCTGCAGGACGTGCGATCTGTGCGTCTAAGGTTGAAAACAATTCGAACACACCAGTTTTGAATTTTCTGAACTCGGGCCACATTCTGTTTTGTCAGACATGGGCCATATACGGTATCGCAATAATTGAGGTGAGACAACACCAGCGCTTCACAAAGCATTTTTCTTTGTCGAATATCCAGAAATTCTTTGCAACCATAAATCAATTTGATATTCACGAAAGCTCTTTTAAGTACCAAGTATATGTGAGAATCAAACCTCAAATCGCTATCCATAATCAAACCCAAATTACGACACTCGCTAGTCAGAGGAAGAACTGCGCCATTCACAGATATCTTAATTAGATCTTTACATGCCTCTCTCATGACCTTCCTTCCAAATAGCATAACTACAGTTTTTGAAGGGTTAATGCTCAAACACATACTCTCCGACAACTTAAAGATGTTATCCAAATCTATGTTAATTTTTTCTAGAGCTTCATCAAGTGAGTCGCGCGAAAACTGTAAATAGAGCTGTGAGTCGTCAGCATATAAATGAGCCGAGCAGAAAATCAAACAACACATGAGCTGAAAGGTATAGATAATAAAAAATATCGGTCCGAGAATGGATCCCTGCGGAACTCCACATGGGATCTCTATAGGATCAGACTTAATTTTTCCGTACGAAACTCTTTGTGTTCTGCCAGTCAAATAGCTCTCAAACAATAAAACCGTATTTTCAGTGAAACCAATATAATGAACGATTGTCAACAACAAATCGTGATTAATTTTATCGAAAGCCTTCGAATAATCAAGTAGGACGAGCAACAAAAGTTCATTATCGTCTACAGCCTTTATGATGTCATCCACCACTGCGAGCAGGGCAGTGGTACAGCTATGACCCCCCCTGAAACCCGACTGGATATCAGGCAAAATACTCTCCGACTCCAACTACGCTTTTATTTGGACAGCGACAAGTTTTTCAAAAATTTTGGACAATACACTCAATATACTTATAGGTCGGAGATCCCTGTAATCCTTAGGATCGCGTACTTTTGGAATCGGAATGACATGAGCCATTTTCCACGACTTTGGATAAACTGACTTCTCGATGCAATAATTTATTATTATTTATTTATTATTTATACTTGAATAAATTGGATTTTTTTTGTGGGGGAATGTTAAAGAGAGGGTATATCGAGACCCTCCAACAACCATGGAAAATAAGATGGAGAGAATTACAGAAGTATTAAGGAGTATAATGCCGAATTTTCTTTAGAGAGTGACCGAATCATTTAACAACTGTGTTCGAGAATGTATTCGTCAAAATGGGGGATATTTCAAACATCTAATTTGATTTGAAAACTTATTGAAATAGAATTAAACTGGTGTTTATGATTTTGATTCGCAGATTAAGTGAAGACTTAGCTCTGAGCACAACTGACAAAATCGCAAATAAATCCTTTCTTGTGAAGAAATTTCGATACACCTTGAGAATTTTGATGTTTAAGTTTCATTGAACAGCAAAGAATCTAATTTTGTGTTGAAATTTGCATATTTCAATGTCTGAATTTTATCAACAGCATGTTTATTGCAAGTAATACCTAAACCTCACACTAATTTCGAAATTCTCTGGGAAATCTCTATCGGAATTTTGAAAAAAAAGTATCGTTGTAAAGCTTATTTGAGTGAAAACTAAACTCGTGAAAATGATACAGAGTGTTACATTTGAAAGAAAAAAGTTTTTCATGTTTGAAAAATTTAATTTTCGCCGGGTTACTAGGAACACTCGGTATGGAAAAAATTTTTTTCTTCATTTGATAATAAGGTACAACACTTTTACCTCAAGGAAAAAGAAATATCATGCGTGAATTATGCGAACTGAGCCATTTGAGAACTTTCGAAAAAATTCCAAATTCCCGAAGTTATCGATATTTTAATTAATTTAAAATCTACCGATAGCTGTTTAGGCACAAAACAGATACCGTTGAAGAGAACATCCAAATTGTAATCAGAATATGATAAAAAATACAAAGCGTGCCATTTAAAAAAAAATTTGTTTGTCCCTAGAGCAAAAATGGAACACCTTGTATGTACGAAAATAATTTTAAGGAATGCACACATACTTATAAAACAATAATCAGAAAAATTTAGCTTCTATCTCAAATAGTTTCCGAGTTATAGAAGTTCCTCGTCTTATTGACTCACCCAGTATATATACTAGCCTAATTTGATACTAAGTAGTAGAGAGTTATTAATTGATGTCCAGCTGGTTATTAAGGGAAATTTTCTTGGGCTTTTACAAAACTCATTGATTTCCTAACATTCCGACAGATTCATTTTCTTTCCTTTGTCGAAATTACGAAAAATTTTGATATCATCTAATGTTATTGAATGTTTTGTTATTTTTATATTTCCACATATTGGAGAATAATTTTTCTTAATCTGGTTTCGAAATTGCTACTTGTCTGCCCAACATAAACTACCTTACAAGCAATTTTCATCCTTGATTGAAGCTATCAGCTTGGTTCGACAACTAATCGACATAATATAATGCCAATTTTAGTTACTGAAAATAAGTTATATTCCGGAAAATTGACTTTTCAATTTCCCATTTATCTAAACTGTTGGCATGACGGCCATATCAATCTCTATTTTAATTGAAAATATTTTGAATAATCGATTAAGTTCACTAACATACGTCAAACTATTTTATGTTGCGGAATTAACGAAATTTATTTCATCTATTTAATTGTGGTGGATATTACGGGGGGAAATGTTTTCAATAGGTTTTAATTTTTTAATGAAATTAAGGCTGGTTAAATTTATAGTTACGTTAATTGAAATAAATCAGTTGTGGTGTTTAATTAAAACACAAAATGCGAAATTTCATCACATCCTACAACGAATTCATCCTATTGCACGGAATAGTTTACAAGTCTTAATCGGTGTTTATTCTTGATATGTGACGTGTTAGTTTTGATCCAAATCTTGTATGTATATGGGTTTATCTACACGTAGATCATTGACATTCGCTTGAAAAATAAACGAGGTTAAATCTATTATACTATCACGAGAGATTTATTGAAAATCAAAATGATAATCTTCAGCTGACAACAAGTACTGAACTAAAGTTGCAAATACATACGGGTCGACAAAAACATCTGTGCGGATGAAATAGCTTCTCCCCTTGTTGCGCGTTAACTTTGTTTTCAATGAACCATTGAAGTTTTAAGAAGAGCCAAGCGAACAGAACCGAATCTTGCAAATTTCATTTCAAGATTTCTAACTTTTGGTGAGGATGGAGTTCGGTTCCAATTTGAAAGGGAAACATTGAGTGGGCAATCCAGTGAAATAATTGCGAATGTCATTCATTTCATGAAACGATAAGGGATGCATAATGAACCTGTAATTTCTTTGAAAAAGGTTTAAGAACGTGTAGTTGTCGCAACAGGACTAGGTTTGAGCACTGTGCAAAAAACAACGAGCGAAATAAAGAAGATCGAAGATGCCGAAAATAATATTTTCCCAACTACCGATAAAAAAAGAAAAAAATGAGCGAAGAAAACAGATCTGGAGGACTTCAATAGATCACTGGTTCGCCGACAATTCTTATGTCGTCGATGAAATCGTACCCACATTAGAGCGAATCCATCAAAAGTTCGTCGGTGAGAATGAATATGCAGGATTACGAGAGAGCATTCGAAAAGTTTTGAGAAGAATGGGGTTCCGTTAGATTAAGACGAAAAGGAATATAAAGCTACTTATGGAACCAGGTAAATCCGAAACATATGTAAACTTGAGATAAAAAGAATTATTCAGAAATCTGTAGATCAATGAACAATCCTTCCTGACAAGAGCTAGTTCTCAAATCTGCTCGCCATGCACGCAGCCCCCAAGAGCCACAATAGTGCAACTAAGCAGGATGCCGAGAAACGAAGCGGCAGACTACAGTTTCGCTCTTATTTGGAGCTCGTCACTGTCGCATATCGCTTTTCAGCATTCTATCGAGCTACATCGGGGTACCCTATCGATTCCAGTTTGGACGCACCTTGTACATACGTACGAGAGTCGCCCTCTATGGACCGAGACGGTAAACCCGCTACCGGACTTCGAGAAAGATACGAACAATAACAAACCGATGTAAGAACGTTAGAAATTCCAGCACTTGGAGACACCTTTCGCCAAAAGATCACATCAACGGTACAAAACGAGCGAAATAATCCCGTTGAAATGGTGCTCTGGGCCTCTGTTTCCGAGGTAACACCTCCCGTTGGTGAGAGACAAATATCTTCTTCGGATTTTGAATAATTATTTTTGTCTCAAGTTTCCATATGTAGACTCCTCGCGAAGGTTGTCGCAGAAGATATATATATATATATATATATATATATATATATATATATATATATATATATATATATATATATATATATATATATATATATATATATATATATATATATATATATATATATATATATATATATATATATATATATATATAAATCCACCACCCGGTAATTAATACCAATGCTAGGCAATGATTATAAGCAAAACATATCCTGGAATAATTATCTATTAGGATAACGTTAAATGTTATGAGAATATATCAATCTACCAGAATATATACATACTATAGCATCATCAGACAATGATATCAATGTACCAACGAGTAGTGTCAGAGGCTTTCTCCCGGAAAAATCCAGTGTACGGACCTTAGTCAAGTAACACTGAATGTTACACATTAATAGTTTCCTTTGTGTGAAGTGGTGAACGATCGAATAGAATACTGCTCTGAATATAAATATGACAAAATTGTCAGTTAATTATATTACATTTATATAAACAGATAAATAAAATATGAAATGAGATTCTGAGCAGTATAAACTAAAGAAAACCTATGACTCTACCTCATTATTATTTTCGGAAAGAAACCTACGAAGAATATTACAAGATTTGATGACTGTTATCTTTTGTAACTGTTCAAACAAACTTTTCTTCAGACCCAAAATCTCAATACTTTTGTGAAGATTTCTAGGAATAACTCCTGTTGTAGAAATAATAATCGGTAGAATGAATATTTTCTTCATTTTCCACATTTTTTAATCTCGTCGCCAAGCATCATATATTTAGAAATTTTTCATTGTATTTATTTTGTATATTATTTGTGTCGGGTATAGCAATATCAATTATATCTGTTATTTGATTCTGTTTATCATTAAGAACGATATCTGGTCTATTGTGTTTTACAGCTCTGTTGCACAGAATTGTTTTATCAAAATAAAGTTTATATTTGTCATTTTCACAAATAATCTCAGGTTCATATTTTTGAAATTTTTTTTGGAATTAGGTCATGTTTAATTCCTAGATTGAAGTGAATAATATTAGCGACGGCATTATGTCTTTCTAAATAATCTGTTGAAGCAAGGACTGAGCAAGATGATAATATATGAAAAACTGTTTCTGAAGAACAGAAACATCTACGGCAAGAATCATCTATATTTTGTTTGATGATATGTTTTCTATAATTCCTTGTGAAAACAACCTGGTCCTGGATCGCAATTGCCAAGCCTTCTGTTTCAGCAAACAATTCTCCAGATACTAACCATTTATTCGATGCAATTTCATCAATATAATCATTTTTCAATTCTTTAGGGTGTTTTCCGTGTAATTCCTTCTGCATCCAACTTTCTCTTTTAGAATTATCATCAAATATATCAAAATCTACCTTTTGCATTGTCAAGTTCAGAGGTGTAAGATTATAATCTGAAGCAACAACAATATCATGTAATTTAGACGTTCTCTGTTTATCATGAAAATGGGAACGTAGATGAAAAATCTGTTTACTATGAAGATTATTCAAATCAATTAATCCACGACCTCCAAGATGTCTAGGTAGTGTAACTCTCTGAACAGCTGACTTTGGGTGGTGCTTATGATATTTACAGAGCATTTTCCTCGTTTGACATTGTAACTCATTTAGATCAGTTTTAGACTATTTAATAATTCCAAAAGAAGATGTAAGAATAGGAACGGCATAGGAGTTGATAGCTCTGAAAAGGTTTTACTAGTTAAATAACTCTTGATGATAATTCTAAGTCTTTTGTAATATGAACTTCTAATATTTTCTTTAGTGCTGCTATGGTTTATTGTCTTCTCTTGACAAAATCCAAGATATTTATATGTATCTCCTTGATGCATTGGCTCGATTTCGATATTGGAAATCTTTGTATAATCAGAGGTGATCTTTCCTTTTTCAATAGAAAGATTTTTACATTTTGGAAGCTCAAATTTCATATGAATATCATTGGAATAGTTGAAAGTAATCTCAAGTAGACTTTTTAAATGAGATCTGGTTCCGGCATATAATTTAATATCATCTAAATAAATTAAGTGACTTAATTTGAAATCAGTTAATAAACTCTTTATTTTGAAGCCGAAACTAGTAGCATTTAATTCATGAGATAATGGATTGAGGCAAAGACAAAACCAAAGAGCACTTAAAGAATCACCTTGAAAAATGCCTCTTTTGATTGGAATTACTTCGGATTTTAACGATTGTTTTGAAATATTTAAATGAAGATTGGTTCTCCAATTTTTCATTACAAATTCAAGAAAATGACGAAGTGTCTTATCAATTTTATAAATTTCCAAAATTTCTTGAAGCCATGAATGGGGAGAACTATCAAAAGCCTTTTGGTAATCAATGAAGGCTGTATGAATATTTCTCTTCTTAGTTTGAGCTTGATTCAAAGCAACAGAATCAATTACAAGTTGCTCTTTAGTACCAAGGTGTTTTTTCTACATCCTTTTTGATGTTCGGAAAGAATATTATAATTCTCCAAATGTGCATAAATTTTTTGGGTAATACATGCAGTTAGAATTTTATATATTGTTGGAAGGCAAGTAATTGGTCTATATTGAGATGGATCAATAGTATTATCACTTTTCGGTTTTAAATAAGTAATTCCTTGTGTGAAAAATAAAGGAGTAGCTGAGGGTTCTTTATTATAAATGAAAAATATTCAGCCAATTTTTCATGAACGCAAGAGAATTTCTTGAACTAAAAATATATATATATATATATATATATATATATATATATATATATATATATATATATATATATATATATATATATATATATATATATATATATATATATATAACCCCGACGAGTTGCCCATATATCTATTCATGCAATCAAACCGATTTCATGAAAAGATATAAATCCACCACCGGTTATTAATATCACTGCCAGGTAATGATTATAATCAAAACATATCCTGGAATTATTACATATTAGGATAACGTTGAATATTATGAAAATATATCAATCTACCAGAATATATACAAACTATAACATTATCAGCGAATGACATCAATGTACCAACGAGTAGTGTCAGAGGCTTTCTCCTCGGAAAAATCCAGTGTACAGACCTTAGTCAAGTACCACTGAAAGTTGTTCATTCGTAGTTTTCTTTGTGTGAAGTTATGGACGATCGAATAGAATACTGCTCTTGATATAAATGATAAAATTGTCAGCTACTTATATTACATATATAAAAATGAAGAAAACATTAAATAAGATTCTGAGCAGTATAAACTAAAGGGAAAATCTATGACTCTACTACTTTCGTTAAGAAACCTACGAAGAATATTACAAGATTTGATGACTGTTATCTTCTGCAAAAGTTCAAGTCAATTCTTCTTCAGACCTAAACTCTCAAAATGTTCTCAGCTAATCATTCATGAATCAACAATGTGAATTGAATATTTGAAAATACACTCGTCTATATTATAGTTCACTATTTAATTAGAAAAAATTTCCTACATCCCGCTCAAAAATTTGCCGCTAGAATGTCAAATTAGATTTCACCAAACGTTGATAGCAACCGAGATATTAGCATACACCGAAATCACAGAAAATCTAAAGATCCGAAATAACTCTAAAACACAAGAAGATAGCTGGGATCTACTTTCACCAATGATTATTCTTCGGAAATCTTGAGCGGAAGAGGCAGTCATTCTCCTCTGTTTCTAGTATTTCACGTAGCCTCCACACTAAAACATCGAAATTGGGACACCCTGTACAAAAACATTACAATTATAAGTAGGAATAATTATAAAAATAAATTTCAAATAGAATAAGTCCTGATATAATGCCCTGAAAAACCCTCACGTTATCTCCTTTCAGTCCACTATCTGGTATCTGTGAACCAAGCACAATTTTTTTTGTTTCTTCTCATTCTCAACTCTTGGGAGGAGGTGATTTTAGTCATACCACAGATGTAGCCGCTCAATTTAATGTGTGTCTTCACTCGCTTCTTGAAGAAGGCCAAATTGTAAGTTAGCCAGTATCACAGTACTCTAGCCCTGTAATCAAAAGAGTTTTTATAGAGAGAGGTACGTGGCGTAGCTAGTTGGATTTCTGTCTGCTGATGAGAGCCAGGTTTTTCTTCGGAACTGGATTCCTTCTGCAACTTAGCCTTTCAGCACGTCAAAGTATTTACCATGGAAGAGTCTGTAGAAAAGAGAAAGATAGCAAGCTGCCACCTTTGAGTTCGAGGCTGTTGATCAGGCGTATTTTCCGGATGGTCGATGTGGCGCATTGCTCTCTATGGACAATATCCAATAAATGTAGAAAATGTTCAAGGTGCGGAGCCCCACACTAGGAAACAGTATTTCACACCAGGTCGCACATTTTCGTTCTATAACATCACAGTTGTGATGGCGTGAAATACTGCTTAGCCTTGAATAGAAAACTGAGCTTAGCAGAAGCAATGGCAACGGCTCACACATGATCGTGCCAGCAATCTACGGTGTTGAATGCGACGCCAAACAGGAGCATATTCTTTTCTGAGGATAATCGATGTCCTTGCATGATTAGAGGAGGTCATGCTCTGTTGGTATCGTTGTTGGTGTGACTCCTCAGCAATTATAGGACACTGACTTCTAAATGAGGACACCAACGTACAGTCGTTCCCAAATCAAAATATTCTGTTTTCGTTGGAGTGAAGCAGATCATTAACCTGCAATCGAAAATGAGTAGGACAAAGTATGGAACCCCGAGGTACTCCTGCATTAATCTGATAAGATTCACTCGTTACACCATCAACTACCACTTGAATCGATCTACTGAAAGGAAGCTACTAATTCAATCACGCAAGTTTTCGGAAAGTCCATATGTGATTAGTCTATTTATCGAGGTCTGTGAAAAATCGAGAGCAATGTCACTTGATTCGCCATGCTTTTCGATTGATGATCGTTACGTATGCAAGGAGATCGCCAGTTGATGTCTACTGATATTACATAATAACTTCCTTTTTGAATAAAATTCTTCTTCAATCATAGTTGAAAGCAACGAATCTCATCAAAATGGTGAATATTAAGTTTCGTAAACCTCATCCTCCTGTCAAAATGAAACCAATGAGTGAGAACCCACCCCTCTTTCACGAATTGGATTTCAAACGTCTATCGAAAGGCCTCGTTTCCGATTCGACTCCTTCCAAGACCCTCAGCACAAATCCAAGGACGAGAATTAGACATTCGTTCAGTTTGAATACACTTGATTGATCAATTTCAATGAAAAACAACTCCGAACGGCCTTTCCGCTTGCCAAGTATTTTTTCCATCACCATTTTAGTTTGCATTGTAATAACCTGCAAATGCAACTGTCTACACTTTTTAAATCCTCGTGAAACTTCAATTATCCTTCTCTCGTTTCTTATCATTTTTGTTCTTTATAATGTGAGATTTTATTAATCCAATTTGTCACTCATACACAATTATTAGTCCTCCTGTTATACAGTATGTTCCGTAAATATACCGCTAATACAGAAACGGAGAATATGGCATGGTAATTTATATGGAATTATAAGAGATACGTGTCTAGGTGAGAAAATAAAAATAAATATATAAAAAATCATTTAATTGATTTTGATCATATCGATAAATTATTATTTTCAGGCTGAGGCAATGGTGTAAGTAATTTTGTTATTTTTTCTTGCTTAGCACTCTCTAAAAGCACCTGCAATTTAAATTCATATTCAGCCATGGCATCAGCATTTTACCTCTTAAAAATGAAACTTCGGTCCATAGACGAATCAATTTTCATAAAGAAATCACAAAGCTCATTCCTCATTCTCAAACCTTCAGTAAAATTTTTCAAATTAAATGCCAAGTTTGCAGTGCTTGTTGAAGCCTAGTCTTCAATAAACTGTGAATGTAACGTTTCCTCGGTTTCTGTCAAATTCTCACCTTGCGACTCAAGCAACTCCTAAATGTGATTTGATTCTATGTATCCGAACCCATCTCTTTCTATTCCATCCGCAATCTAGTTTGAATTTGTACAGATTTTTCATCATTTTCCGCATTCAGAACAGGCCACAATCTTTTTCAGCATGATTTCAACATGTGTGGGTTCAACTCTTCCATTGAGTTTTCTAAGTTTAAGTATAACAAAAACAAGTATTATTTTTTGAGGAATTTTACTGAATAATTGTGATTCGTAACGCATTTCACTACACCCTAGCTCCTTCAGACGAATGAATGTACAGAAATTGTGACAACTATATATAGATACAATTGAGAATATAAATACGAATGTTCTTAAGTGACCAAAAGCCTATTGAGTTACTACTTCTTAAGTAGATACAATTGAGAATATAAATATAAATGTTCTTGAGTGACTAAGAGCCTTATTGAGTTACTTCTTCTTATGTGGTTATTAATGACAGGTATATCCAATGAAATTAAGAAATAGATTGCTCCCTGAAGAGATTCAATAGAGATGAAGGGCTTAAATCGACTTGTTCATTAATGAGTCTACCTGAGTTTTTGTGTTTGCTGTTTTCTAAAGCTTCCCAAAGATCTACTCTCCAATATTTATTATCTGTATGCAAAATTTCAAATTGCGGGTCGAAAGATTGATTATTTTCTAGGAGATGATTCGCTTATTTTGAATCTGATTTTTAATTTGAAAAACTGCGTTTATGTTCCGATATTCTAATATTGAAATTCTTTTGTGTTCTACCAATGTAGAAATTATCACAGTCATTGTAATTCAATCTATAAACACCTGATCTATTATTTTTATCTGATTTGGTTTTATTGTTTTTATATATTCGACTTAGCTATCATTAGTTTGGAAAGCTATGTTAAAATTATTTTTACTCAAGAATGATTTCAGTTTTCACCTATAATGCCAACGTAGGTTAAAGTGTTGAATTTTTGTTTCAATTTATCGACAGGATAAACTAAATTCAATGCTATTCCACTTTGTTTTTATTCAAAATATTGTTTATTATTTTGGGATTATAACCATTATTTTTAACTATTTGTTAAATTAAATTTAATTATTCTGGTGATAACGCAATGTTAATCTATCTATGAATAAAACTGTTGAATGCTGATATTTTATATTGATACGGATGACACGACGAGTTACGTATTAAAATATCTGTATCTGACGGCTTATGGTAAATTGCGAAAACATGTTTTCCATTTTCATTCGAAATTGTTACGTCTAAGAAATTTATCGAATTATTGCTTTCTATTTAGGTTCTGAATCCAATTTTTGGATGTAATGAATTTATATAATTTTCGAAAACTTTCAACTGTATGTTCCTGTGAAACAAATAATGATATCGTCTACATAGCGATACCAGTATAAACAATATTTACTAAGTGGATGATTATGAATTAATTGCTCTTAATTATTCATGAATATTTTAGCTAACAAAGGACTCAATTGATTGCCCATGATCAAGCACTCTTCACTAGTATAGTATTTGTTATCGTGGAAATAATTTAGATCTAAATCTAAAATAATAAATCAGGTGTTTATAGATTGAATTGCAATGGCTGTGATAATTCCTACATTTCTGGAACACATAGAAATTTGAATATTAGAATATCGCAACATAAACGCAGTTTTCCAATTAAAAAATCAGATTAAAATTTCGCGAATCATCTCCTAGAAAATAATCACTCTTTCGACCCACAGTTTGAAGTTTTGCATACAGATAGAAAGCTGTAGAAATCAACAAACACAAACACGCAGGTAGACTCATTAATAAACCAGTCGATTTAAGACCTTCACCTCTATTGAATATCTCAGGGAGCAATCTATTCCTTAATTTAATTGGATATACCTGTTATCAATAACCACTTGAGAAGAAATAACTCAATAAGCTTTTAGTCACTCAAGAATATTTGTATTTATATTCTCATTCTTATTTTCTGTACATTCATTCGTCTGAAGAAGCTACGGTGTAGTGAAACGCTTTACGAATCGCAATTATTCAGTAAAATTCCTCAAAAAGATTACTTGTTTTTGTTACTGATAATGGAATTCTACCAAGTAAAAGCCTTCCAAATTCAAATGTTATATTTAAGATACATTTTGTTATGACCAATTTCTTCGAGTATTTCAAACATCTATATCAGGATTCCATTCCATATTAACCAATATAAATTTGAAGGTTCATCTTATGAAATAGAGTTTAAAGGTCTGGATAATTCCTTGGTCCATAGATTTAAGCGAAGACGCCGTATGTAGAGTTTAAAATGTCACTTTTTCATTTGGATGCATGGTTTAGAGTTTCCGAGAATGACCTGTTGCATTATCCAAAACTAGAAGAGATATAAAGTCTAAATTTTTTTAATTAAGTTTCAACTTCTGAAACAAAAATGGCACTTGTGACCCTTGTTCTCTTGTTATCATGCTGAAACACTGCCAGGTCGTTCTTGTTCTGCTTTTTTAATGCACGAGAATGTAACCATCTATAAAGATCGCCAGATGCATTAGACATAGCGGTAGTGTAATTCTATCATTTGCTGCCTTAAATCCAGGGGCAGACTTTTCGTTTTTGAAAATAAATATTTTGTTTGACATTCTTTCCCAAAACAGTGCAGTTTCATCTGCATTGACTACTCAGGTTTGTATCCACCTGTCTGCAGATTCAGATGCCATGATGATCACACTTCAAATTCATTGAAAAAACCTTGCGATGCTTGGAATCCTCCACTACCTTTAGGTTCTTTAAAATGTGCGTAAAGACGCTTTACCACATGAAAATTTCGTTTAAAGAAAAACAACAACTGTACAATATTGGCGTTCCATAATGAAATAAATAAATCATCACTCTCAGTTTATTACTTTTGATGAAACTAAGCAGCAAGTTTTGGAGGCAAGCGTCCGAGATAGTAGTAATCTACAATAATAATTCTGACACCATTCTTGTAACGTCTGGGGTGCTGCAGGAATCCGTGTTGAGACCCGTGCGTTTTCTTCTTTATACTGCAGATATTTGTCAACCAATTGATTGATTCAATTCAATTCAATTCAATTTCAATTCAATTCAATTTATTTCCAGAATTTGCATATAACATAAGTAATCCTACAGAGGTATGTAATACCTGTGCGTAGATCTGTTGTTCTTACACTAAACTTAAAAAAACTAACTTAATACTTGTAACATACTGTTTGTAGGATCAATAAATCTGTTTATCACGATAATCAATTCCTCAGTTGGTCCATTAATTTTCGAGATATGTTGGAAAAACTGTCTTTTCACGATACTAATGCTTTGCCGGAGCTTATGTATTTATATGATGCATAACGCCTCATGGAATTGTGCCAATTCAAAAATATAATCACTTGTCCTCTGAAGATCTTCAGTGATCAAACACAATACATTTTTGATAGGAAGGGGCTTAAAGGACCAGCTTAACTACAAAAGCAGAAACATTATGTAGAAACAGATGTATACTGATAATTCACGAAAAATTTAGGATAAAATTTCTGATGTAGGTTGTAGGGCTTTTGCTGCGAAGACGCACTCAGATTTTCTCCTAGTATTCACCCATATAAGGTTCTCCACGCTGCAGAAGTTTTCAAAGCAGATTTATCTCAAGCTAAATACTAATAAGTATAATCTATTACTATTTGGTACAAAATCCAGTGAAAAAATCATTGACTTAACTGTTGGGATATTGAAGGAATAAATCAATTTCTGAGTTGGGTCGGAGGATATAAAATGAGCCCACTAAGTCTTCAGAGAAGTTGGGTCGAGTAACATATCTTTGGCAAAGGTCTTTCAATTCTCTATTCAAAAATAGTATCTTTATGAACATTCAGTATCATACAAACCGTTCAAACACTACGAAAATTTATATTTCAACGATGATTTTACAATGTCAAAAATCAAATTAAATGCTCACTTCCTACCTCCACACAATGTTACAAACGATTCTTTAATTCTCTTCAAACTTCTGGTGTCTAAAGTCTGCATTCGGTGACGATTATTCTCCCCAGCTTTTCCAGAGATTCAAGTTATGTATATCTGGATTTATTATTATTTATGATCGTGGACTTATGCACTATCTCAGCTGTTAACAGGATATAATTTACCTTTCCCAGATTTAGCAATCAAAGGGAATAGGCTCGATTACAATATACTTGACATAAATTTCCTAACTATTCTACATGTATTAAGAATTACAGCTTTTTGCATTTCTACATAGGTATTCTTATGCAATTCTGATTTCTTAAGGCTATCATGCAAAGTTTTGGGTATTAACCCAGTGGAGGATACGATGACAGGAACAATATCTATTTTCTCGAGGTGCCACATCTGCTTGATCTCAATAGCAAGGTCTGTGTATTTGGACTTTTTCTCCTAGAACTTATTCAGCACGTTGTTATTATTCGGTATGGCGACATCCACCAGCATTGCTGTTTTGGCTCTCTTATCATACACCACTATGTCCGGCCTATTATTCGTCACCATTCTGTCAGTGATAACAGGCCTATCGTAGTATAATCTGATAGAGTCATTTTCCAATACGGGCGCCGGTTGATACTTGTAATATGGCTGGAATGTATTCAGAAGTCCGTAGTTGTGTGCAAGTTTCTCATGGATAATGTTGCACACTTGATTATGCCTGTGAAGATAGTCTGTGTTGGCCAGTTGTTCGCATCCGGACGTAATATGCTGTATAGTCTCCGATCTTATATGGCATTTTCTGCACCTATCTGTTTGTAATGTTCCGTCCTTATTATTATTATTATTATTATTTATTATTTAATATAAATTAGAGTTGAGGCGTGATGCCTATATAACTCAAAAATCATAATATACATTATGTCTAACAGGTTGCAGAGCAGTGGAAACAAAGTAACACAAAATGACTTAAAAAATAGGTTAGGCTATTCTAATCTGGTGAAAATAAAAAGATTCTCAAAAGCAAGTAGATCAAACATTTAATCTACCTAAAGAAAATTCAAATGAAATACAATAATTGCTTATCAAAAACATGTTGTAGGTACTTAGAAATCTTCAGTTGCCTGTTTCAGATAAAATCCATGAATCATAGGCATTCTTGAAAGCATTGACAGAAGAAGAAGAAATTACATGTGGTGGTTGATCATTCCATGCCGTAAATACACGATTGGAAAGAAAATTCTGTCTTGGGATGGATTTGAAGTTTTCTCGATACAATTTCAGTCTGTGGCCTCGTAGACGTCTGTTGTGATTGATCGTTAGAAGTGGAGATAAATCTGTACCGAACCTGATGAAGATGACCCTTTGAGAAAAAATCTAAACGACACAAATGAGATGGCCTGGCTGGCATTCAACTGTTCATGTTCTGTCAAGCGACCGACCTGGAAATTTGCATACAAATAGTATTGTCGCAAATGAACATCGCAATAGAACCATTTTGCTGAAAACGAATCGTCGTTTTTGTGTGAACGAATGATGATTCTGGTATCCCGATATCGATAATTATGCCCATTCACTTCACCATTGAGAGTAAAGGTACTATTGTCAGAAAAATATGTATTATCCCGAATATGTGGATTATTAATATTTTCACTTGAAACTTGCAATCGGCGATCAGGATAGTATTCGTATATTTCATGAATTATTTTCACTTTATAGAGGTGAAACTGGTGATGTTACTCAATTCTGTAGAATGTAGAAACTGATACACTCGACACATGTGATAATTTTCTGATGAAAGTAGTATTTTCGCTTTGTAAGAGGCCCAAAACTGGCACTTTCTATCTATTCTATTTATTTTTATTTAGCAATCTGCTACTCAATAATAAATTTCGTTAATTCCGCAACATAAAATAGTTTGACGTATGTTAGTGAACTTAATCGATTATTCAAAATATTTTCAATTAAAATATAATAATAATAATATCTCCCCTCAGGGGCTCAGGAACATTGTTTCTGAGTACGGGCTTAGCGAACCCGAGGTACCCAAGCTGAACCCAGCAGTAGGTATAAAATGCAACCTATCCAATGATGTACAATCTAAGGAATAAACGGGTGAATCGACATTGTACCACCATAACCTCTTGTCGCGTTCAAGATTTAGGAAGAGAGTCTTGTTCGGAAAGTGAGTCACAGTCTCCCTCGGTTAGCGACGGAAGCAGCGTGATATCGAGTAGGGGTACTGCAACACAAAACCGAGTGGGAAATAACATCAACACCTCTCAACCGACTCTTGATGTTTCAACGGCGGCGCAAGCCATTATGCCTACGACCACGAGAGCCGGACTCCCTAGGAAACGCATGAAGTGGACTCCAGAAATGAATACCTTCATTATGCGTTCCTATTACAAGATTACAAACTTGGAATCGGAAATGACTGCATACAGATACGCGTTACATCTTGCGTTCATAGAAAAATATCCTGAATTACAGCACATATCCGAGCAGAGAATTTCGGATCAACGAAGAACAATCGTTAAAAACAGGCTACTTTCTTCAGAAACGCTGCAAAGCTTACGAGAAGAGGTCATAATGGAACTCAGAAGCGAAAATGATACTCATAACGGTATACCTGCTGGAGTCAATGAAAGTGTTACAGATAACATCGAAGCCACGGAAACGAATATTAACATGGAACGCCGTCTTGAGCCGAATCAGCAGAACAAATAGACGTATTTAGCAAGATCAGAACTCAACAGAGCAATAACGGAATTCAGTGGTAGTAACCCAACTAAAAGACCTAAACTGCCCAAACTCAAGACGAACAAGAACACCAATATCATCCTAACATGTGTAAACTCAATGTTTGAAGAATATACCGACCAGAACACCTTGGAGAAGATTCACACTTTGATTTACTGTGGAGCAGTAGCGGTTCTTCGACTTCACAAACAACAAATCTCCACAACTCTGATTCATGCTGAGCCAAAAAGCGTCAGAAAACCACCATGGCAAAAACGACTGGAGAAGGATATTGATAATATTAGAGCAGAAATCGGTCGCCTCACAGAATTCCTGAGAAACAGAAAACCCTCAAGGCGCTTGAAATCACATATACGCAAAATTTATAGGAAAATTGGTACGAACACAAAACACCCTGATCACAAACAACACATCGACGTGTATATGGACACTTTGAAACAGAAACTCCAAGCATAAGCAAAGAGGCTTTCAAGATACGTCAAGTGTACTGAAAGGAAACACCAAAACCAAAGGTTCCTCCAAAACGCTGCCAATTTTCATAAGGGAAATAACAAAACTGCGACCAACAATAACAGAGAAGTACCTGACGCACAGTGCTTGACCGACTATTGGTCATCAATATGGTCGAACCCCAAAGAACACAATAGAGACGCGGAATGGATCACGAATGAAAAAGAACGCCTCGACATCAGACATATGGACTTCGATGGTATAACGGAGGAAGAAATTACAACAGTAATTGGAGCGACCAACAATTGGAAGGCCACAGGTATAGATACTATCCACAACTACTGGTACAAGAAGTTTGATAAGCTCCATGGAGCCCTAGCGAAACAGCTCACGTATATTCTTCAACATCCCAAGAAAACACCCACTTTCCTAACGCAAGGCTTAACATATATGCTACCTAAGAGCGATAGAACACAGGATCCGTCTCAATATAGGCCAATTACTTGCCTGCCAACACTCTACAAAATACTCACTTCATGCATATCCAATCGAATATACCAACACCTTGACGACAACAATATATTAGCAGAGGAGCAGAAAGGATGCAGAAAGAAACACCACGGGTGCAAGGAACAACTCGTCATCGATTCTGTGATAATGAAACAGGCACACGTAGGGCATCGCAATGTTCATTCAGCTTTTCTCGATTATCTGAAAGCATTCGATAGTACCGCCCATTCTTGGCTTGTTGAAGTATTGCAGATATACAAAATTCACCCAGCCCTGGTAGAGTTCTTGAAGACAACAATGACACACTGGCGCACGTCTCTGCAGGTCAACATGAACAATAAATCAATTAAAACCGACGAGATACACATACGTCGTGGAATTTTTCAAGGAGACTCTTTGAGTCCACTATGGTTCTGTTTGGCAATGAACCCATTGTCCTCAATGCTCAATAGAACTGGATACGGATTTAGGATAAAAGCAGAAAGGAATTATCATACAATCTCCCACCTGCTGTATATGGATGACATCAAATTATATGCTTCGAACAAGAAGCAATTGGATGATTAGCTGAAAACTGTCAGTGAGTTCTCGGCAGATGTTCATATGAAATTCGGGATTGAAAAATGTAAGACCCTGAACATTCAAAGAGGAAAAGTCATAGAAGGTGAAACACAACCTCCAAACGGTGACATTATACAGTGCATGAGAGATGGCGAAACATACAAATATCTGGGATACCAACAAGCCAGATTGTTAGACCAAAAACAAACAAAGGAGAAGATTCGTTCAGAATACAGTCAGCGTCTGAAGTCTGTGCTGAAATCGATGTTGAACTCGGGGAATCTAGTCAAGGCAATTAACACCTACGCCATTCCAGTGTTGCTTTACTCATTTGGAATAATCAGACGGACTAAGACGGAGCTAGATGATATTCAAAGGCAGACCCGAACGAAGCTGACAAAGTACAACAATCATCATCCAAAATCGTCTGTGATACGAACAACTTTGAAGCGGAAAGAAGGAGGACGCGGATTAATAGATGTTGTCAATTTACACACCGAACAGATAAGAAATCTCAGAGAATTCTTCTCAGCAAAAGCTCTCACTTCTGACCTACATAGAGTGGTATCGTTGGCTGATAAGGGATATATACCTCGAAATCTTGCTACCAGAGATGACCTGCTGAATCTACCATTCCTATCAGATACTGAAAAACAAGAGCAATGGTCAAGAAAGGAATTGCATGGACGACATCACCATGAAATTAATCAACCACACATCGACAAAGAAGCCTCCAACAAATGGTTGATGAAAGGAGAATTATTCGCGGAAACAGAGGGATTCCTTATGGCCATCCAAGACCAAGTGATCGGTACAAACAACTACAAAAAATTTATTATGAAGGACGGAACATTACAAACAGATAGGTGCAGAAAATGCCATATAAGATCGGAGACGATACAGCATATTACGTCCGGATGCGAACAACTGGCCAATACGGAGTATCTTCACAAGCATAATCAAGTGTGCAACATTATCCACCAGAAACTTGCACACAAGTACGGACTTCTGAACACCTTCCAGCCATATTACAAGTATCAGCCGGCGCCCGTATTGGAAAATGACTCTATCAGATTATACTACGATAGGCCTGTTATCACTGACAGAATGGTGACGAATAATAGGCCGGACATAGTGGTATATGATAAGAGAGCCAGAACAGCAATGCTGGTGGATGTCGCCATACCGAATAATAACAACGTGCTGAATAAGTTCCAGGAGAAAAAGTCCAAATACACAGACCTTGCTATTGAGATCAAGCAGATGTGGCACCTCGACAAAATAGATATCGTTCCTGTCATCGTATCCTCGACTGGTTTAATACCCAAAACTTTGCATGATAGCCTTAAGAAATTAGAACTGCATAAGAATACCTATATAGAAATGCAAAAGCTGTAATTCTTAATACATGTAGGATAGTTAGGAAATTTATGTCAAGTATATTGTAATCGAGCCTATTCCTTTGATTGCTAAATCTGGGAAAGGTAAATTATATCCAGCTACTAACTGAGATAGTGCATAAGTCCACGATAATAAATATCTATTTATTTAGCAATCTGCTACTTAATCACATACATTACATGAAAAAATCAGCAAAGATTTCGAAAAGATAATTCTAAGAACAAAAACATTTTCTTCAATCTAACTTTGAAGATCCTTACAGTGCTAGATGACTTAACAAAAGTGGCAACGTATTATAAGCTTTCAGACCCTCAATAAAAAGTGACCTTTCCATGGCAGTTGAGGCATATCTCTCAATTTGAAAATCCTGAGCGCCGCGCAACCTGTAACACACTGACTCTAATCTTCGTTTTAGAAACTTTTGCAAATACAAAGGTGTTTTTTGTTTACTGTTTTGTAAATAAGAACCAGACAAGATTGAGTCACAAGCTGCCGAACGCTCAGGAAATTCAGTTCTTTAAGCATAAAATTTATAGAGGTGCGCCTATTACATGTTAACAAAATCTCATACACTTATTCTGAAGGAACTGTAACTGTTGAATATCTTTCTTATCACAAACACTCAAAGAGAAGCACAATAATTGAAACTAGGATATATCATACAATTATATACAATTCTTCTGCTCCAGAGTGAAAGTTTATTACACACTCTATAAAAATAACCGATTTTTTCCCAATTTTTTGCATTAGACAGACACATGTTGAGACAGATTCAATTGGGGATCAATAGTCACTCCCAGATATTTAATTTCAGATACAAAATTGAGAGCCATGTCGCGAATTTTCAATACATAAACTTCACTCTTAAATTTACTACAATTAGCTTTAGAACCAAGTACCATACATTTAGTTTTGTTACTATTCAGTTTCAGTTTATTGAACATCATCCAGTTATTCATGATTTCCAGTTCCGCATTAATAACACCAACTACTTCCCGAAGTCATCCCCAGAGACCGATATCAATGTGTCATCAGCGAACAAATTCACAAAAGAGTGTTCCAAGTACCTATTTAAATCGTTCATGTAAATAATAAAGAGAAGAGGACCGAGTACACTGCCCTGGGCAACTCCATATTTTACCTCCTCTGCTGAGAGAAATTACCATCAATCAGAGTCCTCTGACACCTACCCTCCAAAAACATGCTAACCATTTCAACACAATTCCTCTAATACCGATTTTTCACACTTTCTAATGAGCAATTCTCTGTCAATTGTTTCAAAAGCTCTTTTAATGTCCACAAAAACACTAATAATGATTTTTCCGCTATCGATATCTTTTTTCCATTGACTGAACACCAGTTGGCACGCTGACTCACATGAGTGGCCACCTCTAAATCCAGACTGATTGACGTATATCAACCCATTTTCTTCAAGAAAATTACTAATCTGCTCACGAACCACAATTTCAACAATTTTGTCGACTATGGGAAGCAAATTAATTGGCCTCAAATCATCAGGTACCGTTGGATTAGACACCTTTGGAATGGGGACAACAGTACTGCACTTCCAGTCAGAAGGCAAAGTACCAGTTTCAAGTGAAGTATTAACAATATCAAGCAGGGAGTATCCAACCACCTCAAACAAACTCTTTACCAGAAATGCACCAATGACGTCATCCCCTGATTTAGAATTTCTTAACCCCTTAACAATGCTATGGAGTCCATTAAGGGATATCTTTCTGAAAGTAGATAGGCCACACTTAGTTTCAACAAAATCCTTTTCATGAAAATCCCTCGGAACAGATATTGTGCCAGCAATATCTTCGATACTGTCAACAAAATATTGTTCTTCAGTTGCTTTGTTCCATATAGGCCGATGTTGAACTTCTTGTTTTCTATGTGCCACCGAATCCATAGTTGAAATTTTATTTATCAAATATAATATATACTGGCGTCCTATCTATTTTTGGGCGGTTCATAAAAGCCTTGTCCCTTTCTGGCATAACTATTATTCGAAATACTGAAATAATTTCGATCCGTTCATCACTTGAATGAACTGTTTTTAACTTACAATCTGTTTATGAATATATAATATATATAATAAAATATTTTTTTTGTTTCAGGTATGTACCAGTCTCATATACTTAATCTGGGAATGCGGTAAGTTATTATGTATTCTACAGACTTAGCTTTGACGTCTCCGGTCAATTTTTTCATAGTATTTTCAAAATTCACAAAAAGGATTTCATAACCATTTAACGATTTTATATCGTTTCAATGTTGGATCAAATGAAACATTAAACGAAATTTACTAACCATATCCAACTATGACGTATCTTGCGACATACGTGTAATAATAATAATAATAATAATATACACTCCCCGCAAAAATTGTCGCATCACCCTACTTTTACGACAATACTATATAAACTTTTGAGTTGGTCATTCAAGAGTCACTTGGTAACTTTCAGAAGTGTAAAATGAGGAGATATCATTCAAAAGAGATGAGTTTATGATGGAAAACATCAACAATTTCTACCATCTTCAAACATTCGCGAAGAGACCAATCAACTAGCATCGAATAGTTACTAATCATTTTTCAAAATCGAGTGTTTCCTCCCTGGGCCCTAATTACTAACACTATACGTCTCGGAAGCCCCTCAAACAAATTTTGGATGTACTCTTGAGTCACTGAGCTCAAAATTTCAGGAAGCAGATTTTCTAGTTGTTCGAGTGTTCTACAAGGCATCCTATGTTGCTGAATTTGCCACCCCATGTTGTCCCAAACATGTTCTATGGGAGTTTTTTCCACAGGTTTTTTCACTCGTTTACTGAATCATACGCAAGATAGTATGGTTCCCCTGTTACATTTCCTGTGCTCACACTTTAGGGCCAATCATGGGACACATGATGAGAGTTTAGATGCCTGATTGTGGAACGGGAATGGTCTGTTTTTTCTGCTCGTATTCTATTTATTAGCTTGTTTTTTACGATTGTGTTTTTCTGACACACACCAAAATTACAGCTATAAGCATTTATTCTAAATACAATTATTCTGAATATCTGACAAAGAGACTGCGTGGCTTATTGTATAAGTTTAAATATTGGACAAATGGACACCAAACACTTAAATGTATTATGCCTTAGTCCAGTCACTTTTGTCATATGGAAATCTTGGTTGGGGAACTGCTTACGAACATCATCTGAGGAAGCTTGAAATTGTCCAGAAAATGATTCTCAAAATTATCCATGGATATATATATATATATATATATATATATATATATATATATATATATATATATATATATATATATATATATATATATATTATTCAAGTCAGGACTTCTGGCTGGCCATCTTAAAATATCAATTTCGGCACATATTCGACTACTTTTATGTAAAAAGTTGTCGTCCCTAAGGATGTTAGATAAAGTGAACAATCGATCACTGGAATATGTCCTCTTCTTTCCATGGATAATTTTGAGAATCATTTCCTGGACAATTTCAAGCTTCCTCAGATGATGTTCATGAGCAGCTCCCCAACCAAGATTTCCAGATGACAAAAATGACTGGACTAAGGCATAATACATAATTTTCAAGTGATTGATTCAGATATTCAATATTATGGTTCCACTTCATATGCCTATCTAAAATAATCCCCAAAAATTTCAAATAACCATGTTCTGCTTCTGCAATCAGGATATCTTTGTCTGCAGTGAGTGGTTCCAAGTTGGGTTGGATAAGTAGCTTTCAAATAGATCAATATAAGTTGTGGTCAACGGTATAACAGCTGATTGTTTCCTGTTGCAAGCAGGAGTATCTCAGGGATCCATTCTTCGCTTGTTTCTGTTGCAGAAAAACGATATTCTGTCATCTACGGAGAACAAGATCTTCGGTTTTGCAGAAGATTGTACCCTGGTGTCATCTTTCAGTAGTCTGCAGCCGACAACAGCTGCGGAATCTCATCGTCAGAGATGTCAACAAATTAATAACTTACTCTGACTCACAGAGGATATCTGAGTGGGGTCAGTTGAACCTGGTGAGCTTCAACGCGAGCAAGACGTAACTACGTTTTCTAGAGAGGTCCCCGCTGGAGAACCTCCTCTAATAATGCAAGGCCAACAAATTGCATCTCAAGATTTGATGCATCTTCTCAGACAAGCTATTGCTAGTGCAATAGCGACTGGAAAACGAGTTTTTTCCTCAGGTTTTTTCACTCGTTTATTGAATCATATGCAAGATAGTATGGTTGACCTGTTACATTTCCTGAGCTCACACTTGTGTTTTTTTTCTGACACACACAAAAATTATAGATATAAGCATTTTTGTGAATACAAATATTCGAATTTTTGTAAATCCTCTCTTTTCGAAAGATATATATATATATATATATATATATATATATATATATATATATATATATATATATATATATATATATATATATATATATATATATATATATATATATACCTTCTCGGAATAACAGTCAACTCCAAGTTTTGCTGGTATGAACATGTATCAGCAATAGCTGAGTCGGCATCAGCTGAACTCAGTTCAGAGCCAAGCGATATTTCACTTCATATCAGCTGTTGCTTATATATAAAGCGCAGACTCGACCTGCTTTTAAATATTGTTCCCATGTGTAGGGATCTGCGCCCAAACATTCGTTGCAGATGTTGAATAGTGTGCAAAAACGGGCTGTGCTCCTCATCGGCCATCAGGAGATTACCCGCGATCTCCTACCGCTGGCTCTCAGAAGACAATCTGCTGTCCTTTCTTTGTTTTACAAATACTTCCACGAAAGATGCTCCAAGGAGCTGAAAGATCTTGTTCCGAGAAAACTTATGTTTTGCCTCAACACTAGGCTGGCAAGGAGTTCTTACCATATGGCGGTACATTTAACAACCCCTCGAACCTCTCTCTATAAGAATTCCTTCGTTTTCAGGGCCGGTGGGCTGTGGAATCCGCTTCCCAACAGCCTCTTCAAGAAGCGAGTGAACAGAGACCTCAATTCTTCCCAGGTGCCCACCCATGTGGTGTAACAGGTTCGCCCATTCATAGGAAGCGCCCATAAAAAAAAACAGCGGCGATCCATGACCATTATTCAAGAATTTCCTACTTAACACAACGGTTTGCTAACCACCTTCATATGCAGCTTTGACAGAACACTGAAGTGAATTAGCATTGAAGCGATAATACAACATCTCAGGGAATTTAGTTGGAGGGTTCTTGTCGTAGTTCGAGGCCCAGCTTTAACCGCAGCACATCGAAAAGCTCGATTCAATATTCATCACAATTCCTAAAATGGGAATCTGAAGACCTGTAATGATTATGGACTACTTGAAAACTTACTGAAGGTTATTCAGAACCGAACATACAATGAAGGTGAATCAATAATGCGTAAAGAAGAATTTGGATATAGCAGCGGGCTGGGAACTAGAGATGCTCTATTTTCGCTGCACGTTTTGATAGAACGATGCTAGGGTATGAGACAGTACGTTTTCATCTGCTTCATCGACTTTAAAAGAGCTTTTTACTGCATTAACCTTGCAGCTTATAGAAATGTTGAAAACTTTCGACGATACAGGTATACCTTAGATTAGAAATCTTTATTGGTAGCTAAGATCAAAATTGAAGATCGACAATCAAGAATCAGAATCCATTCCAATAAGGAAGCCCTTAGAGCTGTATGTATCCTTTCCCCGAGCTTTCCAATTTATATTCTGATCACATTTTCGAAGAGAGTGAAGGAATAAAGATTAAGAGTCATTTGATTAAGAACATTAGCTACGTAGATGACGCGTTCCTCGTCGCATAGACGTTAAAAGATTTTCAAGTATCACTAAATCGAGCAAATAACGTATGCAATCGATTTGGTTTAAGGATGAACACCGGAAAAACTAAGCTAATGAAGTGAACAACCAGTCGCAGTATTATATCATATTAAGAGAGTCAACAGCCTCATCAGGGCGGATACAAACCCAGATGTTGAGGTTAAAACCAAAATCGCCACTGCTAGAACAGCTTTCACTAAACACAAAACACTGTGATGAAAATTTAAAATATTGAAACGACAGTCAGTGTGGTGTTCCCTTTTATATTGCGTAGAAGCATGGACACCATGAATCCATTGTAGTCTTTTAAAATATTGTGCTTAAGACGTATACTCAGCAGACAAGCAGAAAAACATATGAAGAGGTTCCGTAGCTAATGAAGATGGACCGTCAACTCTTTCAGATAATTAAAGAGAAGATAACTGAATATATGGGGCATATTAGGCGGAGAAAAAAAAACATTTTTTACTTCAACTTATAATTGAAGGGAAAATTGAAGGAAAACAAGGCATCGGAAGGATGAAGATACCCTGGTACCGCAACATCAAGGCATAGACAAGCCTTACATTCTAACAACTCTGTCACTTTGCCCAAAATCAAAGAGAGTTCTGGCAAATGATCGCTAACCTCTGATCTCAGAGATGGCACCTGAAGATAAGCTATTCTATCAGTAAGATGAAATTGATCATTATTTTTATGATTATAGTAAAGTTTACTATAAAATGCCCTGTGACACTGAATATTTTCAAAACAGAATATCCAGATCAGCTATTTCGAGTCAATGAAAACGCATCTAAAGGATGAGTCCGGTTCAAATAATTTGAATATCTCTGTTACGCGAAGAAAATGCAAATCACGTTTCCGAAAATCACTATTCCACGAATATATTTATAGAACTAGAACTTCGTGAGTAATCTCGCCGTGTTCGTACTTCATTTAATATACCTCCATTATTCTATAGACGTATCGCTGCTACTCGACGAATTGATCGATAGATGTGTTAAGTGAATGATGAAAGATTATTCACATCAAGACCCCTGCGGACCTATGCGAGGCGAAATTCCGATATATAGGAATTTTTTATGTGTTCTGACGGGTGCGTGTTATCGCAAATAGATTTTGATGGATCGACTCGAATTCGGAGGGGATTATGAACTTGTGTTTCATTTGGTGAGTTATCGTCTTAAAATGCTGTGATGGAAATTATATTCTATAAAAGTGTGGAAATTACGCAATTCTTGCAACGTAATCCTTTTATCGTGAAAATTGTTGAGGGGTTATATCCACTTGCAAGACAGAAAAAATGTTTTTTTTTTTGAAAATTTTATATGAACAGGCCTTTTAATTCGTAAATAAATAGAAAAAATGCACATAAGCGGAATTTAATGTACTTTAACAATCAACGATTCCTCTTTAAAGATACTGGATTCCGTTGTTCCTGCAGCCGATCTCTAGAAGGACCTCAAAAACAGGTGTCCTGGCGGTGAGGAAGATATTTCTGCTTCAAATTATCTGAAAACAAAAACCCTACAAAATTTAGTCTACAGTGTGTTCCAACGAAAATTTGACCCCCCCTATAACTCCGAAATGAGTAACATTAGCGAAAAACACCAAGACATGTCGATTTTTGT
Organism: Cryptolaemus montrouzieri; assembly: GCA_013387265.2. Lineage (NCBI taxonomy): Eukaryota > Metazoa > Arthropoda > Insecta > Coleoptera > Coccinellidae > Cryptolaemus > Cryptolaemus montrouzieri. The sequence continues at coordinate 81,133,513 of JABFTP020000103.1, read as the reverse complement.
TTCGAGGGGGAGCATTTTTCGAAATAATTCGAAACTTCTCAGATCAACCCCCTACCCCCAGCAACCCTAACTTTGAAATTCATCATAGGGAATAAGGGTCGAGTGGCACCTTACTGAAAAGGTCTGTCAATTCTCCACCTTGATTTGTCATTTTTAGAATTTTAAATTAACATACAGGGTGTCCCAACCAAGGGTGAAGTTGAATTCCTGCAAATCCCAAATACTAAATGAAATAGATTTATTTTGGCATAATGCAAGCGCAGGTTTATGCTCGGTCTAGAAAAACGACCTACACTTGTGAATTTGGAGTTGGTGCAATCAACCCCTATTTCCAGCATCCCCAACTCAAAAATCATTCGATCGATAATAGGTCAAGTGGCACCTCGTTGGAAAGGTACTGCAATTTTCTCTTCGAATTTGGTATTTTCGAAATTCAGAATCATCATACAGGGTGTCCCGAAGCAGGAACATTGAAAATCCAAATAACTTTTTGAAACTGGTTCATTTCGGTATACGAGAACATGTTTGATCCGAGAATAGGACTTTCTTGTGTGGTTATAGAATTTTTGCAATCAACCCTTCCATTCAGCATCCCCAACTTGAAAATCATACAAATAATTCAAGTGGCATATCTTCAGAAAGGTTTTTGAATTCCAGAATGATTAAAGCATTTCATTCAGTTCGGCTCTCCATACAGGATGTCGCTTTCGAAAAATTCAATATCGTCATTTGAAATTATCAACTAAAATTAATTCGAAACTGTTAAAAGTATTGGGGTACGATGTGTTGAGCATCAATTACGAAGAAATAAAGCTGATTTCTGCATTGAAAACGTTCACATTTTTTCATTTCCATCTGGCGTGCAGTCATCTGTTATTTCTCATTTTTGCAATGAAATATTATTATTATTCAGATCAGTTCCTCATTATTGTTGTTGTTCGTCAGTTGAAATTAATCTGAAAATGGTTTATTCCACTGAGGAAAGGGTCGAAATTGTATCGACGTATTTTCGAAATAACAGTTGTGCCAAAGAAACGGCAAGGATATTCGATAGGAACCATCCTGAAAGAGAAAGGGAGTCAGTCACCAGTACGTTAAATATTTGGTTGACAAATTCCTAGCTACGGGTTCGGTGGCAAACAAAAACATGAAGTGGCATGTCCTGTCAGAAATGAGGCAACGGAAGTGGCAGTAGTGGGTCATCTACAAATGGAGAATACTACTTCGATCAGAAAACTATCTCGTCTGACTGGTGTATCAGCTACAACTGTCCATAGAATCGTGAAACATCACAAATTTCACCCTACAAGGTAAAATTAGTGCATGAAATAAACGAAGATGATCCAGATCGTCGTTTACAGTTTTGTGAAAATCTAAGTGAAAACCTAAACGCTAATCCAAATTTTCTGAATAACATCTGTTTTTCTGATGAAAGCACCTTTATGCTCAGTGGTGAAGTGAATAGACATAATTGTCGATATTGGGACACACAGAATCCTCATTGGTTTAGAGAGGCCCACACGCAAAGGCCTCAGAAGTTGAACGTTTGGGCAGGAATTTTGGCAATCATCTAGTTGGGCCTTTCTTTATAGAGGGTAATCTGAATGGAAATGGCTACCTACAGTTGTTAGAGGAACACATACATCCTAGATTGACAGAAATTTTACAGAACGATCCAACTCTTTCTGAGGACGAAATGCGTTTTCAACAAGACGGTGCTCCTCCGCATTATGATGCTCGGGTGCGCCAATATTTAGACGAAAATTTCCCAGGAAGGTGGATTGGTAGAAGAGGTTTCTCCATCATCCCCTCATCCTGATCCTCACGCCAGAAAACCTCGATTGCCAAACTGAAACCAATGCCCCAGTGATTCAGAAAATAGAAAAATCTTTCTGGAACTTTGCCACTCAACCTGTAATCACTTGTATGATTTTTTGAGTTGGGGATGCTGAATGGAAGAGATTGATTGCAAAAATTCCATATTCACGCAAGAGAGTCTTATTCTCGAATCAAACATAAACATGTTCTCGTATTATACCGAAATGAACCAGTTTCAAAAAGTTATTTGGGTTTTCAGTGTTCCTGCTCCGGGACACCCTGTATGCTGATTCTGAATTTCGAAAATACCAAATTCGAAGAGAAAATTGAAATACCTTTCCAACGAGGTGCCACTTGACCTATTTTCGATCGAATGATTTTTGAGTTGGGGATGCTGGAAATAGGGGTTGATTGCACCAACTCCAAATTCACAAGTGTAGGTCGTTTTTCTAGACCGAGCATAAACCTGCGCTTGCATTATGCCAAAATAAATCGATTTCATTTAGTATTTGGGATTTGCAGGAATTCAACTTTACCCTCGGTTGGGACACCCTGTATGTTAATTTAAAATTCTAAAATGACAAATCAGAATGGAGAATTGACAGACCTTTACAGTAAGGTGCCACTCGACCCTTATTCCCTATGATGAATTTCGAAATTAGGGTTGCTGGGGGTAGGGGGTTGATCTGTCAAGTTTCGAATTATTTCGAAAAATGCTCCCCCTCGAAACAAAAATCGACGTGTCTTGGTGTTTTTCGCTAATGTTACTCATTTCGGAGTTATAGGGGGGGTCAAATTTTCGTTGGAACACACTGTATAATAGATGAATACAGGTAATTATAGAATCAATAGTGAAAATTTTGATTTTACAATGGCGTAATCCAAAAATCATTTCATGTAATAAAATTTACACTTTGGGCGTCTTAAAAATCAAAATTACTGTCAAAAATCTCATTCCGTTGATCATTACATGACAAATATATCTAAGAAGGTCGCGTCAAATTTCAAGCCGATCGGTTTAGCCGTTTCGGAGAAATTTTCATCACTCTGAAAGTAGCGTTTCGAGAAAAACGCGTTTGAAGTTTTTGGAACCATTTACACTAAGTTAAATTTTTTTCCAACTTACATCAAGTCATCTATTCCAGTACCTTAAGACGAATCCTCTGCTTTTTTGTTTGTATCTAAAATAGTCAACTATTGTTGTCTATGAGACATTCTCCTCCATTCAGCACATATTCCTAAAACATATCAGTATAATGGCTCTGGAGATGAGAGCAATGTCACCAATTTCACCTTTCCATTTGCGCAACATAATCTATTGGCCTCATTTTTGTATTTCAATTTCTTACAATATTGGCAAACTGAGTTCATGGGTCCAATATTAACACAGTTGTAGGCACTGTAATCAATTGACATATCGTAACAGAAAGCAGCTAGATTCAAACTTGCACCATTTTCATTCACTAATCTCTTACCCAAATTCTTTCATATTCATTGCATTCTTCATGTTTCTGGGCAGTACGTATAGATTGAAAATTAATTTGATTCTTACCATTTTGCATTCTTTTTCCTTGTCACAAACACAAAACACTTTTTGATAGACATATAGATATATTATGGCTTCAAGATTTGGTAATAGTATAGACTAGTTAGGTGGGCAGATGTACATTGCACCCAAACGCCTAGACCGGCAGATCTACCTTGCACCCCAAACGCCTACGCGCCCCGAACTACCTCACGCATTAACTCCACTAGCTATCTTTAGCCTCCAAACGTCCAGAACTACCTTGCGTCCGAACATCCAGACAACGGAAACTACCTTGTCCCAAACGCTCAGGCGCCCCACATTGCCTTGCGCCTTAAACCCCACCGAACCACCCTACGCCTCGACCGATCAGGCCTCCGTACATTCTTCATGTTTCTGTCCAGCACGAATAGATTGATAATTAATTCGATTCGTTCCATTTGGGATTCTCCTTCCTTGTCACAAACACAAAATACTTTTTTATAAACATACAATTAGATATATTTTGGCTTTCAGATTTAGTAACATTATAGACAAATTGTGATTGACTGATGTTATGTTAGGTTAGATATAGAAAAGTGTTGTTTCAGATAATTTTTAGATTTTTTTCTGCGTAAGAACCATTCCTGAACTTCAAGGAATATGAAAAAAGAAATCATTTTAGATAGATAGTAGATAAGTAGTTTTATGGAAATTTGAATTCTATACGAAACGTGTTTTATTATTAATTAAGTATGTATAGGTACAGTATTTACACGAAATTTGAATATTTTGAAATTCAAATGAGTAAAAGTCATTAGTAAATGCGAAAAATCTTTTCAGTATTAACAAGTCGATTTTTAGCAAATTTTAGCTACACTCGGAGGCAAAATTAGCGGAACACTCGAAAATTTAACCAAATTCGAAGTTCGATATTTTTCTTAACTCTCAACCGATTTAGATGATTTGTTCGGCAAGTTATAGATCAACTCTTTTGCTTTGTAGAAATTATAAGAGAAAACAAAAAAAAATTGAAAAAAATTTTATACGGGGGCAAAACTAAAAGTGTTTTTTTTGTCAAAAATTCGGAACACCCTGTGGAATTTCGTGGTCCGAGTTGAAACGTACGATATCATGGTCTGTCAAGACACATCTTCCTACAGTAACGCCCTTCTTGTTTCATGCGTTTATCTATATTTTTGCAAAATATTTTTAATTTCAAGTGGAAAATCACCATTTTGGAGAAATTCCATTGAATCAAGAAATTGTCATTAAAATTCGTCTATCATTTTGGAATTTTCTTATTATCACTCAGGCGTGTCGAAATTGTCGTTTGCGATTTTTATGTTCGAATTGCATTAGTTATTGATGACAATTTGGTAAATTTGGTGAAAATTAGGAATTCATAGGAGATAACAGTCGGTAGGTATTAAAATACACAACCAAATTCTGGGACCATTGATAAAACTTTTCATTTACACATGTGCACACCTTTTTTTATCAAACATGAAATACAATACACGTTTTTTTGTATATGACCACATTTGCACTTGTTTAAAGAATGAGAGTTTTCCATTCTTTGATTTGATACAAATTCGATCGGTTGCGGTGTTTTGTGATTCTTTTACTGTTTACGATTCGAAACGGTATTTTTCATTCAGAATGAGAGATTTACCACCAACCTCAGTAGCAAGGGCAGTTACATTGATCGAGGAAGGGCGCACCTTCCGCTCAGTCGGTACCATGTTAGGTGTCTCAACGTCGGTTATCCATCGAATCTACCGACGTTACAGGGAAACTGGATTGTACGTGAGGAGGCGAGGACAAGGAAGAAATCGGGCAACCCGCGCTATACATGACCGTTTCATCGTAAATCAAACCATAAGAAATCCTCGTCTTACTGCTGTTCAGGCACGTAACCTTTTACAAGCAGTGGATAACATTAACGTCAGTGTGAGGACAGTCAGAAGACGATTAAATGAAGTTGGTCTGAGATCATATGCGCAAGCAAGAGCACCAAGTCTCGATAGAGCCCATCGAGTAGCAAGATTGGCGTTTGCTAGGGAGCATGTAGCATGGACAATCAATCAGTGGAGACGAGTTGTATTTAGTGATGAGAGCCGATATTGTGTGAATTTCGTGGATGGTAGAGATAGAATATGGAGGCATCGAGAGGAACGGTACAATCAAGCGAACTTCGCAGGAACTGAGCAATACGGTGGAGGGTCAGTTATGATATGGGGTGGCATATGCTTGGGAGTACGAACAGAACTGGAGATTATTGGCAATGGATCACTTAATGCCCATCGGTATATAACAGAAATCTTGGAGCCCCATGTTGTGCCTTTTGCTCCATACATAGGGGAAAATTTCCTTTTTATGCACGATAACGCGCGCCCTCATACTGCAAGCATAGTGATAGAATATCTCAATGAAGTTGGGATCACACGAATGGACTGGCCGTCGCGGTCACCGGATTTAAACCCGATCGAACACGTTTGGGACATTCTTGGAAGAAGGGTTCGACAACGGAATCCAGGAAACGTTGAAGAGCTGACATTGGCTTTGGTGTAAGAGTGGGACAACATACCTCAACAGATGATAGACAACATCATTGGGAGTATGCGAAATCGTATGCGCGCTGTAATAAGAGCTCGGGGGGGGGTCATACTCGCTAGTAAAATCAAATGTTTTTTTTATGGGTCATCATGAATATTTTTCTCAACATGTTCATTTCATTACACGAGTGTAACGCCAGGATACACACCTGCTCTCAATTTTGGACAGGAATGATAATTATCATAGAGTGTCACACAAAAAAAGTCAAGAATAAATGTGCAAAATCAACGATTTTTCCAGTGTACTTAGAGTTCTCCCGGAGCGTGAAATTGGCCAGTGAATTTCAAAAATTCTCATTTCGTTAGATTTCTGCTTCTCTAATTTTGATTTTATTTTTTGGATAACCTCCGATGCTATGCACCTAAGCAAGATTAAAAATAAATTCTTGAAATTTGTGACTTTTCGCTTCAAATTGGATATCTCTTGTAAAAATAGAGATAAATGCATAAAACAAGGAGGGCGTTACTGTAGGAAGATGTGTCTTGACAGACCATGATATTGTACGTTTCAACTTGGACCACGAAATTCCACAGGGTGTTACAAATTTTCGACAAAAGAAAAACAGTTTTAGTTTTGCCCCCGTATAAAATTTTTTTCAAATTATAATTTCTACAAAGCAGAAGAGTTAATCTATTTGATTAAATTTTCGAGTGTTCCGCTAATTTTGCCTGCGAGTGTATTTGCCTTGGTGATTCCTGTTCCATAGTACCTAACGTTTCTTTGTCGCTCTTCGAAATATCAATTGAGCGGTGTAATGAACAATGGCAATTAATATAGAAACAAACACAACAGGCCAAGTTCAAGCGATATCCAAGTTGTTCAAATGATGTTTACGAAAGCGAGACGTCACGCGATTCTGATAGGTGTTCTGATTCTCATTTCTACTGAAATAAATATAATCGCACTTTTAATTTGAAAATTAATAATTTCTATGCAATCTCCGCACTTTGAATAACAATTTTCTCAGTGACTGTCATCATGGCTATTGGTTGATCTAATTTTTGTCTGAAATATTTGTATTATAAAACTAACCCTTCTGCTGAAAAATGTCCGCACTTTGACCTCTAGTAAAATTTTTCGTACACATGGAATTCCATCAATTCCGTTAAATGGTGTCCCTAACATTCAACTTGTAGGGATTTCATGTACCACTATTCATTCGACTAAATTGACGTTGCTGTATAACATTTCAAGGTGAAGTTTGACGTTGATACAATTTATTGTTTGAATTGTAATCAAACATGTTGAATCCAGTTGCTTTAATTCTGAAAATTTGTAAAAATACGGGTACTTAATCCCATTGCTGAATTTCCACCCTCCTATATTATTTATGAATTTAAATGAATTAAAATGTTCTGAAAGTGACTGTACTGATTCATCAGGAGACACGCGTTTCAAAAGATCAAGTTATACGAAGTAAATAAAGTTGTTGCGAACTTCAAAAGCGATTATAAACGTAAGAGAAGGAGGTACGGAGAGAAAGTTTTAATTGTTTATTGGGGCTTTTCAGTAATATATTAAACCTCACAACAGAAAGCGAAAAAATCGCGTAACATTGTTTAAAGTTTCGTGTCGTTTCGAATAGTTCGTAAGTTATGTTACGCAAAATTTTCTCATATTAACTAATTAAAGCTTCTACTCGAAGTATTTCGTGAAAAGGTGTAGAGAGTAAGATCGTCTCGCCTGTGGAGCGTGAAGTTCTTTGTCACTGTTGTAAATTCGAACTTGAAAATTTTGCGGAGTTGCTCACTGTTAGCTTGGGTGCCGCTTTAGATTTGACAGTTTAAGCTTTTGTCTGCCTATCCGAAGCTTTTTCAGGGAACCTAGCCGAGCTTTAAAATTTGAAATCGTCTCATCCTTATTTCATAGATATAATTCATTTGAATTATATGAAACTAGATGCTTTGAGTTTCACTCAAGCTGAATTCGATTAGTCGTTTCTTGAATCCGCAAGTTGGATGATTTTGAGACTTTCTTCAGTTCCATCATCGTCACTAATGGAAAATAATGGTTGAAGCTCTGATTTACATTCTGTGAAGAAAGAACCGGGAATTGATTACTCAAAAAATCGGCTTGAAACGACTGTCAAAATTTTTCGTAGGCACCACTGTTTTCTATACTGACGCGGAGTTTTAACGCGATCTGTCATTTAGTTTGTTTGCAGTGCTTTATTTTATCAGTTGTCACAAGTGTGTTTCACTATTTTACAAGAGATAAAAATATCGAATAGAAAATTTGTCTCAAATTTTTATTGCAAATCGAATTTCATGTTTTCAATGAAATAAAACTAAGGTATTTAGATTTTCACTATATTAACAAAACTATGACCGGTGACTTATTTCCTACTTAATATTACAATAAGTACAAGTACAAGGGGTATATTGTAAAACCCATCGGAGTTACTTACTTTATGAATTGAAAATATTGAGTAAACAGGAAGAATTTAGATCTAATTAACTATTAAGTAGCCTACTTGAATTTTTTTCTTTGTTGATCTCTAAAATTTATAATGAATTGAGTTCTTGTCTATTATTTTCATTTTGTGAAATTTTGACATTATCATTAGAGTTATGGCTTTCTTCGAGTAAGTGATAAGGATAATGGGAATATGATTTATGATAATTAAAACTACGTTTGTGCTCGGATAATCTAACTTTGAAATTTCTGAAAGTTCTACCAATATAAATTTTATTACAATCCCCGCAAGACAGTTTATAAACACCGGATTCATTACCTTTATCAATTTTAGATTTGCAGTTTTTGATATGGCGGCCTCTAGATTTTTTCAATTCAAAGGCCTGTTCTATTTCTCAGTTCTTGATCAGTTGTAGGTGTAGTTTTCACCTATCATATCAGTCTCATCAAGTAATTTGGTGGAACTTCCAGATATCTAGCACTATCCAATTATTCATCAGCTCTAATAAGGTCGTACCTTTTCTTTATTTACAAATTTCTACTGAATAGAAGAGCACACCAAGGGGCCCTACTGCTGGCTTCATTTCATTTATTTGAAGTTCAGTACATTTCTATTATTATTAAATTCTGATTCAAATTACCAACTTATCGCCAGTAAACCCTATATAGCTATATTCGGTGCGCACTTATACGAAACTTGTGTTACGGTCTATAGAAATAAATCAGAAGTATCACCCATGGGTGTGAGATTTTTATTTCATGATTTGAGTTAAGTCTATTCACTGAGTGTATTATATCATATTTAGATTTTCACTATATTAACAAAACTATGACCGGTTTCACCACACTGTGGTTTCATCAGATAGATATAAACTAATTACTAGAGTAATTCCGTATATGTTAGTCTTATTTCCTACTTAGTATTACAATAAGTACAAGTACAAGGGGTATTTTGTAAAACCCATGGGAGTTACTTACTTTATGAATTGAAAAGATTGAGTAAACAGGAAGGATTTAGATCTAATTAACTATTAAGTAGCCTACTCGAATTTTTTTCTTTGTTGATCTCTAAAATTTACAATGAATTGAGTTTTTGTCTTTTATTTTCATTGTGTAAAATTTTGGAATCATCATTAAAGTTATGGCTTTCTTCGAGTAAGTGATTAGAATAATGGGAATATGATTTATGATAATTAAAACTACGTTTGTGCTCGGATAATCTAACTTTGAAATTTCTGAAAGTTCTACCATTATAAATTTTATTACAATCCCCGCAAGACAGTTTATAAATACCGGATTCATTACCTTCATCAATTTTAGATAGTCGGTCTCTAGATTTTTTCAATTCAAACGCCTGTTCAATTTCTAAGGTCTTGATCAGTTGTTGGTGATCCGAGTTTTCACCTACCATATCAGTCTTATCAAGTAAATTGGTGGAACTTCCAGATATCCAGCACTATCCAATTATTACATCAGCCCTAATAAGGTCATACCTTTTCTTTATTTACAAAATTCTACTGAATAGAAAAGCACACCAAGGAGCCCTACTGCAGGCTTGATTTCATGATATTTATTTGAAGTTCAGTACATTTCTATTATTATTATATTCTGATTCAAATTACCAACTTATCGGGGCGCGTAGGCGTTTGAGGATAAGAGGTACATCTGCCTGCCTAGGCGTTAAATTGCAAGGTAGATCTGCCCGCCTAGGCGTTTTGGGTGCAAGATAGATCTGTCCGCCTAAGCGTTTAATATACAAGGTAGATCTGCCCGCCTAGGCGTTTGATATACAAGGTAGATCTGCCCACCTAGGCGTTTTGGGTGCAAGATAGATCTGCCCGTCTAGGCGTTCGATATACAAGGTAGATCTGCCCGGCTAGGCGTTTGATTTACAAGGTAGATCTGCCCGGCTAGGCGTTTGATATACAAGGTAGATCTGCCCGCCTGCTAGTGACATATACTAAACTGATTATCGCCTTTAAAACTTGTTGCAAATTGATTACCTTGAGTATTGAGTGCATAATTTTATGGAGCTTGTAAACCCTATATAGTTATATTCTGTACGCACTTATACGAAACTTGTGTTACGGTCTATAGAAATGAATCAGAGTATCACCCATAGGTGTGAGATTTTTATTTCATGATTTGAGTTCTATTCACTCATGTGGCTCTCTTAATCAATCTTACAGTTTTACTCACGACCCCTCTTCGACTTGAGTTACGGGACCTCTTAGTGAATTGTCGTTATTTCATTTACCGGCGACATACTTTAGGGAACACCCTTAATTAGGACGGTAATAATCTAAATTCTTCTTCTTTACTCAATCTTTCCAATTCATAAAGTAAGCAACTCTGATGGGTTTTCCTACTTACCCTTGTTCTTGTACCTATTATAATAAATATTAAGTAGGAAATAAGAATAATATATTAGGAATAACTCTATTCATTAGTTTGTATCTATCTGATGAAGCCACAGTGTGGTGAAACCGGTCATAGTTTTGTTAATAAAGTGAAAATCTAAATATCATAGTTTTATTTCATTGAAGATATGTATATCGGTTTTCATCAAGTAACGACCTCCTCAATCAAAGAATTTCGTGTTTAGAATCGCTGAAAGTATTACAAAAGGATGACGGTGAATCGATTTTATCAAAAACTAGTGCATATGAGTGGTACAGTGCATTCAACAGTGGCGGAGATGTGGTGGAAAATTTGCCTCGCTCTGGCCATCAACATATTCAACTAAAGTTAAACGCGATAAAGTGAAGGAAATATTAATTGAAAATCGTCATTTAAGTTTGGAAGAGATGGGTAAGGAACTCACGGATCAATTTGTACCATTTTAAACGATTGTTGGGTATAAAAAGCGTTGCCGCTCGATTAGTTCTAAAAGACCTGAATGTTGTTCAAAAATTGAATCGCGTTAAGGTTACTTATGACATGCTAGAACGAGTCAATTCCGACTCCATCTTGATAAAACGCATTGTAACTAGTGATGAGACATGGGTTTATGAGTTTGACATGCAAACCAGTCAACAAGCTTCGGAATGGCGCTTTCCAACTGAACAGAAACCGAAGAAACCTCGTCGAAGTCGATCAACATTATCTTGAATATTTGAATTGTGGAGGCCGTTACTTGATGTAGATCCATGATATAAATGAGATAAAAACACAAGGTTTAACTTTGATCTACACTTTATTTGAAAAAATTCGACGACGTTTCGCTGACACAGCAGCTTTATCAAGAATGAAAAATAGAATGAAGAGTATGGTATTATGAACAAATCGTAGAAACAAGTTGGATGAATAACAGGAAAATCCACACCGAGCCATTGTACAGTTAGTATGAAAGGTAATAAAAACTAATTGAACAAGTTAAGTAGGGGTGAGTAATTCAAATCTTACTGTTCATTCAAAAGCTTGTCCGAATGTTTGTATCTACTTATTTCTAATGCTTCTAGGAGATCTAATTTTGAACTTTTGATTTTATATGTAATATGTCAAAGTTTTTATTGAATGAATGGTTTTCTTTTATTAGGTGGTTTGAATAATTTGAATCAGATTTATTTTTATCGAAGCTACGTTTATGTTCAGATGTTCTTATGCCAAAACTCCTATAGGTCCTACCGATATAAATTTTATCACAAGAACCGCAATTGAGTTTATATATTCCTGATTTACTTGATTTTTCAACACGAGATTTATTATTTTTAATATGTTTACCTAAGTTATTAGAAGTTTTGAAAGCTATATTAAGATTTTGTTTGACGAGAAAGGATTTAATATTTGTACTTGCAGAACCGCAGAATGTTAAACTGTTGAATATTTTATAGTCTTTATCAATAGGATATACTTCATTTATTGCTTTTTGATAGAGTTTTTACGAATGATTAGATCTATCATATCCGGATTATATGAATTATTAATGGCTATCTGTTTGATGATGTTTAACTCTTTATTATAATCTTCTACTGATAAAGGTAAATTGAGTAACCGATGTACCATGCTGTTTAAAGCTGCAACTTTGTGTTGAATGGGATGTAATGAGTAGTTATGTATGATTGTATCAGTATGTGTTAGTTTACGAAAGACCGAAAAACATGATTATTATTTTGTTTAGTGATTTTAAGTCCAAAAATTTATGGAATCGTTCTGTTCAATTTCTATTGTGAATTTAATGATCAAATGGATGGAATTAATGAAATTAACAAATAAGTCTAATTGACGAGTAGTCCCAATGAAACATAGTAAGATGTCGTCAACATATCTATACCAATAAAGAAATTTGGAAATGAGTGGATGTGTATGAATTTTCTGTTCAATATTATTCATAAAAATCTCTGCTAAAAGTGGACTCAAAGGATTTCCCATGATCAAACCATTTTCACTACTGTAATAGATGTTGTTGAAAGAAAAATAATTTTGTTCAATGCAAACGTCCAACAGATTCAATATTTCTGATTTGATTATGTGGTTAACATGATTCGAATTCAACATGTTTTCGATTAATATTTTGACATCACCTTATAGATATTATTAAAATTATTGTTCATTCAAATCAAAATTTTCTATAAAAATTCATTCGAATTGATAAATAACATAAAAACGTTAACCTACCACCTAACGCAAAACTTATTTCGTTTGATGTTGAGAATTATACCCAAGTGTTCCTCCAGGTGATGTCAAAATATTAATCGAAAACATGTTGAATTCGAATCATGTTAACCATGCGGTTCTGCAAGTACAAATATTAAATCCTTTCTCGTCAAACAAAATCTTAATATAACTTTCAAAACTTCTAATAACTTGAGTAAACATATTAAAAATAATAAATCTCGTGTTGAAAAATCAAGTAAATCAGAATCTATAAACTCAATTGCGGTTCTTGTGATAAAATTTATATCGGTAGGACCTATAGGAGTTTTGGCATAAGAACATCTGAACACAAACGTAGCTTCGATAAAAATAAATCTGATTCAAATTATTCAAACCACCTAATAAAAGAAAACCATTCATTCAATAAAAACTTTGACATATTACATATAAAATCAAAAAGTTCAAAATTAGATCTCCTAGAAGCATTAGAAATAAATAGATACAAACATTCGGACAAGCTTTTGAATGAACAGGTAGATTTGAATTACTCACCCCTACTTAACTTGTTCAATTAGTTTTTATTACCTTTCATACTAACTGTACAATGGCTCGGTGTGGATTTTCCTGTTATTCATCCAACTTGTTTCTACGATTTGTTTATAATACCATACTCTTCATTCTATTTTTCATTCTTGATAAAGCTGCTGTGTCAGCGAAACGTCGTCGAATTTTTTCAAATAAAGTGTAGATCAAAGTTAAACCTTGTGTTTTTATCTCATTTATTATCTTGAATGTTTCCTTTGATTATTGCGATGTTGTGCACCTGATTTCTCGAAGTAAAACTCATTAATTTTGCACCATGATAATACATCTCACAAGGCTATCGTTGTGAATGATGTTCTGACCAAAACCTCAATCGATGAAAGCAGTGAGAACTGAAGTCGATTTCAGAAAAAGCTTTTGAAATAATTTTGATGATTGGATTATGTTTCAATGTTCCAGTTTATTGGTGCTTCATATGTGATACAGAGTATATGCACAAGTCGAAATTGAAATTGTTAATGAATTGTAAATAAACTGCAAACAACTTGTCAATAAATTTTATTAAAATAGTTATGAAAATTTATAATGAATTAATACACAGACAAACAGAAAAACAGTTAACATTTCGGACTAAACAAGATTCAATTTGAAAAATTCACAAGCATTGTATGAAACTGCATTTGGAAGTATTTTCCTGATTTTATTTTTGAAATTTAAAGGTAACAATCTGAAGGACAACGGCAATTTATTGTAGTATGAGAAAGCCAAAAAATTTGGGCCATTCTGCGACATCCCAAGCCTAACAAAGGGAATTCTGACATCGTGTTAATTTTTCGTGTCATAATTATGAATGTCTGCGCCAAGATCAAGCGATGAAAATTTTTTGTGCGTATACACAAGACACTCAAAAATATGGAGTTCAGGAAGAGTAAGTTGTTTAAATGAGCTCTTGCAGCAATTTCTATATGCGATACCCCCTCGACACGAACAGCACGTCTTGGTAGTCTAAAAATTCTTTGCACTCTCGCAGCATTTCCCCACAAAAGTAAGGCGTACCTTAAGAGTGATTCGCATAGTGACAAATAGACAATTTTCAATACCTGAGGTGATTCACATTTCTCAAGACTCCGCAAAAATGTTTCTGCTTAATTTTCTAGATAGATTTTCAAGATATACACTCCAAGTAAGGCGATAATCCAAGTAGACACCCAGAAAACCAACACTCCCAAACTCAACTACCTTATACTGAATGTTACCTCTCCGTCTTCTTCTCATGTATCGCTAGTTTGTTTCCAGAAAACCACTCAAAAACTGTCGACTGCGTCCGCTCAAGCAACTCATCCGCTTTTCAAGGTCAACCCACGAGATAGAAACAGTGGAATCATCGGCAAATAATATGCTCAGACAGTCAGTCATATATTCGGGAAAATCATTTATAAGAATCAAAAACATTAAAGGTCCAATTATGGAGCCTTGTGGTACTCCTACACTGATAATTTTCTTTTTTGACTAACTGCCATTTGCATAGACACACTGGTAACGATTTGATAAAAATGAACTTATTAGGCTATACTCCCGCCATCAAAACGATAACGCTCCAGTTTCGACACGAGAGCTGAAAGAGAAACGCAGTCAAAGGCCTTCGTGATTTCCAAAAACAGCGACGGGAATAAAGACCCAATTCAAAGCATTTGATCGTATCAGAAATGAATTTAAAAATTGCATCGGTTGTGCTTTTACTTTTTCTGAAACCGTATTGCTGTTTCGAAAGAAGATCATTTGTTCAAAATATTTTACTATCTGATAACTCATAAAATTTTTTCGAGTATTTTAGAAAAAACGGGAACGAAACAAATAGGTCGGTAGTTAGTAACATGATCAGAGTTTCCTTTCTTCTGTAGAGGTATAGTTTTAGATATCTTCAGACACTCAGAAAACACACCATCATCTAGACACATATTTGATAGGCAAGTCACAGGACTTATTATACTATTGATATTTTTCTTTAACGGTATCACCGATATACCATAATAGTCAGCTGATTTGCTATTCTTCAGTCCACAATAGTGTCCCTAACCCTTCTGAAGGAAAAATGCAACGTGCTCGAGATTTCCTTAACAAACAATTCATCTGAACTCTGAGAAACATTTGGAATACTCCCCACAACCTCTCCGACAGCAGATGAAAAATGAGTACTAAACTCATTCGCACTAATACTTAAGGTACCACTACTATTTTGATGCTTTCTTTTGGCATTTCGGGAACGGACATCATTCTGGTTCAGTGTCTGCTTTAGACGGTTCGGAGACTTTAGCTTCTCCTACGGTCAAATTTTTGGGGGTAGAGGTTAATTCTACAATGTCGTGGCAGGCACATTTGAGAGCCGTCTGTAAGAAGGTGAACTGCGCTGCTTTTGCTGTGCGCCAACTTAGTTCGTCGCTGGATGAAAAAGGACTGGTAGGAGTTTATTATTTGCTGGCATGCTGTCATCTGTCCTATGATGTCACCTGTTGGGGTAATTGTGATAACTCCTTAAGGGTTTTTGGTGCACAAAAAAAGGTTATCAGGAATATTTTCGGATAAGAGAACTTCATGCAGAGATACTTTTGTTCGGAACAGTATACTTTCCTTTTCATGTATCTATACAGGGTGCTTCAACGAAAACTAAACAGAGGCTATATCTACCAAAATATTAATTTCTGATCAAAACGCAAAAACAGGTCAATTTTTGTTTCAAGGGGGACATCTTTTGTGGTACGAAACTTGCCTGAAATATCAACCACTTAAGCGGGGGTTGCAATCCTTGAACATTTTGAATAAAGAAGATGGGTCGAGGATGACTCAAAAGAAAGGTGGTATTTTTGTCTACATTGCCTCAAACGAATTTCCATTTTTAATTGAAAACTGTAAAAAATACAGGGTGAGCAACTGAAAGAGAGGGAAGACTATTTCCCTGAGACTATTTAAGTTTCAGTGAGGTCAAATGGAACAGGTCCATGCTGATGAATGGCGGTCATCATCAAGTACCATCCTCATCTCAAATTTCAACCCCTAGAGCAGGAGTGACAACCCTTGAAAATTTGGAAGAGGGTAGATTCAGGGGAAAGTAGATGGAAAGAGAGGAAGAGGAAGGTCCCCAACACGATGGATGGATCAAATTACAGAAACAACAGGCCGACCCATGCATTCTCTAGTTGTAATGGCACAGGATAGAAAGGAATGGAAAACTTTCATTGATGACATTTCATTAGTCGCTACATCCTCAGGAGAGGATAAAGAATGAAGAGAGAGAGATGGGTCGAGTGATACCGCGAAGAAAGGTATAATCTTTGTCTGCATCCCCTCGATCTCAGTACATTCTTGCGAGTACTCATACACTTGGGTTTTCGATAAAACAGAGTTTCCATAAGCATTTTCCAGCATTCGCAATGATTCAGCACACGGAATTTCGTTCAAAACACAAAATTTGAGGCGAACTCTTTGCTGAATATTTTTTCCCATTGTAAAATTCGCAGAGTACCAATAAGGGCGACTGGTTTCAACAGCTGTCGTAAACAAAATAGTTAACAGATCGCGCTCATGTTTGCACAGTAATTAAAGACAGTCCTACCAACATACAGAAACTCAGAATACTCGAAAATACTCAACGCGGGCAATTTAAATGATAATTTCCGAATACTGTTTGTCACAGTGTATATAGAATATGCGTTCTCGTTCTTCAGCAACAATATATCAAATATTATCTTGGCTTCCATTATTTACTTCTTAAGATTATTTGAAATGACATAATGCCATCGCAAATATCATTGGTCGTAGCCTGAAAATAAGAAATCATATCCAGTAAACAAAAACGTTGAAAATGTACAGCAAGTAAAGCTTGCGAAAATGATAAATGCCAACTATTTTGACAGAATAATTTTCCGCGCTCGAGCACTATCACAAAATAATACAGATTTCACATTGATTGATAAACAGTGGCGAGCTAGTTACATTAGAGATATTACAATTCTTCGTGCATAACCATTCCGTGAAATGCTGGACCGTCCAGTTATTTGAAATGACATATTCTAATCGTAAATATTATGCGCTGAATATGATGAAGGAAGCAGTGGTGGCTCGTTAATAACAAATGCATACCTGCGCCACTGGTTGCAAAATTAATATCATCTATTAGCCTACTTCACTAAGTCTACATAGAGTGATTGCAATTGTCAATTAGTGACTAGGTTTAAAGAACAAATACAAAATGTATATCTGAATAAGAACACGTATAAAAAATAGGGACTGCAAAAGGCATGCTTTTTCTCTTTCCTTTCATCCACTGCACCAATTATACGCTACAACTAAAACCTTTAATGCCCGCTACTTGTCTTGATCTCCAATTGAAACACCAAATATAGGAAGTAGGGTTTTTTAACTTTTTCCGGCTTGCGATTTCATCATAAATTCTTTACAAATATTATAAAATTTGTCAGAAGAGATTTTGTAACTGTAAATGAGAATTTTTATTTCTTATTTATTAGTATTGAGAGTAATATATTTTGTTCAATATATAGATTGAAAATAGATCTTTTTTCTTGTAATCCTCAGTTTAACTTATCCATCCCTAGATTGCTCATGCTTTCAACACGGGACCTGGCACTTCAATATTTGGCTGCGTACTTTGTTTACGACCACGTGATGCTATCTTCATTTTCGTCGCATCTTCAATGATCTGCACGCTGATTTCTATAATAGTTTGCAATAACTCAAGCACTCTGCAAGACTGATTAATAATTAAATAAAAGATATTACGTGTGACGTCTAGACATTGCTTGCATTCAATACATTTCCTTTCAATCGAAATACCAGATATATGCAGATTGGCTGTCCGAGATCAGACGTACAGTTTGAAGTAACGCCTGGTTGGATATTGTAGAGAGTGACACTGACGCATCCGTAACAAGAAGGAAATTGCGGTCTGTAGTTCCACGCGGAGATATTAGATTAGTTCTGCCACTGCTGTTTGCCTTGTCGGCGGCGATCACCATTACCCGAGAAGTCACTTCTCGGGGAATATTTGATGTATATAAATTATTAAAATTATTGATTATTGGATTTTCTCTGTATTTGCGGCTTACGGATGTAATCGAAAACCATATATTTGAGATACTCACTGAAGTGAATATGTGGGAGGCTGAAAGCTGATTTGATTTCAGTTTTGTCTGTTTATATATCATTTATAATTTACCGACTTATTAATACCAGGGATGACGCTGGCTGGAATTTATTTATGGATATATTCGATTGAAAAAGGAATTAACGATACGTGCCGTTTTGAACGGAATTGTCCCTTTTCTCGGTCGCCAGTCTCGTTATTGCTACCGTAATGAGTTCACATACACTACGAAAAACTTCGATGGCTCCCCACAAACACTCGTTGCAAACGTAAATGTAAGACCAAATAAAACACATGGTTCGCTGGTACACAACAGAGGTTTTATTATTTTTTGAATTGTGGAGGCCGTTACTTGATGTAGATCCATGATATGAATGAGAATGATAGAAATGCGAAGAGCAGTTATCTCTGGACAGAAGATATGGATCAAATCAGAATGCAAGATTTTGTTCCACAAACGAGACATCTACAATATTTATTTCAAGGTAATTCATACCGAGTTATTGTACAGACTTCATCCACTTGAATTCGATTCATTAGATTACAATAATAGATTCGAAATTAGATCAATAATACATAATAAATATACCATCCAATACCGCAAATTAAAGTTTCTCGTGTCACGAAAACCGAAAGCTACTCCACGTAAAACTAAATTTTCTGACCATCAATTTTTTGATAGATTCGTTAACCTTTCTGATACTAATTTCACAACTGATGAAACAAATCTCTTGGAGAAAGGTTTCAAACACAATATTAAATCAAACAAGATAAAATCTGATTTAGAGGAACTTGGCATAGATACTGGAATTTCTCTGAAAAATATTCCTAATAACACTCACCTTAAATATTTAGCATCTAACATTATAAAAAATGAATCATTAGCTGACTTTAAACCGAGTAAAGAACAAAATATTTTAAAGGCCATCAAACAAAAATCTCAACTAAATGAAGTTATTTTTACAAAAGCAGATAAGGGTAATACTGTTATTGCGTTAAATAAAAATGACTACCTATTTAAAACTCTAAATTTCATTTCGTCCGGAAACTATACAATTTTAATCAGAGATCCAACTATCAAATTTCAGAAAAATATTAAAATTGCAATAAATGACGCAAAATCTTTAATTAAAGCAATAGATAAATACAACTTAATTTTACCAAACCCTCAACCACCTCAACTGTATTCACTCATTGAATTGCATAAAGTAAATAATCCCGTTAGACCAGTCGTATCTTACGTTACAGCCCCAGCCGTGAAATTGTCGCACTACCTTATAGATATCATTAAAAATTATTGTTCATTCAAATCAAAATTTTCTATAAAAAATTCTCTCGAATTGATAAATAACATAAAAAACGTTAACCTACCACCTAACGCAAAACTTATTTCGTTTGATGTTGAGAATTTATACCTAAGTGTTCCTCCAGGTGATGAATCATGTTAACCACATAATTAAATCAGAAATATTGAATCTGTTGGACGTTTGCATTGAACAAAATTATTTTTCTTTCAACAACATCTATTACAGTAGTGAAAATGGTTTGATCATGGGAAATCCTTTGAGTCCACTTTTAGCAGAGATTTTTATGAATAATATTGAACAGAAAATTCATACACATCCACTCATTTCTAAATTTCTTTATTGGTATAGATATGTTGACGACATCTTAGTATGTTTCATTGGAACTACTCGTCAATTAGACTTATTTCTTGATTTCATTAATTCCATCCATTTGAACATTAAATTCACGATAGAAATTGAACAGAACGATTCCATTAATTTTTGGACTTAAAAATCACTAAACAAAATAATAATCATGTTTTTCGGTCTTTCGTAAACCAACACATACTGATACAATTATACATAACTACTCATTACATCCAATTCAACACAAAGTTGCAGCTTTAAACAGCATGGTACATCGGCTACTCAATTTACCTTTATCAGTAGAAGATTATAATAAAGAGTTAAACATCATCAAACAGATAGCCATTAATAATTCATATAATCCGGATATGATAGATCTAATCATTCGTAAAAAACTATATCAGAAAGCAATAAATGAAGTATATCCTATTCATAAAGACTATAAAATATTCACAGTTTAACATTCGGCGGTTCTGGAAGTACAAATATTAAATCCTTTCTCGTGAAACAAAATCTTAATATAACTTTCAAAACTTCTAATAACTTAGGTAAACATATTGAAAATAATAAATCTCTTGTTGAAAAATCAAGTAAATCGGGAATCTATAAACTCAATTGCGGTTTTTGTGATAAAATTTATATCGGTAGGACCTATAGGAGTTTTGGCATAAGAACATCTGAACATAAACGTAGCTTCGATAAAAATAAATCTGATTCAAATTATTCAAACCACCTAATAAAAGATAACCATTCATTCAATAAAAACTTTGACATATTACATATAAAATCAAAAGTTCAAAATTAGATCTCCTAGAAGCATTAGAAATAAATAGATACAAACATTCGGACAAGCTTTTGAATGAACAGGAAGATGTGAATTACTCACCCCTACTCAACTTGTTTAATTAGTTTTTATTACCTTTCATACTAACTGTACAATGGCTCGGTGTGGATTTTCCTGTTATTCATCCAACTTGTTCTACGATTTGTTTATAATACCATACTCTTCATTCTGTCTGTCATTCTTGATAAAGCTGCTGTGTCAGCGAAACGTCGTCGAACTTTTTCAAATAAAGTGTAGATTAAAGTTAAACCTTGTGTTTTTCATCTCGTTTTATTATTTATTTATTTATTCATTATTTATTGTTTACAACATTGAAATATACAAGGCCAAGGCCAAAGCGACATCCACTGAAACAATTTGAATTACAGTGTCTAGTCAGAAGTATTGCTGAATATACAAATTAATATCAACAGGTAAATAACAAAACAAATGCAAAAATTTACAGCAATCAACATAAGAGAATATCAAACTGAACAAATAATCATAACCTTTCAATATTCTATAACTAGCGAAACATCAATCGAAGATTCCTCTTGAACGAAACTAGAGGAATCCCGAACAAATCAAGATTCGGATACAGGTTACACAAACGAACAATTCTATCTAGTGGGGAGTTTTGAGCACTGTTAGTATTACGAATCTCAATGGAAAAACGGTCATGATGCCTCAGTATTCTGGAGGGAATGGTGAAAGCTATCTCCTGTGGAATATCTGGTATTTGAAGCAAGCTGTTTAACATTTTGAACATAATCAAAATATCAGAAATAATTCTTCGATTTTCAAGGGAGAAAATATTCAAATATCTTCGAGCAGGGGCATAGTCGTGATCAACAAAATTGAATTCAATTCTAGAACACAAAAATCGGATGAATCTATTTTGAACACTTTCGATACGATGAGAGTAACATTTATAATGGGGATTCCATATAACAGAAGCAAATATAAGCATGATATAAAATAATGAAGGATTGAACTAGTCTGAACACTTTACCTCTTCTGAATATGAAACCCAACATTCGGTTACAACTGCTCACTATACGATCTATATACAAATCAAAAATTTATTTAGAGTCGAATGTGACGCCCAGATCTAAAGCTGAACACTCACATTTCAATACATTGTTATCAATTTCATAAGAAAAGGTGAAGATTGATTGATTTCTGGTGAAAGTTATTGTAAAATATTTTTTTGAATTTAGGAATAGCTGATTCTTTTCACAATACTTGACTAGTTCATTTAAGTCCTTTTGAAGTTGAAGACAGTCTTCCCAGCTTTTTATAGATCGAAATACTTTTGAGTCATCAGTATAAAGCAAGAATTTGGAATATTTAAAACATTTACCTTTATCATTGATGTCAATAATGAAAAAAGAGGTCCTAGGTGGGTTCCCTGTGGAACACCAGAAGTGCTTAGAAAATTTTCAGACAGATAACCATTTACGCCAGTTTTCAGTTTTGTCTGTTTATATATCATTTAGAACTTACTGACTTATTAATACCAGGGATGACGCTGGCTGGAATTTATTTATGGATATATTCGATTGAAAAAGGAATTAACTATGCGTGCCCCGTTTTGAACGGAATTGTCCCTTTTCTCGGTCGCCTGTCTCGTTATAGCTACCGGGATGAGGTCACACACACTACGAAAAACTTCGATGGCTCCCCACAAACACTCCTTGCAAACGTAAATGTTAGACAAAATGAAACACATGGTTCGCTGGTACACAACAGAGGTTTTATTATTCATTTATTTATTCATTATTTATTTATTACAACATTGAAATATACAAGGCCAAGGCCAAAGCGACATCCACTGAAACAATTTGAATTACAGTGTCTAGTCAGAAGTATTGCTAAATATACAAATTGATATCAACAGGCAAATAACAAAACAAATGCAAAAATTTACAGCAATCAACATAAGAGAATATCAAACTGAACAAATAATCATAACCTATCAATATTCTATAACTAGCGAAACATCAATCGAAGATTCCTCTTGAACGAAACTAGAGGTATCCCGAACAAATCGAGATTCGGATACAGGTTACACAAACGAACAATTCTATCTAGTTGGGAGTTTTGAGCACTGTTAGTATAACGAAACTCAATGGAAAAACGGTCATGATGCCTCAGTATTCTGGAGGGAATGGTGAAAGCTATCTCCTGTGGAATATCAGGTATTTGAAGCAAGCCGTTTAACATTTTGAACATAATCAAAATATCAGAAATAATTTTTCGATTTTCAAGGGAGGAAATATTCAAATATCTTCGAGCAGGGGTAGAGTCGTGATCGACAATATTGAAATTAATTCTA
The DNA here is from genome assembly GCA_013387265.2 of Cryptolaemus montrouzieri. Classification (NCBI taxonomy): domain Eukaryota; kingdom Metazoa; phylum Arthropoda; class Insecta; order Coleoptera; family Coccinellidae; genus Cryptolaemus; species Cryptolaemus montrouzieri. The sequence continues at coordinate 81,110,047 of JABFTP020000103.1, read as the reverse complement.
GAACACAAAAATCGGATGAATCTATTTTGAACACTCTCGATACGATGAGAGTAACATTTATAATGGGGATTCCATATAACAGAAGCAAATATAAGCATGATATAAAATAATGAAGGATTGAACTAGTCTGAACAGTTTACCTCTTCTGAATATGAAACCCAACATTCGGTTACAACTGCTCACTATACGATCTATATACAAATCAAAAATTAATTTAGAGTCGAATGTGACGCCCAGATCTAAAGCTGAACACTCACGTTTCAATACTTTGTTATCAATTTCATAAGGAAAGGTGAAGATTGATTGATTTCTGGTGAAAGTTATTGTAAAATATTTTTTTGAATTTAGGAATAGCTGATTCTTTTCACAATACTTGACTAGTTCATTTAAGTCCTTTTGAAGTTGAAGACAGTCTTCCCAGCTTTTTATAGATCGAAATACTTTTGAGTCATCAGTATAAAGCAAGAATTTGGAATATTTAAAACATTTACCTTTATCATTGATGTCAATAATGAAAAAAGAAGTCCTAGGTGGGTTCCCTGTGGAACACCAGAAGTGTTTAGAAAATTTTCAGACAGATAACTGAATTGTCCCTTTTCTCAGTCGCCAGTCTCGTTATAGCTACCGGGATGAGGTCACACACACTACGAAAAACGTCGATGGCTCCCCACAAACACTCGTTGCAAACGTAAATGTGAGACCAAATAAAACACATGGTTCGTGGTACACAACAGAGGTTTTATTATTTATTTATTCATTTATTTTTTATTTATTATAACATTGGAATGTACACGGCCAAGGCCAAAACGACATCCACTGAAACAATTTGAATTACAGTGTCTAGTCAGAAGTATTGCTAAATATACAAATTAATATCAACAGGTAAATAACAAAACAAATGCAAAAATTCACAGCAATCAACATAAGAGAATATCAAACTGAACAAATAATCATAACCTTTCAATATTCTATAACTAGCGGAACATCAATCGAAGGTTCCTCTTGAACGAAACTAGAGGAATCCCGAACAAATCAAGAATCGGATACAGGTTGCACAAACGAACAATTCTATCAAGTGGGGAGTTTTGAGCACTGTTAGTATTACGAAAAAGGAAAGACATTCGACCCGCACGAAAATTCAAGGATCACAGCTGTACGCACAGAGTACATTCTGTGCTCAGCTTTTCAGTAGCGATCTAAGGTAAGAAAGCCTAGTGAATACAGTTTGATCGGAGTGGCCTAGGGCAATGTATGGTTAGAATACTGCCATCCCCTGAAGATTTTGCTAAGTTTTTTCTATACTGACGCGGAATTTTAACGCGATGTATTATTCAATTGTTTACACTACTCGATTTTGTATGTTCTCATAACTGTGTTCAACAATTTTCACAATGGATAAAAATATCGAACAAAGATTTTGTCTCAAATATTGTATTACAAATGAAATTTCGTGTGCCGAATCGCTGAAAATGTTACAGAAGGCTGATGGTGAATCAACTCTATCAACAGTGATACAGTGCATTCAACAACATCTGAGATGTAGCTAAAGATCTAACCCGTTTTGTATCGATCGAAGACAAAAGAGAATTCTTGGCAAGAACCGAAGTCGATTCCGGAAAAAGCGTTTGAAAAATGTTTTGATGATTAGGTTATTCATTACGAAAGGGGCCTATTTTAAAGGCCATACAACAAATTTTGATGAAAAATAAATGTTTTGTGTTCCATCTTCCTATTCCTGGAACTTTTTTGACAGAATGTATATACAGTGCTTCCCCTATCGTATTTGTGGATCAAATCAAATTTGACACCAAGCTATATAGTCTCTTTTAATATGTAGTTCGCTCTTTTTCATTCGAACATGTAAATAAATTGAACTACAGGCATTAATTTTGATTTAGGTATGTTTCTATTTAATGAATTCAAGCCTTGAATTTTTTGGACGCTGCGATCACTTATGGTTGTATGTTAATTCGAATGATTGATTCCATGAATGAATTAGTTTCCTTGAAGTGTATTGTTTGTTTGATTGGAACTGCAAATCACAGATTCAATGTCACTCTTAAGCAAAACACATGCACTGAATCACGAGTGTTGTATATATCATATTCAGAGGTATATCCGGCTCGAAGGACCATGTTCTATTATGTGAGCCTTGTGTTTAGGTTTCTATATATTACGCAACGGGAATCGTTGAATGCATATAACAATAACACTTTAGTAACATATTGACTGAATTGATATCGATCTTACTTCTACTCATGAAAATCTCGAACTTCTAACTAAAAATTCTTGAAATTTACATTCGTAGCTAACTATTCTACTTGGCCGAACATGACATATTGTGGAGAAAATACAACCATTTCTTTCAATGGAGAAAAAGCACATGCTTCATCGCGATATTTTTTTCCTATGAAGTATTTATTGCATAGTTGCGAATTAGAGGCATAAACGGCGAATGGCGGCAACATTTGTTGACCGATATTCTGAGGAAATAGTATAATACATATTCCAAATGATTTTTTAGTACTGTTTGTCTATCTGAAGTCTGATTTCAAAGTACAGGGTGGTCAGATTTTTTGTACTGCAGCTATGTGAAATATTGTAAATAAAGGAAAAGATATTTAATCTAGTTTTTTTTTTAGTAATTTTCGGAATTTATCAAAATTCTTGCTTGATGTTATGTAAAAATGGTTTTGACATTCTATAGTTGATTTGGTGAAGCCATAGAGTAATAAATCTTTAGGTGACACGATGGCCATGGTGCCACTTGGATAACGGTTGAAGTATTGTTAAGTATGTTTTCCGAATTCAACCACAAGAAAGGTAATTATCACATAGATATATATTAAGAAGAGTTCTTGAAGTAGTTTTAACATTTGTATGTATAAGTTAGTAGTTGATGAAATGGTTTTGTTCATTTTACAAAAGAAAGATTTTTTCTAAATTTACCCCTGTTAAACGTGCTAAAAATATACCACTTTCCCAAGGTGAAAGATAATTACACTCGGAGGCAAAATTAGCGGAACACTCGAAAATTTAACCAAATTCGAAGTTCGATATTTTTTCTAATTCTCAACCGATTCAGATGATTTTTTCGGCAAGTTATAGATCAACTCTTCTGCTTTGTAGAAATTATAAGAGAAAACCAAAAAAAATTGAAAATATTTTCATACGGGGGCAAAACTAAAAGTGTTTTTTTTTGTCAAAAATTCGTAACACCCTGTGGAATTTCGTGTTCCGAGTTGAAACGTACAATATCATGGTTTGTCGAGACACATCTTCCTACAGTAACGCCCTGCTTGTTTTATGAATTTATCTCTATTTTTACCAGAGATATCCAATTTGAAGCGAAAAGTCATGAATTTCAAGAATTTATTTTTAATAAATAACATCGGAGGTTAGCCAAAAAATAAAATCAAAATTAGAGAAGCGGAAATCTATCGAAATGAAAATGTTTGAAATTCACTGGCCAATTTCACGCTACGGGAGAACTCGAAGTACATTCGTCTACCTTACTGACTACAAATTTTAGTCTCAAAGAAACATTTTCAATTGACAAGACTTTTACATGATAGAAATCTATTTTCACAAATACAAGTAAACGATGATTTCTACAAAATATATTAATGAATGTTCGACGCCTTTCAATACACAATATCTTCAATGTAGTATCCATTCGCTCTTCACAAAGATATTGTGTATCGAAACGCATCGAGAATTTAATAATATATTTCTGTAGAAATCATCGATTACTTGTATTTGTTTGATGAACATTTTATTTAAAACGAGGACAACAATATTCGCAAGCAGCAAAAAAGATAAAGAAGATCGTAATCAGGTAGTAGGTTTTTTCTGGAGGCTTTCTATCGAAGATTCGGCAATAAACTGGTGCCTGTTTCAAGACAAAATCATAGAAACTATATTTATTTTTTAATTCGCCCACGTACAACATTTCTGAAAGATTTGCACACTGATTGACCTTTTCTTACTCTTCTTTACCAAATAGACTCTAGTGACACTTTTGTACGTAATATCGAACTACATGCGGACATTTGTTTTTCGTCCAACAGTTTTTGATTTATTATGCAAACTTGCGTTTCTCTAAATATGAACCATAGATAAGTTTGATTTCGTTAAATAGAGTTTTCTGTCTTTTCCAAGAATATGTTACATGTGCACTCATATTTATCATCCGCTCCATCTCTTCATGAAAACTGAAGTATAAATTTTCCCTAATTTTATCTAGTAGATCTATGTGCATTCACATAATTTACAAGGACTGAGTGAAATAGCTTTAAGATGTTCTTTATTCTCCTTATTACAGTTCGAAAATTAGTTCTTGAATGACAATTTTAATCAACTATTTAATGGTTTTTTTATCAAGTTAAACTATTGTGTGAATATAATATCGTTTGTAATAACGAAGCGACCATTCCGTAGGATACTTTTGAACCCATTTCGGCCGTGACTATGAATATTGATATGGCGATGTGGGTTTATACCCGACCATCAATGTTCATCTCGACGGTCGAATATTCTATCACTACTGATGTGAACTTCATCAAAACGATCCGAAGAAGCAGCTTCTGCAGCATCAGCATCATAATTATTCTGAATATAATGTTCAATCACATAAACTTTTCGAATATTTCGTACTGCATGTTCATCATGTTCATCATGTCAGCATCAGTATTGAATGAGCAATACAATTGTGGAAAAATTAACACGGAGTTCTATTCAGAATGAGGAAGTTTATATCGACTTTCGGTCTAACCAGAAATGGTAAAAAGTTGACAAAATTCAGTTTGTCAAATCTGAATCGCGGATATTTTGAAATCCCTGAGCTTCACAAATAACTGTATGGTATCGTAATGTTGATGATGTACTAGCGTGCTTCACTAGTACATCAAGACTTGACCATTGTCTGAATTATCCACCCAGAAATAACTCTTGCATTTGATACATTTCGAAAACTTACTTACACAGATATTTGCATTCCTTATGACTCTTCTCATTCCTTGTACCTAAACTAGCCGTTTTCAATTCAATGGTTCATAGAGCAATTTCATTGCCAGATTTAGTAGAAGAAATATACTTAATAAAAAGTATCGCCAGTAATAACAGTTAATCTCCTAGCATAGTAGACAAAATAGCTCAATAACCAACCAATAGCTTACAATAGTATATATCCTCATATTAAAGCAATTATCGATATTCAAAAGTTGTCTGCCTTAACTTATCTTGGTCCAATTTCTCAGCAAGTTGCAAATCAAATGTCGAGTCCTAACATAAAAATTGCCTTGAAACCTACATGTAAATTATCACAATTTTTTTTTAATGCCAAAGACAAAACTCACAAATTAGACGATTTAGGAGTATACGGACTGAGTTGCCCTGATTGTAACGGTGTATACAGTGTGTTCCAACGAAAATTTGACCCCCCCTATAACTCCGAAATGAGTAACATTAGCGAAAAACACCAAGACACGTCGATTTTTGTTTCGAGGGGGAGCATTTTTCGAAATAATTCGAAACTTCTCAGATCAACCCCCTACCCCCAGCAACCCTAACTTTGAAATTCATCATAAGGAATAAGGGTCGAGTGGCACCTTACTGAAAAGGTCTGTCAATTCTCCACCTTGATTTGTCATTTTAGAATTTTAAATTAACATACAGGGTGTCCCAACCAAGGGTGAAGTTGAATTCCTGGAAATCCCAAATACTAAATGAAATAGATTTATTTTGGCATAATGCAAGCGCAGGTTTATGCTCGGTCTAGAAAAACGACCTACACTTGTGAATTTGGAGTTGGTGCAATCAACCCCTATTTCCAGCATCCCCAACTCAAAAATCATTCGATCGATAATAGGTCAAGTGGCACCTCGTTGGAAAGGTACTGCAATTTTCTCTTCGAATTTGGTATTTTCGAAATTCAGAATCATCATACAGGGTGTCCCGAAGCAGGAACATTGAAAATCCAAATAACTTTTGAAACTGGTTCATTTCGGTATACGAGAACATGTTTGATCCGAGAATAGGACTTTCTTGTGTGGTTATAGAATTTTTGCAATCAACCCTTCCATTCAGCATCCCCAACTTGAAAATCATACAAATAATTCAAGTGGCATATCTTCAGAAAGGTTTTTGAATTCCAGAATGATTAAAGCATTTCATTCAGTTCGGTTCTCCATACAGGATGTCGCTTTCGAAAAATTCAATATCGTCATTTGAAATTATCAACTAAAATTAATTCGAAACTGTTAAAAGTATTGGGGTACGATGTGTTGAGCATCAATTACGAAGAAATAAAGCTGATTTCTGCATTGAAAATGTTCACATTTTTTCATTTCCATCTGGCGTGCAGTCATCTGTTATTTCTCATTTTGCAATGAAATATTATTATTATTCAGATCAGTTCCTCATTATTGTTGTTGTTCGTCAGTTGAAATTAATCTGAAAATGGTTTATTCCACTGAGGAAAGGGTCGAAATTGTATCGACGTATTTTCGAAATAACAGTTGTGCCAAAGAAACGGCAAGGATATTCGATAGGAACCATCCTGAAAGAGAAAGGAGTCAGTCACCAGTACGTTAAATATTTGGTTGACAAATTCCTAGCTACGGGTTCGGTGGCAAACAAAAACATGAAGTGGCATGTCCTGTCAGAAATGAGGCAACGGAAGTGGCAGTAGTGGGTCATCTACAAATGGAGAATACTACTTCGATCAGAAAACTATCTCGTCTGACTGGTGTATCAGCTACAACTGTCCATAGAATCGTGAAACATCACAAATTTCACCCTACAAGGTAAAATTAGTGCATGAAATAAACGAAGATGATCCAGATCGTCGTTTACAGTTTTGTGAAAATCTAAGTGGAAACCTAAACACTAATCCAAATTTTCTGAATAACATCTGTTTTTCTGATGAAAGCACCTTTATGCTCAGTGGTGAAGTGAATAGACATAATTGTCGATATTGGGACACACAGAATCCTCATTGGTTTAGAGAGGCCCACACGCAAAGGCCTCAGAAGTTGAACGGTTGGGCAGGAATTTTTGGCAATCATCTAGTTGGGCCTTTCTTCATTGAGGGTAATCTGAATGGAAATGGCTACCTACAGTTGTTAGAGGAACACATACATCCTAGATTGACAGAAATTTTACAGAACGATCCAAGTCTTTCTGAGGACGAAATGCGTTTTCAACAAGATGGTGCTCCTCCGCATTATGATGCTCGGGTGCGCCAATATTTAGACGAAAATTTCCCAGGAAGGTGGATTGGTAGAAGAGGACCTGTTGAGTGGCCAGCCAGGTCACCAGATTTAAATCCCTAGATTTTTTTTGTGGGGCCATCTAAAATCTAAAGTTTATGCCACAAGACCAGAAAACCTGGAGGAGCTGCGGATGAGGATTATCACAGAATGCCGACTTTTGACTCCTGAAGTTTTCGCTAATGTGAGAAGAGAGTTCGAAAATCGTCTGTATAACTGTATGGAGGTGGGCGGAGGTCATTTTGAACAATTGTTGTAATAATCAAGTTAGTTTTTGTTTTCAATTGAATACAAGTTCAATAAATCTCGTTTTCCTGTTTAGATGAGCATCCAATCAGTTTCTCCATCATCCCTCATCCTGATCCTCACGCCAGAAAACCTCGATTGCCAAACTGAAACCAATGCCTCAGTGATTCAGAAAATGGAAAAATCTTTCTGGAACTTTGCCACTCAACCTGTAATCACTTGTATGATTTTTGAGTTGGGGATGCTGAATGGAAGAGATTGATTGCAAAATTCCATATTCACGCAAGAGAGTCTTATTCTTGAATCAAACATAAACATGTTCTCGTATTATACCGAAATGAACCAGTTTCAAAAAGTTATTTGGGTTTTCAGTGTTCCTGCTCCGGGACACCCTGTATGCTGATTCTGAATTTCGAAAATACCAAATTCGAAGAGAAAATTGAAATACCTTTCCAACGAGGTGCCACTTGACCTATTTTCGATCGAATGATTTTTGAGTTGGGGATGCTGGAAATAGGGGGTTGATTGCACCAACTCCAAATTCACAAGTGTAGGTCGTTTTTCTAGACCGAGCATAAACCTGCGCTTGCATTATGCTAAAATAAATCGATTTCATTTAGTATTTGGGATTTGCAGGAATTCAACTTTACCCTCGGTTGGGACACCCTGTATGTTAATTTAAAATTCTAAAAATGACAAATCAGAATGGAGAATTGACAGACCTTTACAGTAAGGTGCCACTCGACCCTTATTCCCTATGATGAATTTCGAAATTAGGGTTGCTGGGGGTAAGGGGTTGATCTGACAAGTTTCGAATTATTTCGAAAAATGCTCCCCCTCGAAACAAAAATCGACGTGTCTTGGTGTTTTTCGCTAATGTTACTCATTTCGGAGTTATAGGGGGGGTCAAATTTTCGTTGGAACACACTGTATTCTTCACAAAGTAAACCAAAATCATCGTATGATGAACAAATATCACTTAGTAACGTCCGAATCCATATATTTTTCATATTTCATTTTTTGACGGAATCTCAATTTTTTCGGATGAAGATATAATAAAAATAATATGAAGAAAAAGGTAGGAAATATTTGAATAGTCTATTTCAAATGCAGGTTATTCAAAATTCATCAAGGCATTATCTAAGCCTATGGCTTAATTGAAGTTTTTTAGATACTCCATGAGATGCGCGGATCTACAGTCGACTAGCATAACTTCATCTTATTCGAAATCTCCCCAATTATCTCTCAGAAACAAGAATACCCTCTTCTCTGATCAAATAATTCATGAACTAGCTACTTGCCTATAGCGTGGTTTATAAAGCTGCCAGTTTATGTCAGTTCTGAAAAGAACTTATTAAAATGGCAATCTCCCTATCATCTGCATAATCCTCGGGAATTATTGAAAAAGGGGCTTTGTATTCTTAGCAGTCCCCGCCGGGAAATGAAAATTAAACTGGAAATGCGTCCATTTTTTGCGCTACTTTATTTTTAAAAATTTCCATATTTCCTCGTCTGCCTTTCATAATCGACTCCTAATGCGATGAGAATAATTTGCACAGATTCATTTGAACTTTTATTTTTTCAATTTACAATTTACAGGGTAATATTTTACTAACCTCTCTCGAACAGAAAAAAACTTCATAATGAGGTTGTTATTCTATTCCTTCATTTTGACTTTGATGTAAAGGTATGAAATTCAGTTTGCTTTATGTACTAGGTGTCCCAAATTCGTTGTCCTCAAATGGTAACTTCTAAACTAATAAAGATAAAAGGGTAAGGTTCTCACGCTCTGATGGTTCAATAGATGCAGTCAACGAAACTTTCATATCCCCCTTCGTTTTCGAGATATAGGGTGATTTCAAAATCTTCAATTTTAGAGTTACCCTCGTATCTCAGTTATTCTTTTACATAGCGCAATAGTAGAAAGTGTAACTAGCAGAATTTTTCACAGGGTGTAACCAGATTTTCAAAACATACAGCTATAGACTAAACTTTTAGTTTTCTTAATTGAATGTCCTGTAAATCTATAAAAATTCCATTCGTTAAAACTTTCTTCGAGAAAGATTTTTCGAAAATGGTGGCAGATACGGAAAAATATAAGGCACAAAAAAAGTTTTCACTTTGAATAATCTGTTTGATTCTGTTTTCAGAATATACCAGTAATGCACCACAAAAAAGTTCAGGGGGCAAAAAGAGGAAAATGCACGTGAAAAAATAACACCCTGTATGCTGCCTCATTTTGTTATAAACATACAATAAGGAGATATCTGATGTAAATTTTAGCTCAATTCCTGAAAAATTGCATCAGTTATTAAGATAATATCTCCATGGCTTCGATATGGGAAAACTATTGGATTATTTTCAATAATTAATATATCAGAAACGGTGATAGTGACGATCAAAATGCAAGAGTCAAAAAAAATTTCAAATTGAATGATCTATTCGATTTTATTTTTTGTTAGTGCCAGTGGCGTACCAAAAAAAAGTTCCGAGGGTAAAAATGGAACATGGCCCATGAAAAAGTATCACCCTGTATACTGTTTCAAAATTTGGCCTCACCTGGTGATTCAGATTGTGTTTAATAGCTTATGTGGAAAATTTAAGCCCGAAATCTTGAGAAGTCTAGGTTTTATCGAGAGAAAATCGAAAAATTTTCTCAACTTTAACACCCTGTATCTCGGCAACGAAGCATTTTTTGACCATTGGTTCTTCGAACTTTCTTGCTCAAATCATTCAGGGATTCGCATCCTTCATTTATGACATCTTATTCGGAAACACCCTGTATATATATATATATATATATATATATATATATATATATATATATATATATATATATATATATATATATATATATAAATCCGTAGATCAATGCTGGGTGTCTAGAGCTTGTTTCCAAATCTGTCCGCCATGCACGCAGCCCCCAAGAGCCACAATAGTGGAACTAATCAAAATGCAGAGAAACGAAGCGGCAGACTGCAGGTTCGTCCTTATTGGGAGCTCATCACTATCGCTAATATTTACCGACAGGAGGTTTTATCCTAGAAAAAGAGGCCCAGACCACTATTTCCAACGGGATCATTTCGCTCGTTTTGTACCGTTGATGTGATTCACGGACCGGCGAAAGATGTTGCTGGAATGTTGGAATTTTTAACGTTCTCACGTCTGTTTGTTATTGTTCGTATCTTTCTCGAAGTCCGGTAGCGGGTTCACCGTCTCGGTCCCTAGAAGGCGACTCTCGTACGTATGTACGAGATACATCCTTTCTGGAATCGTTAGGGTACCCGATGTAGTTTGTTAGGTGGCTGAGAGGCGATATACACTAAAGATAAGATAATTCTTTCAACGAATGATAAAATCAAGATGATTAAGACGTAAATCGAGGTATGTGTTGACATTTTTTCTTATTTGTGCCTTCTGTCAGGTGTCCGGACATATGTTCTACATTTTACATGGTGAACTCATCAGTGTTTCGTTATTGAACATTGTTAAATTGAGGTTTGAACCCAATTTTCTCAATTGACTGCCATGAAGTTCTCCAAAGAAGAAATGGTTGATATGATTTTTATTCTGGGTGAGTGTGATAGAAATTCTTTGTTCGCAAGTAGAGTTTATGCACAAAGGTTTCCTGATAAGAAGCATCCTGATGCTAGATGCTTCGAAAAACTTCAAATGAGATTTATCGAAACGGGTAATATCGCTTACAAAAACATGAAAAACCAGAAACTGCTACAGCTGAAGACAACCAGTTATCAGTTTTGTTGACAGTGACAAAGGACCCATATATAAGCCAAAGAGAGATTTCTCAGTTAACAGTCAAACTTCCGTCCAGAGAATCTTGAAAGTGAATAAATTTCATACATATCATGTACAGCTGCACCAGGAACTGAACAATCAAGACTATGAAAATCAGCCAGATTCCTTCTACAACACATTTGAATATGAGACAGAGAATAGTTGACGCCAGTCAGTTAATCCGCAAAGGTTGTCGAGAGTTCAATGGTAGAGTTATGTCTACAAAGAAACGGGCAACATTTCGTACACTTATTCAAATAGTTCAATACCTTATAGATCATCTCACCTAAAACCAATCTATTACGTATTTCATACAAATATCACCATTTCTCTGATCAAGTATAATGATATGTACCAATAAACTCTTCTTTCGCAACCTCTGATTTTATTATTTCAGTCTATTTTTTTTATTTCGAAAATGGTCGAAGATAAAGATAAGGTAATTTCTGCAAAAATATGGCACAATATTTTATGCGTTAACATGAAAAATAAAATATAGGATTTTCCATTTGAAAAAATCAAGATATGATATTTTCAAAATTCATCAATAAAGCTATCGTTGTGCAATAAGAAAACAAAAGGAGAAAAGTATTCATCCTCTCTGGCCGAAGGAGCATGCGATGATGTGAGAGCCTGTTTTCATGAATTTCTACGGAAAAAAAAATATTGTGACGAAACTACTCACCAAAAAACTTATTACTCAAAGACGTTATAGCAGAGTTTAAGACGCTGTTGAATCTTCAACAAAAAAGTGGTCTTCCAATCTGAAAAAACCTCCCAAGATCTTTTTATAAAAAATTGGGACACCTTGTTTACTTCAAAATAAATTGCTGAAGTAGATTTTTACTTTCTAAATACAATACCGTTTGAACAAAAATGAAATGTTCCAAGAGTGTACGGGCTACAGAGCACCACGCCACTGGTGAATCACCCAGTGTAGTTTCGGAAGAGTCTTTGTATATCTAACCCAGCAGCACCTAACTCGAAAACATGTCTTCAGAAATTGTAGTTTTATTATATCATTAAACGCAAAGATCAAAAAAAATTCAAAGATTATAAAAAAAACCTTAAAATAAATACGTGTGACTAACTCACATTAGCCTCCTGTCTAACGACATCAACAATTCTCTCCAAATAGAATTTAACAACCTCTTCCAGTGGTCCCAACATAATCAAATTACTATTCAATGCCAAACAAAGAACTTATACATTCGAACAGTTTGGCATATACAGAATTGAATGAAATTATTGTCCCATCTTATGTAGAACAAACAGGTCAAAGTTTTGATTCTAGATTCGAAGAACATCACTCCTCAGACAACAGAACACATAATTATATTCGATAATCTTTGAATTCTCCACAAATGCAAAGAAGGGATGTCAATGAATCTGTTGAAAAGTTTTAGAATCAACAAACTTCGTAAAAACTCGAAAATCACCACTTTCAAAAGTCAGCTAGTATTAAATCACTACCCACTACTGAACATTCAAAATAGGAAACATCCTATGTAACTAATTAGGATGTACTATCCTCACTTTGGTAAAAACTTTTCCGCCTGTATTTGTTAGCTCTTTCAATTTCGAACAATTTTAGTTGATCATTCATCAGAAGAGATTTCCACTTTTCCATTTAATATAAAAGCGAATTCCATTACACTCGAAATAGATAATTAAAGGGACGTAACTGAATTAACCAAACTATAACCATAAAATGATTCAGAAATTGGTTAACTTTCGTGTATTCGTAATAGTTTTTAAGAATGTAGGCTATATGGTAATTAGACTTCCATTAGTGAAAACTCTGCAGACTTGGCTCGGTACAGGGTCGAAATATTCAGTGGGATTATCTATAACCGCCCACAAAATTTCAACTTGCAAGAACCAGTCGGGAAATGGTACATACCGTTATGAACGTTGCAAACACAACAGGGACGTGCCATAAATTTCATCCAACTCAGTTTTGACGTGTTTAATCACCGTTCGAAAACCATATTTTTCTATTTTTCTTGTGAACAGCTTGCTTTAATCGACAATATTGTGCGATTAAAATGACATTTTGACAGCCGCCTAGTGAGTAACGATACTAACTGTTGAAAAATTAATTGTTTTGTATGTCACGCCATAAGTCGATTGATCCTAAATAAAAACCATTCCTGTTGTGAAATGTATTTCATTCAAAGAACATAGAATATTTCGACGTGAATTAACAGGTATTTCAAGAGAAACAAATACATGAAGTTGGCAAGTTAATTGATAACTGTTTGTGAAACTAACGGCTGGTCCTATAAAGGTTTAATCTACAGACTAATATTTAGTTGATGAACTAAATCCGTTAACTCTATGGTTTAGTTTAGCTGTGTCCTATAAACGCAGTTTATATTAACCTAGAACTGAATTAAGTTCTAGGATCAAAACTTCACTGTTAAAAGATTTACTTCTACGTTAACTCTGAATTCGGTCCTATAAACGTTAAATCAAAGGTTAAACCCACATTTACTTCTGAGTTAGCTACACCATCGAAATTGATGGTTTAAACTTTCATAGGGAAGGTTAGCCAACAGATTGTTTTCTTCAAATTACGAAATGCAAGCATTATATATCATATTTACATTTACTCCATTGCACAAGTAAGAAAAAATTAAGGAATTTTTCATTATTCTCTGATGACTAACCAAATTTCATTCTAGATATGAGTGATTTGTCGTTATCGGACCTATTCGAAGCATATATTTAGAAGAAGATAGGCAGGACAATGGAGGAGACCTCGTGTTTTTAGGGACAGAACCAATCCTATGGATTGCTTCAATGACATTAAATTTAAAATGAGGTTCAGATTTGACAAAAACACAGTAAGATTCCTTCGGAAAAGTTTTGGAACCTAACCTAACCTCACGTTACCCTTCTATGCTACTGGATCTTTCCAATAGCTCATAGGAGATGATATGAGAATATCTAAGCAAAGTGTTAGTACTATAATAAAGAAGGTAACTCATCGTTTAGCACTATTAAAAACATTTATGTCCACATGGCTTGGTCTAGGGAAGAAATAAACAAGAAGGATATAGAATTTTTCCGGAATCAAAGGTTTCCTGATGTAATAGAGGCCTTGGACTGCACTCACGTGAGGATTCAGTTACTAGATGGTGGCAATGCTGAATTGTTTCGCAACAGAAAAGGATATTTTTCGAGAAACATGGAAGCTGTTTGCGGTGCTGAACTGCGAGTATGCCACATTATAGCATGCTTCCCAGGCTCTTTTCATGATAGGACGATTTTTAATGATGGCCCTTTGAGAGCACGTTTCGAAGCAGGTGAATTTGGGCATTCATACTTATTGAGAGATAATGGATACCCCTGCAAAAATTATCTGTTAACTCCTATTATCAATCCTGCGAATAACCCCGAAAGGACATACAATAGATCTTATATGAGTACCAGGAATACAGTTGAGAGATGTTTTGGCATTATAAAAAGAACATTAGCAGATATCGTCGCATGTTTCACTCTGCACAATGTTGCGATTGCAATATTGGAACCCCCTGAAGATGCGGAATTATCTGTTTTGCCAGATGAAAATGAGATTCCTGAGCCCCAAAACCTGGCCAATAATTTCGCAGCGAGGAACGCTCTTTTATCAACAGTTTTTGATAAATGAATGATTAGTGGTTACCAACCATTCATCTATAAAAAACTGTTGATTTTTTCTTAAATATTCAAGTGCATATTATTTCAACTGAATATTATTTGGATGTTATTGATATGAAGCTTACCAAAGTTAGTTATTTCGTTATCTGTTTATTAATTGAATGTTTATGTTTTCTCATTTCACTAAACTATTTTTATCGTGTAGGATTAAATAAATTTCAAACTGCAGTTCTATATTTTTTCATTCCTCTCTTCGAAAGTTGATTCAGAAGTACAGGTGTTTTCAAGATGTTTCCTTTGAATCTATTGGATTAATCATTGCAAGATTCACGATATAAAGGAATTGGTTTCGCTTGCAAAGAGTTCAAGGATGACCTATCAAAATTTTCACGATTCACTCCTGTAACATTTTATACTAAATGAATATTCCCGCTCCATTCAGTTCTACGAAAAAGGGGTGATATGCACTCAAAACTTGATTTTCTGTTCAAATGTTGACTATAATACCGTTAACCTAGAATTTTATTAGAAGATTGAAAAAGAAATCCAAAGTTTTCTCATGATAACTTCATTTCTCCATATTCGATATTTTCAATTTCCTGTGAAGAATAAGAGAAAAAGAAATTCATATATGGATATAAATTTATTCATTTAATTAACAAACAAATCAACAGAAAGACAAAATAACACGGAAAACAGGAAATAAACTATATCTGGACTTGTTTTTGCAAAACCTCAATTTCTAATTCTAGTTTTTTCAATTCAAATAATTTTTTACTTTGTGAAGCTTCCTGATCAACTTATTTAATTTTTTTCTGTAAAATTCCCTTTCCAATTGCTCAGATGTCATATTCTAGTAAGGATCACTTGGACCCGATGAATTATAAGGTACTTGAACAGGTTCGGGTGTAGATTTAGGAGGTGGGGGAATTGGTTCAGGAGGAAGTGCAACTGAATGTATATCTTGAAGGACGTTGTCTTTAGGTATAAGGTAAAGATCTGGATTCTGTGTGAATAAGAAAAAACAATTGACAAGAATTCTGAATCGATTGAAACACAACCACATTGGAATGTAGAGTAGAGTATTAGTTTTTAGAGCCACTATTCAGCACTTACCTTCCATTTTTTGAACTGGCCCATTAGATAGACAACATCATTGGGAGTATGCGAAATCGTATGCGCGCTGTAATAAGAGCTCGGGGGGGTCATACTCGCTTCTAAAATCAAATGTTTTTTTTGTGGGTCATCATGAACATTTTTCTCAACATGTTCATTTCATTTCACGAGTGTATCGCCAGGATACACACCTGCTCTCAATTTTGGACAGGAATGATAATTATTATAGAGTGTCACACAAAAAAATTCAAAAATAAATGTGCAAAATCAACGATTTTTCCAGTGTACTTCGAGTTTTCTCGGAGCGTGAAATTGGCCAGTGAATTTCGAAAATTTTCATTTCGTTAGATTTCCGCTTCTCTAATTTTGATTTTATTCTTTGGCTAACCTCCGATGTTATGCACCTACGCAAGATTAAAGATAAATTCTTGAAATTTGTGACTTTTCGCTTCAAATTGGATATCTCTTGTAAAAATGGAGATAAATGCATAAAACAAGAAGGGCGTTATTGTAGGAAGATGTGTCTTGACAGACCATGATATTGTACATTTCAACTCGAACCACGAAATTCCACAGGGTCTTACGAATTTTTGACAAAAAAAACACTTTTAGTTTTGCCCCCGTATAAAATTTTTTTCGAATTTTTTTTGTTTTCTCTTATAATTTCTACAAAGCAGAAGAGTTGATCTATAACTTGCCGAAAAAATCATCTAAATCGGTTGAGAATTAGGAAAAATATCGGACTTCGAATTTGGTTAAATTTTCGAGTGTTCCGCTAATTTTGCCTCCGAGTGTATTTTAATTGAATTATACTTACATTGGAGTTACATCTGGATTTTCGTGCCTTCGTTTTGTAATTTGTGAAGGCATTTTTCAATGCAGGTATCTCCCTCGTCACATTGGAGTTTCTGGCATTAAACTCCATAACAACTTTCTCCCATGCCATTTGTTTTTTTGTAAAGGAGAATGTTGCTGTGCCTAATTCATAAATTAAAATAATATTCAATTCGTTAAGAACACTTTTGTTATACATCAAAATGAATACTTGAGAATGAGCATCTGTCTGTGTAAGTCGACCTTATAATAATTATTCACAAATTTTTAATTTTTACTCTCCTTGAACAAATATCTGAAATATCTTCAATTTCACGTTGGGTGGAATTTTTTCCCCTTGCCCTCTTATTGTCATCCATTTGTTTGATAATTTCCTGAGGGTGAACTTAAAATTCAAACGATTTTTCGTTAACTTCGATGAACAATTACCGTAAATGCTGCAATTCTATTGGTTCAAAGCGCCATCAAAGTTTAGTTCTATGTTAGCTCTCCATCGAACATTTAATCGTGGGTTTTATTTACAATACCGGTTTAAATTAAGTTCTTGATTAGATTTTAATTCCTTATTAGCTAAATCAGGTTTGAATGTCTCTTTATAAGACCGGTCGTAAGAGAAAGATACTCTTAGATATTAGGAATTCTGATTGATTTCAACCGGTTGTATTGAAACTGAGTCCGAATCGATGAAAACGTAATGCCTGTATTCATATTCATTGAATTGCTAATTTCCTACTAGCCATTGATGGCTATTATTCCCAGTATTAATGAAATCGCATTGAAAGGTAGATTTGCATAGGATAAAGCTTCACGGAAAAGACTGACTATTCAAAACATTATTGGAAATTTGCTCTAACAAATAGCTGGCTGAAATTTTCCATCAATACCAGGATAATAACTCCAACAATTCGCCAGCAATCTGTAGGATTTTGTTATTAAAATAAATCTCTTCGGCTTCTATACTACGGAATAAAGGTTTTATTTCCCTTATTGCCCATTATTCCTGAAAATATTTCTCTTTTCATAGTTAATAGTCGAATTAATTTTCTATGAATTGACGCTTTGGATTAATTAAATCACATTCGTCTAAACTAGTAGACTAACAAAAGAAATTGCGCGAATCAACTCAACATTTTCTGAACATAAATTGAAATGTGCATAGTTCATGATAACCTCTTCGCTATTTACTAGTTTACAAGTTTAAACCCAGGATGGACAGTTAATCACCAGCTTGGATGGGGTGATTGGGGTGTGGCGTACTTATTGTCAGAACCTTTACTTTCATGATGGCATCCAGGCTGCTTGGTTGAATTATGAACATGAGCCAGATATCCTTTTTTCAGAAGTGGAACATGCCCTGAAAAAACTAAAAACGGGCAAAGCTACAGGCTTTAAAATGCTTGGGCAATGTTCCACTCCTTAAAAAAGGTTCTCCCACAAACCCAAACAATTATCGTTTACTCTCGTTGGTCTCTCATTCAAGTAAGGTGTTACTATATATTTCAAAGTCTCGTTTGGAGAGTTTTATTGGATGGCAAATTTCTCCGGCGTAGGCAGGTCAAGGACGTGGTACGCGCGAACAGATCTTGAACTTGAGACAGATCATTGTGAATGCCAGGAAATATTACTTTCCCGTTTATATCTACTTTGTCGTTTGTATATGTATTATGGCTTCGATACGTCGACGACATATTCGCAATCTGGTCACACGGCGAAGACCACCTCATGGATTTTCTCGACTACCTGAACAGCAAACACAATAGAATCCGCTTCACCATAGAACTGGAAGAAAACAACAAACTACCGTTCCCCGACGTCCTTGTCACAAAATCACAGGACCGTTTGAGATACACAGTATACAGAAAACCGACACATACAAATAGATACCTCAATGCCAGATCTCACCATCACCCAACACAAATACAAGGAGTGGCCAATACACTGTTGTCCAGATCAGTACGCGTTGCAGATGACCAGAGGAGCAAACAAGAGTTAGAAATCACCAAACAAGCGCTGAGACAAAACGGCTACACACGACATACAATAGAAAAAGCACTATTACGACAAACAACAACGCGCCCACAACCCCCTCCAACCAGTGAAAACAGAAAAACAACTTACCTTCCATACATCAAAGGGACAACGGATCGAATCGGAAGAATTCTACGGAAACACGACATATCAACCGCATACACACCTCATATAACTATCGGCGCTTTGCAGAGAAACCCTAAGGACAAAGTCAAATTAGAAAACCAGGGCGTTCACAGCATTTCCTGTGGAACATGTCAAGCAAAATACGTAGGACAGACCAACCGAAAAATGTCTGCGAGACTGGACGAACACAAATTATCCATCAAGAATAGACAAATGACATCTGCTCTTTTTCAACACCACATAAATACAGGCCATAAAACAGACTTTGATAGCTGCATACAAATCGCCAACATAAACCACTTCAAAACCAGAACAATACGGGAAGCAATAGAAATAGAGAAAAAAGGAATCCTCAATAAGAGAGACGATGCCCTCAACCTTCCAACTACTTGGAAATTCCTTCTCAAAAAAGACACCACACACAACGCAACAAACAACGGCGAACATCGAAACAAACTCTACTCACAACCCTGAGGAGGCAGGGCAAACACCTCTCCAGAATCCAGAATCCAGAACGCCGATACAATCTTCGGCAACGACGAGGCTTAAATACCGTGAACAACATCGAAAATCCTCAGTTACCTACCACGACTACGCATTGAAATATATATATATATATATATATATATATATATATATATATATATATATATATATATATATATATATATATATATATATATATATATATATATATATATATATATATATATATATATATATATATATATATATATATATATATATATATATATATATACATATATATATTGAAAAGAGGATTTACATAAATTCGAATAATTGTATTTACATAAATGCTTATAGCTATAATTGTGGTGTGTGTCAGAAAAACACAATCGTAAAAAACAAGCGAAGAAATAGAATACCAGCAGAAAAAACAGACCATGTCCGTTCCTTAAGCAGGCATCTAAACTCGCATCATGCGTCCTACGATTGCCCCTAAAGTGTGAGCACAGGAAAATGTAACAGGGGAATCATACTATCTTGCGTATGATTCAGTAAACGAGTGAAAAAACCTGTGGAAAAAACTCGTTTCCCTGTCGCTATTGCACTAGCAATAGCTTGTCTGTTCATGGTGTGTTAGTGTCGTGTGTACAAAGAGTACCAACATTTTTTCTGCTTAGCAGCTTCATTCTCTCACTGTCATCTTGCACTCCATGATTTCCAGGACTTCTTCACGAAGACATGGGTGAAAAGAAAAGGGGATTGGGACAGGAAAAACCTGTAACAATGGAAAAAGAAAAACAGCAGAAAAATATTTCATCAAACATACCTAACTCTTACATCTCTAAACTCACTTGAATCTAAGAACTCAACTAATGCTCCTCTGTTTCTCAACAGGAAACATCTCATACACATTTTAAGAGTGAAGCCCTACATGGGTGTAGCCTCATCTCTAAATAGACTTAAATTTCTTTACCCAGTTAATGAAATTATCTGAAACGGAATGAATTTCTTGAAAACCACCCACAAAATGGTAAATAGGACAATCGAGGACTAAATGTTTTATTGTTTCTTCAGCTGCGCCACATTCAGATGCCGGACTTTCTACAGTATTCCATTTGAACAACATACTATTATTACGACCATGTCATGTCCTGAGACGGTTTAATGTACACCAATTTTTCCTACTTATATCGAAACCTGCAACCCTTTTGGAAGGATCCTCTATGAGAACTTTATTGAAATAATCAACTTCCTGCCATTCAGTTTTCCAAAGATCTAACTTAGATTTCAATCTCAGGTTAGGTGGATTTTGAAGATCCTGTATTATCGGAAAAACTTCTGGAAATGAGTGATATTTATCCCAAGACGATTAAGGAACCAATTTCCTGCGAATATGGGAAGGAACTATATTACAAATAACCAGAAGCCATGGGGAAGCCAGTTGAACTGATACATCCACTTATAACTCTCATAGAACAGTTCAGCTGAGAATCAATCTTATTGACATGAGCACTATTCAACCACATCTGACACCAATATGCTGCTGCTGAATATACTGAATCTAAAGCAGTAGTTCGCAAAATAGAGACTCCGGCTCCCCAATTAGCTCCAGCTAGTTTATGTAGTATATTATTTCTTCACATCTATCTAGCTTTACACCAAGATATGTTGGATTGAAATTATGAGTAAATAGTGATTGATTGAAGAATAATCTTAGTTGCCTATCCTTCTCATGATTATTTAGATGAAAACAAGAAACCTCAGTTTTCGAAGGATTTGGACATAAACGCCATTTTTCTGAAGAAAATGTTCAGAATTTCTAAATCAGAAGTCAGTGTTTGCTCAATTGTTTGGAAGTCATAGTGTCGAAAAACCAAAGCAATATCATCAGCATAAATAAACTTTGTAGAGGAAGTTTCAGGGATGTCTGACATATATAAATTGAAGAAGAGAGGTGCAAGAACAGATCCCTGAGGTAGGCCATCATTTAGAGTGTAAAATCTACTGCTTTTCTCATCGATAAAAACTCGAAGTCTTCTATCAGGTAACATATTTTCAATCAACTTTACAATTTTTTCACATTGAACTACTTCGAATAGTTTATAAACTAAACCATCCTTCCAAACTGTGTCATATGCCGAAGAGAGATCTACAATTACAGCGCCTATTTTAAGTTCACCCTGAAATCCTGTCTCAATGAAAGTGGATAAACCTAAAACCTGATCAGAACAATACCAGTATTTTTCGAAAACCTCCCTGAGAAGTGGACAGAGCTCTGTCAATGATTGGTTCTAACCTCTGATAAAGAAGTCTTTCTAAAATTTCGAAAGAAACAGAAAGTAAGCTGATAGGTCGATAACTACTAGGAAGTTCTGGATTTTCCCAGGTTTGAGAATGGCAATAACTTTAGACTTTCTAAATTCAACGGGAATACTACCTGAGCTGAGTATGTCATTGTAAAAGGATAGTAACCACTTTTTAGCGTTATTTCTAGATGTTTAAAAAATTCAGGGAAAATGCCATCAAATCCTGGAGTTTTACCAACTTTAGTAGATTCAATTGCAGATTTGAGCTCTTCTTAGAGACATTAACAAGCCTAGATGCTACAGAATTTGGATTTCATATTAGACGGAGTTTTTGAAACAGGATCATCATTGCCTAATTTCCACAACAAATCCCAGGAACTTCTACTAGAATGAAGAAAATTAATACCATTCATCAACTCATTCCATTTATTCTTTCTGCTATCCTTCAAAGAACTAAAGAGTGCATCGGCTTTCTGGATATTCATCTTCATGTTATTTTCACAACAATTATTTTTGTCGGTCAGTATTCTACATCATAAGAAATTAACAATCCTGTCTGTCACTTCTTACAGTACGAATGAATTCTAAATTACAATCAAATCTTCTATATCTCACTAATCTTCAATTTAAATTCACGAATTCAGTCGGCGTTCGTCGAAAATCAAAAACGGAACAGCCATCAAATTCTTAATTAAGCTTTATAAAGGAGACTATTTGAGTTCGGCTAGAGTAACTTGATCAAGTTATTAACAAAGATATTTCACACATTTTTCCTCATCAGCTTCACGGTCCTTCGGAAGTTGCGTCACGCTAGGAACGGCAACAATTTTGTCGGAAATGAAATGAAAGCTTATTCAGGGTTCAATGTAGTGGCGTTGGATAAATGCCAAAGGTCCCTGTGATTTCAAGTATGCGAAACGTTGAACGGGTTATGAGCCAACACTTTCCCGCGGGAAATATTAAATAATGAAAAATACTTAGGCATTTGTAACGGATTTATAGAAGTAAAATTCAATAAAGTCTTTAAGTTCTATGGAATTCTTAATGATAGCGATAATATATATTGCGGAAATTTTAGAATATGATAGAGAAAAATCACTTTCTTCAGTTTTCCACGTTTATTTATTAATATACGATCGCTTTCGTCCTATTTCTTTATTGCGTCGGTGGAGGACTTTGAAATTGTCCTGAACTGTTGTGTGATTTGTTGATTGAATTTGCTCAAATATTGTGGATTTCTTGTCCGATGATATAAGTTCTTCGAACCTGCATTCAACATTTTCAACTGTTTGACCTGAAATGATATTGAGTCGGTCATCACTACGTTATATTTGATCGTCATACATTGAGTTTGATTCATTTCGTGAAGAATATCACAAAATTAGATGAAAAAAATTTAAAAACGTAATAGCTATTTCGATATTCCTATCATCATCAAACATTTACAAATTGTGAGTTTAAACTAAGGTACAATTGTACAATTTGTCTTGAATATAAAAATACAAATTTGAATTATAAGGAAAGAGCAAATAAAACAGTTTTCTTCTATTGGAATGTAGATAGGTATTCAAAGGTATATTCATAAAACTTGAAAATCCCAAATAGTTGGGAATAACATAGGTCGGTGTTGTCGTTAAGAAGGGTAAGATTGTTTCAATTGTGTTAGGTTCGGAGCTCATTTCTTTTTGGGCCACGATGAATAATGTTAAGATTATCTATACTAGGGAAGATCTATAATTTTGATGAAAAATATAAAGAAAAGGTTATCAGGATCTATTGCACATCTGTCCAACCTCTGTTTCGAAACTGTAGTTTTTTCTGATATACTTAAAATTTCAGTAATTAAACCTCTTCATAAATCTGGTGACAAAACTACAAAATTAGAGAATCAAGAAACGTATCTTTTCGGACAAATATCAAATTATTGCCAATAATCAATTTGGTTTTGGTAGGGGTAAATCGAATGCGATCGGAGGACCAACTAAAAATATAAAGGGTTCTTCAACGAAAACTAAACAGAGGCTATATCTACCAAGATATTCATTTTTGATAAACACGCAAAAATGGGACAATTTTTGTTTCAAGGGCGACATCTTTTGAGCTACAAAACTTGCCTGAAATATCAACCCCCTAAGCGGGGGTTGCAATCCTTGAACATTTCGAATAGGAAAGATGGGTCGAGTGATAACTCAAAACAAAGGTGGTATCTTCGGCTACATTGCCTTGAACGAATTTCTATTTTTAATTGAAAACTGTAAAAGATACAGGGTGAGCAACTGAAAGGTAGGGAAGACTATTTCCCTGAGACTATTCAAGTTTCCGTGAAGTTTAATAGAACAGATCCATGCTGATCAATTTCAGTCATCATCAAGTACCATAAGCATCTCGAATTTCAACCCCTAGAGCAGGGATGACCACCCTTGAAAATTTCAAAGAGGGTAGATGAGTCGAGTGATACCTCGAAAGAAAGGTATCATCTTAGTCTGCATCTCTGTGAACGAATTTTCATTTTTGATTGAAAACTGTAGAAGATACAGAGTGAGACTAAAAAATAGTCATCTTTGATCTAAATGAATCTATTCCAGTTTTTCGCACTAATAATCCAATAGTCTTGGGGCGATAGTCTTCTCTATTTTTCAGTGGCTCACTCTTTATCTTCTACAGTTTTCAATCAAAAATGAAAATTCTTTCACGGAAATGCAGACAGAGATAATACCTTTCTTTCGAGGTATCACTCGACCCATCTACCCTCTTCCAATTTTTCAAGGGTTGTCACCCCTGCTCCAGGGGTTGAAATTCGAGATGAGGATGGTATTTGTTGATGACTGCCATTAATCAGCATGGATCTGTTCCATTTCACCTCACTGAAACTTGAATAGTCTCAGGAAAATAGTCTTCCCTATGTTTCAGTTGCTCACCCTATTTCTTTCACAGTTTTCAATTAAAAATGGAAATTTGTTCAAGGCAATGTAGACAAAGATACCACCTTTTTCTTAAGTCATCACTCGACCCACCTTCCTTATTCAAAATGTTCAAGGATTGCAACTCCCGCTTAGGGGGTTTATATTTCATGCAATTATTGTACCCCAAAAGATGTCCCCCTTAAAACAAAAATCGACCTGTTTTTGCTTTTTGATCAGAAATGAATATCTTGAAGCACCCTATATAATGCCTTGATGGAAAAAACTAGCCTTCTGTATATTTATAGATCTTGTTGAAGCCTTTGAAAGAGTATCTCACTAAAAACTATCAATTAACCTTCATAAGTGTAGCTTCCTGAGAGACCAAACGGCCGATCTGTACGACATCAATCGAGAATCCACGAAATAGTGGAAGAAATTCTTTAAATTACTTATGATATCTGTTTTCAATGACTTGCATCGAAAGAAAACTACATTCATACTGTTTATGATTGAAGTGGCTGAAGGACTTATTGCTATGGATAGAGAAAATGCTAAGGTAAAAAGACGATCTGCTGCATCATTAGGCAGGCGATCAGAGAAAAGAAGACTAATGCTGGCCTAAATGTAGCAGATCATTTGCCTATAGAAGGTGTAACTAGAAGAAGATGCTATAGATGCCAACTAGTGAACAAAAAAGACAAAAGAACCAAATTAATGCGAAGTGTCTAATATTCCATTATGTAAACTTTGTTTTACTCCTCATCATAGGCAATAAAAATGTTTTGTTCCGAGTGTGATGGTATATTTACATCCCACTATGAATATCTGAACGGGACAAATATGTCCCGGCCTTAACAACCTTCTACAGTTTTCGAAATTGTTGCAACCCTACTATTTTCAGCTATAATTAAACCTCCAATAAAAAAAATCGAAAAATGATTAATTAAAAATCGGGCTTGAAAGGGTTAACGTTCTGTAAAGTATCAGTGATCTCCGGATACATAGAACATATCAGTAGCGTAACTCTATGCTTTAGTACCTTGAATCGTTTTAGAAATAAATGTTTTGTTTGGCATTCTCTTCCAAAACAGCGCAGTTTTGTTTGCATTAAATACTTGCTCGGGTTTGTATCCTCCTCAACTACTAAGTTCGCAAACTTTTTTTTCTGGATATCTTTATGCTGCAGCAGTGTCTGTAGATACATCTTCTCCAACGATCTTAACGCTATGCCACACCTTGAATTTATGAACTAACCTTCCGATGCTTGAAATCGTCCACAACCACAACTACCACCAGGTTCTTCAAGATGTGCGTAAAGACGGTTCTCCTTCTCTCGGATGATTGGGCCACTCAGGGTCACTCTTAGTTAGTTGCGGTCTTCGATCCACAATGACAACAACTCGATCGTACAGTTGATTTGTTACATTGAATGAATGTGATATGGATGCAAACGATTCTCCAAAGCGTAAACGATCAAGCATTTTTATTTTCACTTCAAGCGGTAACAATAACAAACAAAAAAACAATTTTCTTAGGCGACATTATAAATTAGGAAAAACAATAAGGAACGCAAAGCGGCTTTTATCTAAACCTAAGCGGTATTTCACAATATACTTTATGCATTGAGTAATGAGGTCGCGTCACTCAAACATTTTGTTTGTTCATATTCTCAAAAACACCGGACCTCGGCGAAAGCGGCTTATATCAAAGTAAAAGCCGAACCAATGCGGCGGCTATATCATTTAAAATCATACTTTAGGCATAGAACGAATAACGTCTATTTCACCTTTTTTATTCATACATTGGACATTGCGTTTACGAAGGACCTCAAATCATATTCATTAATACATATATATCTGCGATGATCCGATTAGATCCGCGAATATAGGAATTGGGTCCTATTTTTTTTATCCGCAAATATTGAAAACGCGAATGTAGGAAGCACGAATGAGAAGCTTTTACCGAATTGGAAAAATAACTCCCTTTCAATAGTTTGTGAACTGCATACCTAATATCTGGTTTTTCCAAATCCAAATAACCTATTCATATATATTTTATGTCACTTTGTAGTTGGCTGTTCGACGATGGACGAGAAACCACAGTAAAAGTGATCCATTAGTTTAATCTATTTGTTCGTAGTAAAAACATGGAAATAAATTCCATCTGTACTCTTGAATTTTAAAACCCCGTTTATATCCAGCTATGTTGCTGGTTAACGTATCCGGATGAATCAAATGGTCTCCATCAAAAAAATGTAACGTTTACATATTCACCTTTCATAGTGAATTCTTGAAAAAGAAAGAAAAATTTCAAATTTTTCTTTTTATTTAACAAGTTCCACGAAGAAATAATATATGAGCGATTTCAATTCAGATTATTGGGTCCATAATGATTCTAAAACATCTATAGATCATAATCGGCATCACTTGGAAGACTGAACCTGGCCATCGGCGCTCTCTCGGTCAAACAGAGATGAAATTTGGGGAAATATCGCAGGTTATGTATTTTTTTATTATCTCCTTAGTCCCTTTTATGACCTTGCTTGCTATGTAAAATCTTTTCTTAGATTTATTTAGACACATAAGAAGTTTGATTGTTGAAATATTTTTCTGCTGGTTTTCTTTTTCCATTGTTACAGATTCCTGTCCCAAATCCCCTTCCTTTCACCCTTGTTTTTGGAAATCATGGAATGCAAGAGAGAATGAAGCGGCTAAGCAGAAAAATCTTTGGTACTCTTTATGTACACACGACACTAACACATCATAAACGGACAAGCTGTTGCTAGCAATAGCGACAGGAAACGAGTTTTTTCCTCAGGTTTTTTCACTCGTTTATTGAATCATATACAAGATAGTATGGTTTCCCTGTTACATTTCCTGAGCTCACACTTGTGTTTTGCCGGCTCGGTGGCATAGGGGATATGATGCTCGTCTCCTGCGCAGAGTTACCTGGGTTCAATCCCCATAAAGTCGGTGCGATTTTTCGGATTTTGGGAATCGCTTGAGTGTCCTTCTTTCGGAGAAGATGTAAAGCTGTCGGTCCTGTCTAACAGAGATGTGTTGGACATTAAAGATCCCTTCCCTCGACACGAGAGGGGTTCGGCAAAATTCCCGGGTTAGTGAGGTGACAGAATTCCCCGGCGGGTCATTGGCCGAAAGGCGGAAATAGAGCACGTTAAAGGAATAACAAACAAACAAACAAACAAACTTGTGTTTTTTCTGACACACCAAAATTATAGATATAAGCACTTATTATAATACACTTATTCAAATTTTTGTAAATCCTCTCTTTTCAAAAAAAAAAAAAAATATATATATATATATATATATATATATATATATATATATATATATATATATATATATATATATATATATATATTTTAATTTAATGCGATTTGAGAACAAAATGAGTTCACTACCAATGATTCTATTACGGATAATTCTAGAAATTGAGAGTCAAAAAAGTCAAACGTGAAGCAAACACTGTCGTACCATTATTTACTGGAACCATTTCGGCGCATTTTCAGGCCCCTATTTGAGAAACTCTGGATGAGACCAGAACGCAGAAATTTTCGTCGTCCAGTAAGCCATAATCACTCAAAATCCAAAATTTCAAGTCCGTGGGTCGTTTAGTTCCGAAGTCAAGCGAAACCAAAGTTTCGCATTTATAACACTCACTCACTCATAATCATCAGAATAGAACTAGTACTTCCCATAAACTGCTGAAATTTGGCACTTAGGGTTTAATGGCAACATAAAAGAAAAACTATAGAAACTAGGATAATCGAAGAACTGTAGTACCTGGTGACCCTGATTAGAGAACACAAGAGCCCAACCAAACTATTAGAGATCGACATACCGCCTTTAAAAAAAATATTCAACTTGGTGGGCCGCTTCATTTGAGGTCTGAAGTATCTGATGAAGAACCCTCAGCTGGTCTCTGCTGAAAAAAAACCGACTGTCATTGCAAAAATCCAGCGAAGTGGGACACATCTTCTAAATTAATCTAACCTATAGCGTCCCATAGTCACTGCTGGGCGAATGCCTCCCCTTCTGCTTTTAAGACGCATATAAATAAAATTAAAGAAAAACTCTGGATGAGACTAGACTTGCCTTTATACTTATACTTCCAAGTTAACAAAAGGAAATAGCGAATGTGCAATACGAAAAACTGTTACTAATATACAATAATCAGAACTGGAAAAAAAGAAAAGGAAGATTTGAAATAATGAAGAAACTACTCATATCAAATACGAAAATCTGATAAAATAAATCAATATGCCCACGTTTCTACAAAAAAAATGAAATCCCACCACAAACATTCTGTAAAAAACTAGCCAAGTCTCGATGGAGCTGCTTGTTAATCTCTAAAAAGTAATGAAATCTAGACAAGTCTAAGGTTCCTTACTGCGATTTCTCTATTATTATGGTTAATGTTGTGTGACTTGCCAATGAAAGGTACACAAGGGTACCAAACCAGGTTCTCCATGATACCATTGCACCAATCTGTCCAGAACCGCTACCTATTGACGATCGAAAATTGCCACTTGATTGAATAACCAGTCAATTATAGGATTGGTAAAACTGCTTATTTCAATAATACTTATGTATCTTCTTCTTTACGTGCCGTCTCCTTTAAGAAGGTTGTCTATCATAATGGCGATTTTTATCTTTGAAGTTGCGGATCTGAACAAATCAACAGAGCTACTGTTATACCACTGTCTTAGGTTGTTCAAACAGGAGATGCGTCTTCTTCCTATACTTCTTTTACCTTGTATTTTTCCCTGTATAATAGTTTGCAACAGTGTATATCTTTCCCCTCTCATCACGTTACCCAGATATTGCAACTTTCTGATTTTAATTGTGTTGATTATTTATTTCTCCTTTCCCATTCTTCTCAATACCTCCTTCTTCGTTGTTCTGCTCACTCAGTTTATTCTGAGGATTCTTCGATATGCCCACATCTCGAATGCTTCCATCCGGTCAGTGTCGCACTTCTTAAGCGTCCAGACTTCCATTCCATATAATAGTACTGGAAATACGTAGCATTTAAGCATTCTGATTTTAAGATGTAGACTAAAATCTGTTCTTATTAGTGCATTCCTCATTTTATTGAACACTGTTCTAGCCTTTCCGATTCTTGATCTTATTTCTTGTGAATAATCATTAGTTGTAGTTGGTGTTTTGTGTGTGTGATTGTCATAAATTTAGTCTTTTTGGTGTTAAGTGTGAGCCCCCTTTCTTCGCTAATCTGTACTACTAGATCTATTAGCCTTTGTAGTTCTTCCAGGGTTTCTGCTATTAGTACTGTGTCATTCGCGTATCTAATGTTGTTTATAACCTTCCCATTAACTTTCACTCCCGTTGTTTTTAAATTTTGCAGTGCTTCTTGTACTATATCTTCTGAATACAAATTGAAGAGTAATGGTGAAAGCATGCATCCTTGTCTCAATCCACGTTTTATTTTTATCTCTTCTGAAAGTTCATTTTGCACAGAAACTTCGGCAGTCTGGTTAAAATAGAGATATGTTATTATTCTGATATCATTCCTGTCAATGTTTTTATCCCTCATAAGTTTTATGAGATGATTATGGTGGACTTTGTCGAAAGCTTTGTTATAATCGAGGAAGGCTACATATATTGGCTGATTGACGTCCATGAGTATTTGAGACAACACATTAAAAGCAAACAACGCCTCCCTAGTACCCATTGCATTCCTGAAACCAAATTGTGTTTCGCTAATATCTTGCTCAATCTTTCTCAAAATTCTTCGATGTATAATTTTGAGGAATATCTTAAGGGTATGGCTCATTAGGCAGATCGTCTGATCATCCTTGGATTCCTTAGCGTTCGATTTTTTTGTCAGTCTATAAATGTTGATTTGAACCATTCTCTCGGGATGATTCCGGTGTTATATACAGTGTTGCAGATCTACCAGTACTCCAATTTGATCGTATGCAATTAATTTGATAATTCTTGTTGGTGTTTCATCAGGTCCTGGAGCTTTATTGTTTTTAGCTGTTTTAACGACATTCATAACTTCTTCTTTTGTTTTATTTGGGCCCTGTTCCTTATCTGTGTCTCCATCTATTGTTTCCTGTTGTCTCTCATCTTCGAACAATTCTTCAATGTACTCTTTCCATCTTTCTAGTTTCCCTTTGGTGTCTGAAATTATCTTACCGTTTTCATCTAATAAAATATTGCTTTTGCTTGTTCTTTTAATGCCCGCTAGTTCTTTAATCTTTTTATGAAGTCATCATGTATTGCTTGGAGTTCTTCTATTTCTACGCATTTTCCTTTGTACCATTTTTCTTTGGCGTGTCGTATTTTCTTTCTGTAGGGTCTTGTATGCATTTTCGTCTCTATTCTTATACGTCCTTCTGATTTCCATTAACTGTAATATGTCATCAATCATCCATGATTTTTTCTTGTATCCTTGATTGTTACTAAAAGGTCTGTTGTTGGGGCCATAATTGTAGTTTTAAGAGTTTCCCATTTTATGTTTACATCAAAGCTCGGGGTTGTGTCAATTTTGCTTAGTTCTTAGTCTATTTAATTTCTTCCAATCTTGTTATGAGCTGACGATTTCCGTGTATATAATCTTCTTTCATGCAGCTAAAAGCTGTTTATGATTGTCATATTATGTTCTTGGCAGAACTCTGTCAATCTATCTCCTCTTTGAAGTTGGTTACTAAATGTTTTATGTACCACTATTGCTACTCCATTTCTATGTTGCTGTTCGTTGTTACCTGAATAGTATATTTTTGATTGTTCAAATAGCATGTCACCTTGGTCTGGCCATCTGGTTTCGGTCAGTCCCATTATGTTAACTTTAAGTCGTTGCATTTGTTGGAGCACATTGTGAACGTTCCACGTATCGATTCTCATTCCTTTCTTCTTTCTCGCTTCCTTCAGAAGGTTCCCCCCAGAAATCTGATTGGGGGACTTGAAACTCCGGATATTTTGTTTTGAAATCAGCCATTTTGATTTTACTAGGGATATCTATTGGGATCTTTAATACAGTGATTTCCCGTTGCCTGCTGCATCTCTATCCGATTGTTCATTTACTAATTCATCCGCCTTTAGAGAAGATTTCTCTTTCCATGGACAAAAGGATGACCAAACTCTTGCTAGCTCATCAACCCGGAGCTGTTGGCCAGCAAGAGGGGTCTGCTTGAACCGGCTGATACTCGGTCGACAGAGCCTCGTTAGTTCTCTAGCAGGGTGCACCACGAGCAGGTGAGGTTGTCGTTTGGGCAGGCTACGTTGTTCCATCACCTCTTACACCCCATACATACTTATGTATAGGCGAGCCTAAAACAAACAGTATAAAAAAATATTTTCAGTATAGATGGACTTCTATTCATGGATAGAAGTCCGTCTGTACGTCTATTTTATGCTACATCGGTGGCTGATTTGACACTCCAAAATGAAGATAGCTAAAGTCTGCAATGTCAATGCTGAATGCATTTCTTGCACAATCAACAACAGCCTGAAATAAGACACTTGCGTCTAATTACCAATACCAGTATGGGCTATTATCTCGCTTTACAAACAAAGGTAGATATAACATTCGTGTAAACAAAATTGACTTGTACCTACCCACTAACGTACAAGGAATGTTCAACGGCAAGTCACACAATATTAACTATAATGTAACGTTCTTTAGTTCTTGAAATTATTTGTGGATTCGAATCAAACACTTCAACGTTACAAAACTGTAACTAATTTATTTACACGTAGACTGAACAATTATAACACTAACTATATGACTAGTTTACATAACACAATCGATACTGCTTAATTTATCTTCAGCACGTCCACTCATTCGCTCTCTGTATTCAAACTTACTTCTCTGCGCTTCGCGCTCTCTTTTTATATACAAGTACGAATTTTTCTAGAACATTTGCGTAACTTCGGTTCTGTTCCAGATCTTCGTTCGAAAACCTTCCGACACGGCAACACTGATTTCGTCGTAATACGAAACCTTCAAATCTTTCTCGAATTCTCCCGAAAGTGCCCCGCAATTCTTCCCTTCACCAGACCGTGACAGGTTCGGCTTCAGGGACGATTGGATATCGTTACAATAATAATAAAGACTTGGCACGGCTTTGTGTAGATTTCATTACTTTTCAGAGATAAACAAGCAGTTCCATCGAGACTTGGCTAGTGTTTTACATAATGTTTTTGGTGGGATCATGTTGTTTCGATATAACTTGGCTGAATATATATGTTTAACATTGTGAAAATATGATTCTCAACTGAAATTATTTGACATTACTTTTAATTGTTTCAGGTTGTCATGCCAATCTTCCACCTGTTTTTTCCATGGATATGAATAATTTGGCAATATCGGAAAAAACTCCAGTAGGATCACTAATCTACACTCTAGAGGGTTCTGATCCCGAAAACGATACGATACATTTTCATCTGGAAGGCTCAGATTCTCTCGAGGTTAATCCCGATACAGGAGATGTCACAGTTGTGAAGCCACTGGATTATGAGGTATGTGAGCTCTTTTCGTATTGTTTTATTTGGAAATAACTGAATGAATATGTGGAATATCCACACAATACTCTAAAATTTACACTTTTCCATGCTGTTTCTCGGAATTGTGCAGATAATATCGTAAACTAAAGAATTCATACTATATTTCCAGTAATTTTGCAATACATTTGAACGATGAATGTTAACAGAATTTACCAGAAGAAACTTTTTACAATGGTGTACTAGAATTTTTGAATGAATCTACTCATTTGGGTTGAATTTGTATTTTCAGTCCGAGAATTTGAAAATTTTCACTTTTTATTTAATTACGGTTAGGGGAAAAAGACAATGATGCAAGGGGCACATAGATAAACAAGAATTATTCAATAATCGATTGAATGTATTCAAGTGGTGACATTATTAAAAAGCTCATAGAAATGTTTGATTGTAAACGTTCTATGCATTCGCGCCGACAGCTAGTCACCCGTTGGAGCTCTACAAGTCGTAACGTGTTTCGAGTGCGGTCAACTGAAAATAACGTAAAATGTAGGTGGGATGCCTTTTAAATTTGGCGCCTCTGGCGCCAAATGTTGACAGATCACTTCCAAAAACGGCAACGTGTATTTCGACATTTTCTAACCTAAAGGTACTCAAAACACTTTGACGTACGAGTGACTTTTGTTTTGTTTATAGTCATTTGAAAAATTTAACTTGGACAGAAAATGGAATCAACATGAACATTTTCGTGCAATGATTTTTCATGATTTCCAACGTGGATTAACTTACTTGTTGTTTTGTCTGGCGCAAAATTCGAAAGGCAACCTACGTAAAAGTGTTTGCCTGGTTTTATGAATTGAAAAATGATTATATTGATGAAATTGCATCAAATAAATGGTTAGTATCTGGAGAATTGTTTGCTGAAACAGAAGGCTTGGCAATTGCGATCCAGGACCAGGTTGTTTTCACAAGGAATTATAGAAAACATATCATCAAACAAAAAATAGATGATTCTTGCCGTAGATGTTTCTGTTCTTCAGAAACAGTTTTTCATATATTATCATCTTGCTCAGTCCTTGCTTCAACAGATTATTTAGAAAGACATAATGCCGTCGCTAATATTATTCACTTCAATCTAGGAATTAAACATGACCTAATTCCCAAAAGAAAAAAATTTCAAAAATATGAACCTGAGATTATTTGTGAAAATGACAAATATAAACTTTATTTTGATAAAACAATTCTATGCAACAGAGCTGTAAAACACAATAGACCAGATATCGTTCTTAATGATAAACAGAATCAAATAACATATATAATTGATATTGCTATACCCGACACACATAATATACAAAATAAATACAATGAAAAAATTTCTAAATATATGATTCTTGGCGACGAGATTAAAAAATGTGAAAAATGAAGAAAATATTCATTCTGCCGATTATTATTTCTACAACAGGCGTTATTCCTAGAAATCTTCACAGAAGTATTGAGATTTTGGGTCTGAAGAAAATTTGTTTGAACAGTTACAAAAGATAACAGTCATCAAGTCTTGTAATATTCTTCGTAGGTTTCTTTCCGAAAATAATAATGAGGTAGAGTCATAGGTTTCTCTTTAGTTTATACTGCTCAGAATCTCATTTCATATTTTATTTATTTGTTTATATAAATGTAACATAATTAACTGACAACTTTGTCATATTTATATTCAGAGCAGTATTCTATTCGATCGTTCACCACTTCACACAAAGGAAACTATTAATGAGTAACATTCAGTGTTACTTGACTAAGGTCCGTACACTGGATTTTTCCGGGGAGAAAGCCTCTGACACTACTCGTTGGTACATTGATATCATTGTCTGATGATGCTATGGTATGTATATATTCTGGTAGATTGATATATTCTCATAACATTTAACGTTATCCTAATATATAATTACTCCAGGATATGTTTTGATTATAATCATTGCCTGGCAATGGTATTAATTACCGGGTGGTGGATTTATATTTTTTCATGAAATCAGTTTGATTGCATGAACAGATATATGGGCAACTCGTCGGGGTAAAACCCCTATATATATATATATATATATATATATATATATATATATATATATATATATATATATATATATATATATATACGTGGTCTGTAAAGACGAGTTAATATATAATAATAATAATAATATATATATATATATATAGCTGTAATTCTTAATACATGTAGGATAGTTAGGAAATTTATGTCAAGTATATTGTAATCGAGCCTATTCCCTTTGATTGCTAAATCTGGGAAAGGTAAATTATATCCAGCTACTAGCTGAGATAGTGCATAAGTCCACGATAATATAATATATATATATATATATATATATATATATATATATATATATATATATATATATATATATATATATATATATATATTATTATTATTATATATTAACTCGTCTTTACAGACCACGTTGAGATTTCTTGCCTCTAGAATACTTGATATTAAGGGGACACACACAAACATTCTACAGGCAAGAAATCTCAACGTGTAAAGATGAGTTAATTTCTCTGTTGGGTTTATGCTTGACCCAAAATTATTTTCAGTTCAATAATAAGATATATTCACAAAATAATGGTTTAGCTATGGGTTCACCCCTCAGTCCCCTTCTATCGGAAATTTTCATGTCTAATTTGGAAAACACTAAAATTATGACGTCACCTTTGACGAAAAGGCATATTCTATTTTGGTACCGATATGTTGATGACATTTTAGCCTGTTTCATTGAAACGAATATATGTATTAAGGGTGGTATCCTAACAACAGATAATACGTTTGTTAATTAATTTATATTTCAAATAATCAAACTCAAATAACAATATGATCGTTCTCCAACCGAATTTATTATCTACAATTTAGTATAACTTCATATTCCAACTAAACTATAAATAAATTGAACCTTCTATTCCTCACACTTTCATTGAATAATAATTTTATTTTAAAATGATTAATAAATTCATATAAAGTAATAATTAGTATTCCAGGAAAATAGAAATGGTTTTGAATAAATTTTCGTTTTGGTCACATTAAACTATGCTTTTTGTTATGTTAATAATTATAGACTTGGGTTAAACTACACATTACAGAATGATTAGCCTAATGTCGCATGTTCTGAAAACCTTTCTACGAATTATACATACTCGGATCTACACCAAATGCGAGCGAGAAATCGATCCAGTTCAGTTCGGTTTCAGAAATGGCCTAGGAACGCGTGAGGCTCTCTTTTCTCTTAATGTACTCACCCAAAGATGTAGAGACATGAATGTCGATGTTTACGCCTGCTTTGTTGACTATCGAAAGGCTTTTGACTGCGTTTCACATAAAAAAATGGCGGAAATTCTAAATAATACCGGAGTTGATGCAGAAGAGTTACGCATTGTTGCAAACCTTTATTGGCACCAAACTGCACAACTGAGAGTTAATGGGCTAACATCTGAACAGGTAGCAATACGGAAAGGTGTACGTCAAGGCTGTGTGCTGTCGCGTCTATTGTTTAACATTTACTCAGAAGCAATATTCAAGGAAGAACTCGAAAACATAGACACAGGCATTAGAATAAATGGAAAACTACTTAGTAATATCCGCTACGCAGACGACACCGTGGTACTAGCTAACAACCTTCAAAACTTGCAGAGAGCCATGAACCTTATTGTAGAGCATAGCCAACGCTTTGGACTATCTGTTAACGTTAACAAAACTAAAAGTATGGTGTTTTATAAGCAAGCAGTGGAGGCTGTAATACGCATTAACAACCAACCTGTGGAACAGGTGCATTCGTTTCGGTATCTAGGAGCCACGGTGAACGACCAAAGTGACCCGAAAATAGAGATCAAATCTCGAATCGAACCAGCCCGTAAAACTTTCGTTGGCATGAGAGACCTTTTCGTCAACCGCGGACTTAATCTTCAGCTTCGTATGCGACTACTTCGTTGTTATGTTTTTCCTGTCCTTACTTATGGATGTGAAAGTTGGACATTTCATCCAGAAATGGAGAGACGCATAGACGCTTTCGAAATGTATCTATACCGTAGAATATTGCGTATCTCTTGGATGGAAAGACGGACAAACATCGACGTCCTAAATACAATGGGAAAATCACGAGAGTTGATGAGAACCATCAAAGAAAGAAAGCTCCAGTACATCGGGCACATCATGCGCGGCAAAAAAATGAGATCCTTCGCCTGATTATTGAGGGGAAAGTCCAAGGACAAAGATCAGTTGGACGACGCCAGAACTCATGACTGAAAGATCTAAGGAGGTGGTTTGGAAGAACGTCCACTGAAATTTTTAGAGCTACAGTGTTGAAAACAATTATTGCCAATTGGATCGCCAACCTACGTTTGGAGACGGCGTCATAAGAAGAAGAAGAAGAAACTACACATTATCTTTACTCAAGAAACTTGCATCTGGAATAAACGAAATCGTCAAACTCAAGTACCCTGCGTATTTGGCCGTATTGAAACTTACGCAGTATTTGGGCCAAACGAAGTTTTTTACAGTGTCAGGGTTTTTTTACAGTGTAAATATAGAGCTAGAGTACTTGCATCGAATCTCACTGTTCGAAATTTCCATCTATTACAAAAAAATAACAACTAAAGCGGTGCAATTATAATAATAGCTTTTTCCTTGTTATAGACCAACGACACACTCAACTTGATTGTTAGCATAGAGGACGAGGCGAATACACAAACAGGAGAAAAGCCGAACATTGTTTCTGTTCCCGTCACAGTTATTATTCTTGATGAGAACGACAACGCTCCCAAATTTGAAAACGTAAGTGAACAACCTTCCATTATCATATTGCCGTTTACAGTTTATGCGTTGAATGTAGAACCTTTGCATCACTAAAAGTGGGATTTTTCTCTTAATTAACATTCTCTATAGACGCCTGGAAAATACCGTTCTCATTCCAACTTTCCGGGATTTTACCATACCCTTCTTGTGTTGAAGGAAGGGATTTTTAACGCGCATTATACCGCTACGATATAGAATCAACGGTTCTTTGTCTCTATCGAAAGTTTGGTGTTGGCTGTAACTTCAGTAAAATATTGCAACTAATTTGATTCAGGAGGTCGTTACTTGATGAAAATTGATATACATATTTTCAATGAAATAAAACTAAAGTATTTAGATTTTCACTATATTTACAAAACCATAACCGGTTTCACCTCACTGTGGCTTCATCAGATAGATAAAAACTAATAATTTTTTTCATTCACTTAACATAATCTTTATTTAAGTACCAGTTTTACAACTTTTAACTTTACATCTCTTTGATTGATTGGAAAAGTGAACAATTTTTGGCTTCTAAGCCGTGATCTGAGAAATCTGAATGTAACCTAAAATGATTAATTTAGGTACAAATTCATTTTGTCGTCCTAGTGACGACGGTCTTAATATATTTGTTTTACAAGATTCTTATAGCTAATCCGGGTCTTCTCGAAGCACCATCCTGGGCCTCTTGTATTTTCTCGATTCGTCTACCTCGTAGTCTCCTAGGGTGTTAACCAATGGGTTTGGGTGGTCGTCATCTGCTTGGAATGCTTTCACTGCTGTCTCTCTGATGAACTCCATCACACTCGGCATCTGCAGATCTCGATGAATCTGGGAGTTTCGCACATACCTGGGGGCGTCCACGGTCATCCTCAATGCTTTGTTCTGCAGGACTTGGAGCTATGACATGCCGCTGCATGTCCCCAGACTGTTTACGCGTACAAACTAACGAACAGAGTTATTCCTTATATATTAGTCTTATTTCCTACTTAATATTACAATAGGTACAAGTACACGAGGTATGTTGGAAAACCCATCGGAGTTGCTTACTTTATGAATTGAAAAGGATTTATATCTAATTGACTATTAAGTAACCTACCTGAATTCTTCTCTTTGTTGATCTCTAAAACTTCCAATAGATTGAGTTTTTATCTATTATTTTTATTGTGTAAAATTTCTAAATTATCAAAAATAAAGTTATTGTTTTCTTCGAGTAAGTGATTAGAATAATGGGAATCTGATTTACGATAATTAAAACTACGTTTGTGCTCGGATAATCTAAGTTTGAAATGAAAGTTTTACCAATATAAATTTTATTACAATCCCCGCAAGACAGTTTATAAACACCGGATTTATTACCTTTATCAATTTTGGATTTGCAGTTTTTGATATGTCGGCCTAAAGAATTATCAGTTCGGAATGCTATATTGAAATTATAATGTGAGTGGAATGATTTTAATTCTAGACTAGGATTACCAATATAAGTTACGCTGTTGTATTTTGTGTTAGAACTTTTTATACTTGGAAATACTTCATGGATTGCTTTTTGAAATTTTTTGCGTGAAATCATGTTCTCAATCATATTTGAATTGTGGAGGCCGTTACTTGATGTAGAGCCATGATATAAATGAGATAAAAGACACAAGGTTTAACTTTAATCTACACTTTGAAAAAATTCGGCGACACAGCAGCTTTATCAAGAATGACAAACAGAATGAAGAGTATGGTATTATAAACAAATCGTAGAACAAGTTGGATAAATAACAGGAAAATCCACACCGAGCCATTGTACCGTTAGTATGAAAGGTAATAAAAACTAATTAAACAAGTTGAGTAGGGGTGAATAATTCACATCTACCTGCTCATTCAAAAGCTTGTCCGAATGTTTGTATCTATTTATTTCTAATGCTTCTAGGAGATCTAATTTTAAACTTTTTGATTTTATATGTAATATGTTAAATTCAAACCACTTGATAAAAGAAAACCATTCATTCAATAAAAACTTTGACATATTACATATAAAATCAAAAGTTCAAAATTAGATCTCCTAGAAGCATTAGAAATAAATAGATACAAACATTCGGACAAGCTTTTGAATGAGCAGGTAGATGTGAAATATTCACCCCTACTTAACTTGTTTAATTAGTTTTTATTACCTTTCATACTAACTGTACAATGGCTCGGTGTGGATTTTCCTGTTATTCATCCAACTTGTTCTACGATTTGTTTATAATACCATACTCTTCATTCTGTTTGTCATTCTTGATGAAGCTGCTGTGTCAGCGAAACGTCGTCGAATTTTTTCAAATAAAGTGTAGATTTAAGTTAAACCTTGTGTTTTTTGTCTCATTTTTCTCAATCATAGTTGGACTGTAACCGTTATTGACTGCTATTTGTTTAATTATATGTAGCTCTTTTATGAAACTATTTTCTGACGTTGGGATATTAATTGTGAGCTACTTATTTATGTGGATAAGGATGTGTAGACGAGCTGTGAATAGTAATATCTGTATGCGATGACCCGATCGTAGCAGCTTCTGATTATTTGGCTGGTCTTGTGAACATGGTTTGTTCTTTTTTCAAACGAATTATCAAATCACGTACTTTTCGTTTTCTTAACTCACTCTGTGGCAGAAAATCCTTTTCATAGTTTTTATGAACCGTTTTATGATGCCTCTCTAAGTTACCACGCATGACAAATAAGACAAATGCACTTATCCTTCGCCATACAAAAGGAAAATTCTTCCTCCCATTCGTTATTAAAATGATACGTTTTAAATTTCTTCGCTGCACTCATTTTGTACTATTCAATATCAAACTCGATGTAGTATTGCCCTCAAGTTACAATTCAGAATGTCTCCTATTCCTGCAGGCGCAACATTTATATCGGCGTGAAGGAAAGTCTCGAATGTTCCCGTCAATGGCACTGTCCGTAATTTCTAGAAAAACGGCAAGAATAAAAAACGCGGCTTTTCTTAGACAAGTTCCACGCGTTCCTTTGATAAAGCCGCCTTTTGCCGCTAGCATAGTATTATTTAATTACGTAATAAATTTTTGTAGTTTAATTACCTACTTATTAAAATTTTTTTCTTCTCGAAAT
This sequence comes from Cryptolaemus montrouzieri, assembly GCA_013387265.2. Taxonomy (NCBI): domain Eukaryota; kingdom Metazoa; phylum Arthropoda; class Insecta; order Coleoptera; family Coccinellidae; genus Cryptolaemus; species Cryptolaemus montrouzieri. The sequence continues at coordinate 81,068,895 of JABFTP020000103.1, read as the reverse complement.
CTACTCGAAAAGCACTCCTGAATTATACAAAAAAAATTGTAAAGTTGTTTGAAAATATGTTACCTGATAGATGACTTCGAGTTTTTATCGATTAGAAAAGCAGTAGATTTTACACTCTAAATGATGGCCTACCTCAGGGATCTGTTCTTGCACCTCTCTTCTTCAATTTATATATGTCAGACATCCCTGAAACTTCCTCTACAAAGTTTATTTATGCTGATGATATTGCTTTGGTTTTTCGACACTATAACTTCGAAACAATTGAGCATACACTTCTGATTCAGATATTCTGAACATTTTCTTCAAAAAATGGCGTTTATGTCCAAATCCTTCGAAAACTGAGGTTTCTTGTTTTCATCTGAATAATCATGAGAAGGATAGGCAACTAAGAGTATTCTTCAATCAATCACTATTAATTCATAATTTCACTCGAACATATCTTGGTGTAAAGCTTGATCGTTCTTTGACTTTCAAATTTCATATTGATCAATTATGTCAGAAGTTGAAAACAAGAAACAATATACTACATAAACTAGCTGGATCTAATTTGGGCGCCGGAGTCTCTATTTTGCGAACTACTGCTTTAGCTTTAGTATATTCAGCAGCAGACTATTGCTGTCAGGTGTGTCAACTGTTCTATGAGAGTTATAAGTGGATGTATCAGTTCAACTGCTACCCCTTGGCTTCCGGTTATTTGTAATATAGTTCCTTCCCTTTTTGCATACACGGGTGAAGGCTGTTGATCTTTGGAAAACTGAACGGCAGGAAGTTGATGTTTTTAATAAAGTTCTCATAGAGGATCCTTCCAAAAGGGTTGCAGGTTTCGATATAACTAGGAAAAATTAGTGTACATTAAATCGTCTCAGAACATGACATGGTCGTTATAATAGTATGTTGTTCAAATGGAATACTGTAGAAAGTCCGGCATGTGAATGTGGCGCAGCTGAAAGAACAATAAGTCATTTAGTGTTCGATTGTCCTATTTACCATTTTACGGGTGGTTTTCACGAAATTCATTCCGTTTCAGATAATTTTATCAACTGGGTGGGTCTATTTAGGAGATTATTTTTTGCTCCCCCTTAGTGTTTTTTTTCCTATGGTACACCATAGGAAAACACCATGTTGATAAGGCAAGGGCTACACCCATGTAGGGCTTCATTCCTAAAAGGTGTATGAGATGTTCCCTGTTGAAAAACAGAGGAGCATTATGAAGTTCTTAGATTCAAGTGAGTTAAGACATATTAGAGTTAGGTATGTTTTGATGAAATATTTTTTCATTCTTTTTCCATTGTTACAAATTTTTCCAGTCCCAATCCCCCTTCTTTTTCACCCTTGCCTTCGTGAAGAAGTCCTGGAAGTCATGGAGTGCAAGATGTCATTGAGAGAATGAAGCTGCTGAGCAGAAAAATTTTTGGTACTCTTTTTGTACACACGACACAAACACGACATGAACATACAAGCTATTGCTAGTGCAATAGTGACAGGGAAATGAGTTTTTTTCCACGGGTTTTTTCACTCGTTTACTGAATCATACGCAAGATAGTATGGTTCCCCTGTTACATTTTCTGTGCTGACACTTTACGGCCAATCGTAGGAGGCGAGATTAGATGCCAGATTAAGGAACAGGTATAGTCTCTTTTTTCCGCTGGTATTCTATTTATTCGCTTGTTTCTTTTATGATTGTGTTTTCCTGACACACACCAAAATTATAGATATATATATATAAGCATTCATTGTATATACAATTATTCGAATTTTTGTAAATCCTCTCTTTTCAATATATATATATATATATATATATATATATATATATATATATATATATATATATATATATATATATAGATTGAATACTCAGATGAACCTGAGCATAGGCTTCTCTTTCTGGAAAAGCATCCTCTCTTGCTATTGTTTATTTCTACAATGAATCTATGTTGGTTGTTCTCTGCCAAGTAGTTAGCTGTAGAGATTTCACCACTTTGCGAAATATTGAAAGGAGAAGGTATAATAGAACCTGTACTCTTTGTGGAACCATATTTGTACAAGTTCGATGCTTTTATGTAGTATGTTAGAGAACCATTCAATCCATAATCGGGATCGACCGTTTGAGCACCCCTGCTCTACACCTTCTCCCTCGTTATCCATAGGTCAGTCGAAAACTTTGTCAACGGTCCTCGTATAGTTTATAACACCCCATAGGGTTGTAGTAAATATGTAGAAATATGAGACTGAAATCGATTCCATCTGAAAATATAAGTTTTGTTGTCCCTGATATAAAAATGGAAATTTCCGCCATAAAGTTTAATAAATCTAAAGTTTTATTGCTTCCGCCTCTTTTCATATCTAGAGTTTTGTCGAAAGTGTTTGGTCCACCTATGGCAATGATTTTATGATCAGGAAAAAACACAACAAACTTCTCGATTTGATAGAGCAAATCGTAAAAAATATTCATCGAACATTTTAATTCCTGTATAGCCGCCATTCTCGACGCCAGTTTTTTGCCATCCCATAAAAAATTTTAGAAATACCATCAAGCATTCTCTTCTAAAAAGTTAATAACGAATTCATTCATGAGTTGGTCGAGTAGACTATAATGAAATATAATATCGAGTTAAACAAATTCCATGCTAATTCCGGGGAACAGATATAGTGTGTCAAAGAGACGCAGATCGTCACTGGGTTGAATCAAGGTACAGAGGGTGATTTTAATATTAGTGATTTCAAATCAATCGTGGTGGATTTATTCAGCATTTATTTCCGAAATACTATCCTTGAACAATTATTTCACATCTTCGAACACTAGAAAACTTCAGAATATTGCATAGATCACGGAAAGAATTATTATATCAGTTTCGGGTAAAGCTTTTGCTTTTATTGTGGGCTTCCTCAAGCATGTAACCACGCCTGTTGAAAACCCGAAGCATCAACACTACTTCAAGCTTGTTATCAAGATCGTATCTCATCTCGTCTAACGTAACCTGTCCATCTATAAAGAATATTACGAGCCAATAAATTATGTATAGCATCAAATTTTTTATTGCATGACATACTATAATCACCGAAGAATAATATTTTCCTAGCGGATTAAAAATTTAGTGCTTTTTCGCCAGTGAGACTTCGATTTATCTTCCTGCCAACGTTCAATCCTATCTTCAAACATTTCTCAAACTCAGATTTCGGTATGGCAATCAGAGCCGTCTCCGATTTTTTCATTAACCCCTTTACGGCGTTTCACGTAGTGGTGCTTTGAATCAATGTCACAGGGAGACAAATCAATATACGATATTAGGGTACATATCAAATATTGTCAATTAATACCTTATACAAGATGTCCGTGAATTGCGTGTACAACGTTATACCACAGACCTATACTAAGCAACTATTATAAAAAAAATTGAAATTTGAAAATGACGAAATTTGGTAAAACACAAAAAATCCTGAACTAATATTTACGAAACGATATGGAAGCACTTAGATTTTTTTTTTTTTTTTTTATTTATTTAACCCAAAAAGATTATAAAAATCTACAACAGGTAAGTAAGTTTCAGTGAAAAGCAAATCCTTAATTCTAAATCACAGATAAATCACACAGAAGAAAAAGAAAAAAATAAACCACTCTTGATAAATTACAGCCCATTTTTCAAAATAAATTCTTTCGCCATAGCTGAAAATTTTTCATTTGAAGTAGCACTTCTGATATAAAGTGGAAGTTTGTTGTACCATAAAGCGGCCTGATATGTTAGTTTCTTCTGTCCTGTATTTGTCGCTGCAGGTAATATATGTATGTGTTGTTTTGTTCTTGTGTTGTATGTATGTATGTCACTATTCAACAAAATGTCTATGTCTGTATTTACTGTATTATTTTTTATTTTATATATAAGCTTAACACTGTCTAGTTTTATTATTTTGTCAATGTTCAGTAGATTAAGCTCTTGGTAGAGTTCTTCAGTATGTGTTGTCGGTGATTTGTGGAACAATATTTTTAGCAACTTGTTTTGTGCCACCTGCAGATTATAGACATCCTCTTTCTTGCCTGTCCCCAGAATGCAGCGAGATAATTTAGGATTGATCCAACATGTGCATGGTATATCAGGTATTTAGTTTTCTTGTTGAACAGAAAGGCATTTCTTCTAAGAATGTATGAAAAAGTATGAAGTTTTGCTATTAAATGTTCTATATGATCACTAAAATTTAAATTTTTATCTAACATTAATCCTAAATACTTAGTTTTTGTACTCTCGGTTATCTTGACACTGTTGATGAAAAGTTCGAAATTATCTGGTTTAATAGACTTAAAGACAGTATATGTACATTTTTTTCATTAAGTTTTATTCTATTATTATCAGTCCACTTTGAGATTTTTTCCAAGTCATCCTGTGCCCTCTCGAATACATCCTGTATAGAGCCTGAGTAGAAAAGTCCCGTGTCGTCGGCATAGAGTATTATTTTACCATTGAGTCCTATATCACATATATCATTAATGTATATTAGAAACAATATCGGGCCGAGTACTGAACCCTGAGGCACACCACTTGTCACTCTCACTCTCTCCCCCTCACATCCGTTCACTACAGTGTACTGCTCTCGTTCCTGTAGATACGATTTGAAAAGCTTATACGCGGCGTTGTTGATGCCTATGCTATCGAACTTCTGTAACAAAATACCGTGACACACAACATCGAACGCCTTACACAAATCCAAAAATACAGCCATCACATCTTTTCCCTTGTCTATTTCTGCACATATATATTCTGTTATAGTGGCTATGGCAGTCTGTGTACTGCGCTTACTCAAGAATCCATTTTGATGAGTGTTCAGAAAATTTACATTACTTAGGTGTTCTAGCAGTCTGTTTTTCATCACAATTTCAAAGATCTTCGAACATGCAGTTAGCACCGAGATGGGTCTATAATTACTTGGCTCGTTTTTCGGACCATCCTTATGAATCGGAACAATTTTTGCTATCTTTAGAACATTGGGAAAGGTTCCTTCCGACAAATGCTTGTTTATCAATTTGGATATTATAGAGCAACCAGAGATTTCACTTCCTTAATAATTTTAGGTTTTATATTGTCGTGTCCTTGCGAGGCATCTGACTTTAAAGTAGAAATAATATTTTCGATTTCTTTAGGAGATGTTCGTCTAAGATACATAGATGCAATTTTATTTGTTACTTTCTGTTGATAATTGGCATGATTTGGATTAATTTTTACTTTTTCAACAATCTTTACAAAGTAATCCGCAAGTACATTAGCTATAGTGCTTGCATCATGGTGTACAATTCCATTTTCATCTTTCATTGACCTAATTGAATTTTTATTTGCATCATTTGGATTGAGCGTTTTGCTTATAATATCAAATTGTTTTTGATTGAACCATCGGCTTTCTCGAATAACCTTTGATTGTGAATTTTCTTATTATGACTTTTCATGTTGTTGACTTGCCTCTGAAGATCCTTGAATGTTGATTCCAGACAGTGAGACAAGGGTTTTTCTTATAGAGTGTATAAGCCTTGTCTCTCCTTTTAATCAAAGTATCAAGCTCCTTTGTATACCATCCTTCATTTATATTGGTAGTGTAAGTTTTTCTGTAGTTGTAGTAGCGCTTTTCAATTGTCTTTTCATAGTATTGATAAGGTCCTCAAAAGTTTCTATGCTTGTAGTCTCAATTTCATTTTTCAAATTTTCCTTTAGAGCTCTGAAGTTAATTATGGTTGTTTTATATTTTTGCTTTTCCTTTTCTGTAAGGGAGCCGGTATGATCATAGACAGCACTTTATGATCAGTGATGTGATGGTCTTCTAGTTGGATCTCTTTTGGTAGATTAATGTCTGAAATTATATGATCAATTATAGTTTTTGTATTATTGTTAGTATCAACTCGTGTTGCTGCGTCTTCATGTATACTATTATGTATTTTATAGCCATTGGACTTAATGACCTGCATATATTCTTTTTTGTATTATTACTGGCAAGGAGGTTTATATTCATGTCGCCTATAAGTATCATGGTGCTGTGAACAGAGAGTAAATTATCTAGTTTATCAAGAAAGGGCTGGATACCTGATTCAGGTTGCTTGTATACTACCCCAAGTTTCAGGTTCAGGTCCCATAGATGCAGTATGAGTATATTATTATCATTTTCGCCATCTTCATGCAAAATTGTATGATTGTCTATTTCCTTCTGTAAATATATAGCCACACCTCCTCCACGGGTTTCACGACAAGAATGTACAGCAACATAGTTTCTAAATTTTATATTTGAGGTTTCGTTGGAATATAACCAGGTTTCTGTCAGGACCAAAATATTAGGTCTTCTATTTTGTAGCAGAATTTCAACTTCATCTACCTTATTTCTAATACTACGTATATTCAGATACATTACTCTAATTGGGCTCTTTTTAGTTTTTTTATTAAGAGCTTCCACATCCTCAACAGTGTTTACTATTTCTATTTTACTAAGTTCAGATTTTTTTAAAGTTTTTCCGTTTTTGATCCATACAAATGAATACCCCTTCTCTTTTTTCAATTGCCTAGCTTTGGAAAATATCTCCTGATTTGTTTTAGTGAGATCATGTGCAATATAAATAGTTTTGTTTTCACTATAACCAAGATCAGAAGTAGAAATGTTTTTGGTTTTTTTCGCTCTGAAACATTCCAGTTTATCTGTTTCTCTTTCAAACTCAACTTTTATGGGGGGAGATGAGCCTATTTCATTTTTTCCAAGTCTATGGCATTTATACTCACAGTTTGCTACTTTGAGGTGCTTCAGAACCTTTTGAACTATTTTCCGGACATCTTCATCTTTACTTTCAACAGGAATCTCATACATCACAGCATTTCTTTCTAAAAGTTCCTGTTCAGCTTTATTCTTCTCCACTTGTGAAGCCTTCATGACTGCTTTTATCTCTTTTATTTCTTGTTGGAGTTGTTGATTTAATTTCATTCATTTTTCAGTACCCAGAAGGTCCACCTCTGTTATTAATGACACTTTGGCATCGTCGTGGCATGCTCAATATTAAATTGTCTATTACATTTTGGCCTAAGTCATTCCAAGCCCCCTGAACTGCTAGTCGAAGCTCCTGTTCATGATGGAAGACGTTTTGACGCAGGAGATTTCTTTTTAGAGTGTCCCACACATGCTCGATGGGATTCAGATCTGGTGAGCAGGATGGCCATGGGAGAAGATAGATATCATTCTCTTCAAGAACGTTCAAGACAACTCTTGCACGATGAGGAGGGGCATTTTCTTGTTGGAAGAGTGGATTTTGACCCATTGTTTGGAAATACGGTAAAACTACAGGTAAAACTATCTCATTTGCGTATAAATTTTCCGTGAGGTTGTTCTGTATGAAAACGAGGTCAGTTCTTCCACCAAGGCGTATACCTCTCTAAAACATCACTGATCCGCCTCCCTGTCTAACAACTTCTCGAGCATGCTGAAGACGGTTTTGCTTTCCAGGTTCCCTCCATATTCGAATTCTTCCCGAATCGGGATAATAACTAAATCTAGATTCATCACTGAAGAGAACTGTGGCCCACCTCTCTTGATCCCAGTTTACGTGTTCTTGGCACCAAGCTGAAAGAGCAGCGCGATTTCCATGGGTCAGTTGTGGAACTCTTAAAGGACGTCTGGAGTGAAGTTGACCTTCGTGTAGTCGATTCCTCACAGTTTGGTCGGAAATTTGTACATTACGAACTCGTGATAGCTTTTGAGCTAATTGAGATGCTGTGGTAGTATGATCTCTTTTGGCTTGTAAAACCAAAAATCGGTCTTGGGCGAATGTAGTATTCCTGAAACGACCTGTATGGCGTTCTTCTACGCTACCTGTTTCACAAACGGTTTATGACACTTGGGCTACTTCCCAGAACCCTGGATACTTCCCGTTGTGAGCTCCCAGCTTGGATCATGCCAACGGCTCCTAACATCTCTTCTCTTGTCAAATGTCTTTCCATGGTCGAATCACAAAACTTGAATCTTTTATTTGTGCTTACAACAGAAACAAAGTGCCAACTAACTGATTGCAAACACTGAAAGCATTTTTAGTTTTTCATAAAAAAAAACTGAAATCTGTTGCGGCACTCTACATTATTTGGTGAGAAATTGATGAAGGTGTTCATTTCTTAAAAAAAACATCCATATTGATCGTTCTGGATACGATATATTGATATTGAGAAGTGTACCTTAGACTTTTTGAGGTGTTATATATATATATATATATATATATATATATATATATATATATATATATATATATATATATATATATATATATATATATCATCATGTTCCATCGACCATACTGCATCCTGCCCAGTTCCATTTCAATTGGAGAATTGCTTCAACAGCGTCTTTCACTCCGTTTCTGTTTCTGATAGTCTGGTTAGGTATTCTGTCTCCAAGCATCGATCTGTCTATTCTCCTTTGCATCACTTGTATTCTGCTGATGTTTCTTCTCGTCAACGTGATTGTTTCCGCTCCATATGTCAAAGCAGGAAGAACATACTGATCGAAAACCTTTCTACTCAGACACACAGGAATTTCGGATTTGAGTATGTGCCGCAAATTTCCGAAAGCTGCCCAAGTCGAACCTATTGTCCTCTGTATTTCGTGAGTTTGATTATCCCGCCTGATACCGATCTCATGTCATGTACTTGTATACATGCAACTGCTCCATATTTGTGTCACTTATTTTCAATGAGTCATTTAGAGCAAGATTTGTCATATACTGGGTTTTCATCATGTTAGGCCGAACTCACTCAAGTCCTTGTGTACTAGTTGAAGCATAGTTTGCCGTTCTTTTACGTTGTCTGCTATCAGGACAAAACAATATATATATATATATATTATCGAAATCGAGCCAATTCATCAAGGAGATACATATAAATATCTAGGATTTTGTCAAGAGAAGACAATTAACCATAGCAGCACTAAAGAAAATATTAGAAGTTCATATTACAAAAGACTTAGAATCATCATCAAGAGTCATTTAACTAGTAAAAACCTTTTCAGAGCTCAACTCCTATGCAGTTCCAATTCTTACATCTTCTTTTGGAATTATTAAATGGTCTAAAACTAATCTAAATGAATTACAATGTCAAACGAGGAAAATGCTCTGTAAATATCATAAGCACCACCCTTAGTCAGCTGTTCAGAGAGTTACACTACCTAGACATCTTGGAGGTCGTGGATTAACTGATTTGAATAATCTTCATAGTAAACAGATTTTTCATCTACGTTCCCATTTTCATGATAAACAGAGAACGTCTAAATTACATGATATTGTTGTTGCTTCAGATTATAATCTTACACCTCTGAACTTGACAATGCAAAAGGTAGATTTTGATATATTTGATGATAATTCTGAAAGAGAAAGTTGGATGCAGAAGGAATTACACGGAAAGCACCCTAAAGAATTGAAAAATGATTATATTGATGAAATTGCATCGAATAAATGGTTAGTTCCTGGAGAATTGTTTGCTGAAACAGAAGGCTTGGCAATTGCGATCCAGGATCAGGTTGTTTTCACGAGGAATTATAGAAAACACATCATCAAACAAAAATAGATGATTCTTGCCGTAGATGTTTCTGTTCTTCAGAAACAGTTTTTCATATATAATCATCTTGCTCAGTCCTTGCTTCAACAGATTATTTAGAAAGACATAATGCCGTCGCTAATATTATTCATTTTAATCTAGGAATTAAACATGACCTAATTCCCAAAAGAAAAAAAATTTCACAAATATGAACCTGAGATTATTTGTGAAAATGACAAATATAAACTTTATTTTGATAAAACAATTCTTTGCAACAGAGCTGTAAAACACAATAGACCAGATATCATTCTTAATGATAAACAGAATCAAATAACATATATAATTGATATTGCTATACCCGACACACATAATATACAAAATAAATACAATGAAAAAATTTCTAAATATATGATCCTTGGCGACGAGATTAAAAAATGTGGAAAATGAAGAAATTTGTATTCTACCGATTATTATTTCCACAACAGATGTTATTCCTAGAAATCTTCACAAAAGTATTGAGATTTTGGGTCTGAAGAAAAATTTGTTTGAACAGTTATAAAAGATAACAGTCATCAAATCTTGTAATATTCTTCGTAGGTTTCTTTCCGAAAAAAATAATGAGGTAGAGTCATAGGTTTTCTCTTTAGTTTATACTGCTCAGAATCTCATTTCATATTTTATTTATTTGTTTATATAAATGTAATATAATTAACTAACAATTTTGTCATATTTATATTCAGAGCAGTATTCTATTCGATCGTTCACCACTTCACACAAAGGAAACTATTAATGAGTAACATTCAGTGTTACTTGACTAAGTTCCGTACACTGGATTTTTCCGGGGAGAAAGCCTCTGACACTACTCGTTGGTACATTGATATTATTGTCTGATGATGCTATAGTATGTATATATTCTGGTAGATTGATATATTCTCATAACATTTAACGTTATCCTAATATATAATTATTCCATGATATGTTTTGATTATAATCATTGCCTGGCAATGGTTTCAATTACCGGGTGGTGGATTCATATTTTTTCATGAAATCAGTTTGATTGCATGAACAGATATAAAACCCCCTATATATATATATATATATATATATCTTACCTTAAGTTTCTTCGTTTCGCCGAACCCAACATTTTTTTTCCAAATAATTGTAGAACGTCTCGATCGATAGTAACCATATTCGATATGCGTAGTCGGGTGCGTTATTCACGTTTTTTAGTGATCCACTCAATGACCTTGACGTTTTACAAGTGTCCCTAAAAACTCGAACGTGTTATTAATCAACCATAATTACAATACAGGAGTTAATCCTCTTTGAGAAATTAAATTGGACCCTTGGCATTACTTCATGGTCATTTTTGAAGGAGATGGCCGCATTTAAAACTCTCATATGTAACTCTTCCTGGGTGTCAATTGGATAAGAGTAAACTCTAGATTTTAAAGCACCCCAAAGAAAGATGTCGCATGGTGTGAAGTCGGGAGATCGTGCTGGCCAACTTGCAGGAGCATCAGCTCCTCTTCCGATCCAATGATTCGCATACTGTGCATGTAAGAACTCGCGAACCGCTAAAGTGAAGTGAAGAGGTGCAGTGTCTTACATGAACCACATTCCTGCACGTAGTAATACTGGAATATCATCCAACAAATCCGGAAAAATTTCTTGCAAACAATTCAATAATGAAATTGTCATTTACTGAAATCCATACGTTAATTTTGAATTGATTCTGATGATGTGTACTTGTAAAAGCATGTGTATTTTCGACACTGTGCACGTGTACATTGTGAAGGTTAGTGATGGCAGACCTAGTAAAAGTGCATTCGTCAGTAAATAGAATTTTCCTACCGTAGTGGAGATCCTGAGTTATCTTCTCTTGGATAAATCGGCAGAAAGTTAGGCGATTCTCAGGATCGTTGGGAAGAAATTCCTGAACTTTCTGAATATGATAAGGATGAATTAATTGTTCCTTCAAGACATCAAAAATCATTGTTTTTGGAACGATCAACTGCAACCGAAACGCCGCTTGCTTAATCGTGGATTTTCTTCAACCATGTCCAAAATTTGTTTTTCGCGTTCTACCGTCCTTACTGTTCGTTGTTGTCCTCGATCCAAATTTCTGGGCTTGAAGCAACCATTCTCGCGAAGGCACCTTTCCAAATTTCCAAACGTTTGGTGGTTCGGCACTATGCGATCTAGAGATCTTTCAGCATATACTCTCTCGCTTTCACATCCATTGCCTTGACAAATTCCGTACACCATAACCTTATCAACCATTTTAGAGTTACTGTTCATCTCCGTTCCTAATAGTGATGAAAAATAACAAATATAACCAGTTAAGAAATTAAGGAACACTATTATGTCAACAATTGGTTGTCAAGCCTAATAAAATGACGATCTGCCAGACTACAGAAATAAATCCAAAGCCAACATGGTCAAATATGATATTTTTGAATTGCTAGCTAGTTGAAGAAATGAAATCATTACATTGAAAAACTGTTTTTTGTGACTGAATCACCCATCATATCTAAATTTCTCAAGAGACAAATAGTTTGATAATTAGCGTAACTACTTAATGTCCGAAACAGTTTTGCTCAAACGCAGACAGTTGAAAAGGTATGATTGATTAAAAACACGTTCGAGTTTTCAGGGACACTTGTAAAACGTCAAGATCATTGAGTGGAGCACTAAAACACGTGAATAACGCACCCGATTCCTTCTCGAATTATTTGAAAAATAAGAAAAAAAACTTTTGGGTTTGGCGACCTCTAGCGGCCAAACGACGAAACTTTTCAGATAGGTAAGTTGGCCTAAATCGACTTATTTCGAGTTGAAGAATCTGTGATATAACGTTTTACACGCAATTCACGGATACTCTGTATATTAGAACTAAATGAATTTGTTCTTTTTGTTCTTTTGAATTCAAATATTCACTTTTGTGGAGAAATTATTTTCATTATTTCACAATTTTTTTCTATTTTGAGAATAATTTTCATTAAGGGAGAAGGTGTCATGTACCCATAGACCATAACAAAAAACTTCCAATTCAGAACAATGCAAATCCTACATTCTGCATTAATTAACCCAATAATAAAACCGTGAAAATGTGTGGAAGCTTCACATTTGAAACAGACGAGATTTCAAGTGCGAAAAAATCCCTAACAAATTGTGGCAATTTATACAGATTTCGCGATTCTCGTGATTTTCATGTATAACTTCAGCTTGAAAAAAACGCAGTGTGACCCTAGTATAAATCATTAGTCTCACAACTTATTGAAAGGTATGTCTTTTGGTTCGATTAGATATATTTCATGATCATTATACAGGGTGTCTATTATAAACGGTGCCAAACTTCAGGAGGTGATAATACAAGTTATTTGCAACAAAAAATGTACTATATAATTTTTTCGAAAATTTGATAATTATCGAGTTATTTAACACTTCTTGATTCAACGAAATTTTTTCATTTCTCCATATAAACAAGAATATATCTGTTATTCTTACAGCAGAAAGAACATTGAATTTGCTATGAGATAGGTAAGTATTTATGGTTAAAAATTCTGGATGTTATAGAAGCCTTATAGAAAAATTGTGAAATGAACAAAATTAGTAGTACACTCTTGTTAGCTATACAAACAAATAACATATCTCGATATTCAATGTTTGACGAACTAGGCATGTATTCTTTTCTTCGAAAAAAATAGAACCGTAAAAGATGAAAATATAAACTTCAATTCATGAATTCATTCAATGACAGTTCCTGTCAAATTCTAAATATTTTTATTTGTTTTAAATTCAAGCTATAAAAGCCTACTGTGATTCATTCGTTTACGATTCTTTTTCTAATTTCTTGTTATAATCCGGAAAAATCAATTATTCCTAGTTTCTTAAACGTTCAATCTCCAAATATATTATTTATTTATCCCTTATTATTATTGAACAGTCATTTGTAGAATTGTTTAGATGCTCCAGTGAAACTAGCTTATTTGTGATCGAAGAATTAGAGAATTCAATGTTCTTACTCTTATTCTTACCCATGATATTACTGGGAAAAAAATAGTAAGCTCAAAAGTTGATATACCATTCAAAAGCCAGATGAATGTAGTAGTTTTTCCAAAAAAAAACAGTTGTTTATCGACCAGTTTTCAGTGATACAGCTAACAAGAAAATACCTTTAATTTTGTTCATTTCTAAAGTTTTTTGATTTAGCCTTTCGCAGCACCCGGTATACAAGATTTTTCTTATCATAGATATACACCTATCTTATAGCAAATTCAATGCTCTTTCCGATAGTATGATCAGATTCGATGTAGCTGTAAGAATTACAGAGCTATTTTTGTTTCTATAGAGAGAAGCAAAAAATTTCGTAAAATCAAGAACTATCAAATAACTTAATAATTATCAACTTTTAGACATAATGTTATTGAACTTTTTTTGTTACAAATGACTTGTACTATCACTTCCTGAAGTTTGGCACCTTTTATAGTTGACACCCCGTATAGTGTGTTCCAACGAAAATTTTCCACCAGCTCTATCTCAAGATTCACTGATTTTTGCGGAAAAAGCTTAGGCACGTCAATTTTTGATAGGAGGGAGACCAATTACTGAGTTCAATCAACCTGCTATCCCCAGCAGAACCTACTCTGTGGCAAAAATAAAATCCGGAAATTTGAAATAAAACGCAATAATCTTAATCTACTTCAATAACAATTGTAGGAACTACAGTCTGGGACGTTTTTCACGGAAAACTCGATATGAATGGATAATAGCTAAATTATTATTATTCCCAGTTTGAAAAGAAAGTATTACCTGCCTTCAGGGGTAAGAAGGACTAAATTGTCTTTTCCCTTTAAAGGAAAAGGATATCCCAAGGAAACATCTAGCCACGTCGACCTTAATACTCAAAAGCACTATATATCGTTGAATTTATAAACTATATCCGCCTCAGAGACGGATGTTCAGTTCGAAGGGTTAATTTAGTGGTGAATGTTGGTTTAATACTCGTAACGAGTGTGTACTAGCCAACGACCCGTCGATTCCGTGGCTGTCGTTCATTAAAGGACGTTCAAGTTCAACGGTGTCAACTCTGATACATCTACAGTAATATCACTACACAAATGATTTCAACGGCGATACTGAATTAGGAAATCTTTATTGCTGTCAGTAAAACGAAATGGCTCTTTGTTTTTCTTTTCTATTTGACAAAATAGTACTTTTCTACAAGATTAAAACTTCATTGGAGTTTTTACTATGTTTTTACCATGAATAAATTGTTACTTTGGTTTCGAATTCTCTTTCGTAAATGTATGAAAAAATACTTTCACAATGATAAACGAGACTTTGAAATCGCGGTAACAGTGATATATTAATTTATCTTCATCTATTGCACAATTTTTCAACAAAAGCATCGTTTCTGGCATTTTTCCAGAAGTACTAAAGAGTGCAATTGTGATGCCCGTTTATATTGGCTCTAGCAAAAACAATGTTAATAACTACAGACCGATCTCTTTGATATCCAGTTTCAGTAAGGTATTTGAAAAACTTCTGAGAAAACGTATTTGTTCATTCAGTGGTAATTAAAACTACTCTCTGATAACCAGTATGGATTTCAATAAAATAGATCTATGCAAGACGCCATTACGGTACTAGTATCTCTTATTACAGAAACCATTGATAGAAAAATCCAGCATTATATATTTTCATCGACTTAGAAAAGGCCATCGATACTTTGGAACACGAGGAACTCTTAGTAACATTAGAACCGACTTGGTTGGAGAGGACCAGCTTACAAATTGATGAGCAGTTATCTAACTGAAAGAAGACAGGTTTTTAGGAATTCGAATATGTATAGCGATGCCAAAGAGGTTAATTGTGGTGTACCTCAGGGTATTGCACTTGGCCCGATACTGTTCCTCCTGTATATCAATGAAGTGTTTTCTATCAAAGTTCGAGGCACGCCTATAAGTTTCGCAGATGCTTCTGATGTTTGATCTAAACTTAAAACAAACGCAGAGAGCGATTTCCATAAAATAATGTTTTTTTCACCGCAAAGACATTTACAAGTTACGAGAATGGCTTACCCTCATTTGAGTTCCTAGATGTTGGGCCCAATGGTAGTATCGTTCACATAGGGACAAGAATTTCGAGTGCACAATAACGTTATAATCATGTTACGTGGTTTCTTCGATTTCGGTTCAGTTGGAAGGCGCCATTCTGCAGTTTGTTGACTGGTTGGCATGTCAATCTCATAAATTCATGTCTCATCACTAGTTACAATGCGTTCTATGAATGTGGGGTCGAAATTGACTCTTTCTAGCGACTGTTATGCGATTCAGTTTTTGAAAGAAATTCGAGTCTCTCGGAACTAACCGGGCGGTAACGCGTTTTATGCCCAAGCAATCATTCAAAATGGTACGAACTGATTCGTGAAATATAGAAAGTTCATTGCCTAATTGATGATTTTCAAATACCATTTCCTTCACTTAATCGATGTTTACACCAGTTGAAGTTGTTGATAGCTGACAAATCTTTCACCACATCTCGACCGCTGTTGCAAACAATTATTCAAGTGCCCTGTTCGATCCCCCGAACGTTGGCGATTACTGTGGACAGTGTATCTCTATCTTCCGCCATTCTAAAAAGGTCACCTGCATTTCGAATGCCGGTCCACGCTCTTATGTTACTAAGCCATGACATCTGTTTTCGACATACACCACGTTTTTCTTCTATTTTCCCCTTCATGATCAACTGAATCAAGCGGTATTTGTCTCCTTGTATTATATGACCCAGATAAGATATTTTGCGGCATTTTATCGTTATGAATAGTTGTCTTTTTGTGACTAGTTTAATGTTACTCTCGTCTAAAAGTTTTAGTATCTCTGTCGTTATTTGGTCCGGGCTTAGTGATTTTCGGCCAGGTGCCACAAAGATGGCATGTAGTACTTCCTCGTCAAGTATTTCTGGGCCTTTCATATTTGCGTCGTTGTTTGGCAAGAGAGGTCTGTCGTAATAAAATAATTCATTTGTATAGTTTTCCCATGTGTGTCTGATTTCCTGTTCCTCTATTATAGGTAGATTTGATGAATCAGAGTAGTTGGTTCTGATTTTTTGTGTATACCAGAAATATCTTTAGTTTTTTGTGCATGCAGAAATTATCATTCTTCCTTTCAAGTTTCTCCATTTCTCGGCACATTTTTTTCATCCATATTTTCTTGGCTTTCTTGACTTCGTACTTGATGATCTTCTGCAGTCTTTTAAATTCTTGATTGGTACTTTTAATCTTATCCTTTCCATCAGCGCCAAGATATCGTCGGTTATCTACCTTTTTTTCATTATGTTCCTTGATGGTTGTAGGTGACTTTTACATGTCTTGGTCAGTGTGCTCTTCAGTCCCTCCGACAGCAGTCGAACTTTCGCTATGTCATTGTGTTTCAATTTGCCGAGTTCAGCATTTACCTCTTGCTGAACTGTTTCTCTTACTTCCGATTGTTCTAGTTTCTCAAGATTTAGTGCTTTACAGGGTCTCTTAAGGCACACTAATTTAAGCTTTAGTTTTATGTCTGCCACTAAGGGTATATGATCGTACACAACATATGCTCCAGGGTAGAGTGTCACTTTTTTCACACTGTTCCTGTTTATCTATTTGAATTCTAATGGGTTCCTGTTCGTTGATTTCCGCTGGTGATATCCATGTATAAAGACGTCTTTTAGGAAGTTTAAACCATGTTATCGTGATAACCATGTCATTTTCCTGGCAAAATTCAAACAGTCTATCACCTCGTCGATTGTTTAAGCCTAATCCAAAGCTTCCGACCAAGTCAGTTCTTCGGCCCTGCCCAATCTTTGTGTTGCGATTGCCAAGTAATAGTGTCAGGTCATCACTACTGAGTTCCCCTAGTAGTTTAGTAAGTAGCTCATACATGTTCTCTACCTTTTGGTCGTAACGACTATCTGATATTGGGGCATAAATTTGAATTATGTTAATCTTAAATGGTTTTGAATCTAACCAAACAACTGCACGTGTTTTTTATAGGGTCGATTCACTTTAAGCCTTCTCTAACTTCTTCAGCGATCCGGCACACCAAATCAAATTCTTCGTTCGATATTTTAATCCATCGTGAAAATCGCAAAACACACTTGTGATAACTGACTATATCGAACACTATGCACAAACTAAATGACATATCGCGTCCGAACTCCACATCAGTATGGAAAATAAAAAATAGCAACAACCAAAATTTTGACAATCTTTTTAAACATATTTTTCAAATAATCATTCCCGGTACTTTTTCGACCGAATGTACTTCCATAAGTGGTACACAAAAGAGAAGCTGTTACCCTACTTCTAAGTATCAAATTTCTTTTTATATAACTTCAAAAACCACTGAGATATTGGTGCTAAACTTATAGCGAAAATTTTCAGAATTTCTAAATAACTCGTAAACAAAAAAAAAGCTATCTTGAATTCGTCTATTCCTTACGCAAAAAGAACTCGGGGAAGGTGGGTTCAATTACCGCGATTCACAATATTTCACATAACTGTACTACTAAATTTGGTGTCCCAAATTCGATGTTCTGTTTGTTTGTTATTCCTTTTAACGTGCTCTATTTCCGCCTTTCGGTCAATAACACGCCGGGGAATTCTGTCACCTCACTAACCCGGGAATTTTGCCGAACCCCTCTCGTGTCGAGGGAAGGGATCTTTAATGTCCAACACATCTGTTAGACAGGACCGACGGCTTTGCATCTCCTCCGAAAGATAGATACTCAAGCGATTTCCAGAATCCAAAAATCGCACCGACTTTGTGGGGATTGAACCCAGGTAACTCTCTCACATACTATGAATTGCGCTTTTAAGGAAGGAATTTTTCCTGATGCCCTCAAATTGGCGGTGGTCAAGCCATTGTATGAAAAAGGGAATATTGATGAATTGGAAAACTATCGCCCTATAAGTTTGTTAACCTCATTCTCAAAACTATTTGAAAAGATTCTCGCCAGGCGAATTCTACAGTTCCTAAAAAAATTTAACATTTTAACTAAAAATCAGCATGGCTTCATAAAAGATGAAAACACCGATACAGCAATTTTTTAATTAACCCAAGCCATTGTTTTGGCATTAGAGAAGGATGAATACCCTGTGGGACTTTTTTTGTATTTAAAGAAGGCTTTTGATCGAGAGGTTCATAAACCTCTCCAGGTGTGGCATTAGAGACAATCAACAGAAACAGATTAAAAGTTATTTGGGTAATAGGAAACAGATAACGATAAATGTAGATGGTACTTCCCACAGATCTGAGGAAGAGCTACTCACTGTGGGAGTCCCTCAAGGTAGCATTTTAGGGCTGCTTCTTTTTGTGATTTATATAAATGATTTTCCTGCGATGATTGAGGGAGAAACTCAGAGAATGGTTCTGTTTGCAGACGACATTAACATTTTGGTTCAGCTTTAAATTTAAATTCCTCGATAAACAAATCAGCCTCTACACTATTGAATACTGACAGATGGTGTACTGAAAATGGTTTAATTTTGAACACAGTAAATACGAAATATGTATTTTTTGCAGATAGAGGAAGGTCTTTTGGTGGAGAATCATTGCCTTTTGGGGGTGATGATGTTCAGGTTAAGCAAAGCATCAAATTCTTGGGGATAAACTTGGATCAGTGCCTCAAATGCGTCAATCATTTTGAACAGCTTAGAAAAAACTAAACATTTTTTTCCTTAGAATCTTAAAACATCAAGTTCATTTTGAAGTTCTAAAAATAATTTTTTATGCCAATTTTCAGTCTCGCATGACGGAATAATTTTCTGGGGCAGTAGTACTCGCGATAATGATATTTTTGTTGCACAAAAATGTGCTATGAGAATCATTTTCGGTTTGAAATTCAGAGAATCTGGCCGAGGCATCTTTAAGGGAAATAATGTAAACGGCATGTTTATTCACAAACTACTCCTGTTTGTCCATGGGCATACTCAGTATTTTCAGAGCTGCAGAAACACTAATTCAACTCGCAAAATTGATCCATATTTCTATCCAATTCATTCTACATCATTTACAGAGAAACGTTCGAGCAATAGGGCTGTAAAAATGTTCCACACCATTCCAAAAAGGCTTCAAAATATTGGTAATTCCCGACTTCTCAAGAAGAGTATATACAATTTTATAAAAGAATGTGAACCGTATAGTATTAAGGAATTTGAACCCTTCTGACATAAATGCAGATGAAAGATTACATTCATTTTGTTATGTCCCTTTCATTCTTGATCTGACGATTTTTCTTTCATTGTAACTTGATCCTGTGATGTAGTTGTAACTTTGATTTTTTAGCTATGATGATAAGTTGTAACTTGTACCTGTGATATAGTTGTAATGAGCTCGAAAATAAATTCTATTCTAAAGCAACTAACCATATCATATTTTTCACGGTATTCAAAATTCACTTGAGCAGCAATTTTTCAATGAACGAAGTAATAAATATTGAACATAGAATAAAGTATGCACACTAAAAATTTCGCCTATAATTGTTTCAAAGGCAACGTGATATATTGGATTCATATCAAATGAACGCTATGTAGTATCATCATAAATGCCCAAATATATCAATTATGAAGATATACGTATGCATAGTTTCAACAAGGCCGTTACTGCACATGGTTTCATTATTTTGAACGATATTTCACCACCGCTTTCACAAAATTTCAGGAAAAATCAAATTTTTAACGATATAATCGCATTTTCAGATAGTGTTTTATATATACAGGGTGCTTCAACGAAAACTAAACAGAGGCTATATCTCCCTAGATATTCATTTCTGATCAAAACGCAAAAACAGGTCAATCATTGTTTCAAGGGGGACATCTTCTGGGGTTCAAAACATGCCTGAAATATCAACCCCCTGAGCGGGGGTTGCAATCCTTGAACATTTTGAATAAGCAAGATGGGTCGAGTGATGACTCAGAAGAAAGGTGGTATCTTTGTCTACATCGCCTTGATCGAATTTCCATTTTCAATTGAAAACTGTAAAAGATACAGGGTGAGCAACTGAAAGATAGGGAAGACTATTTCCCTGAGACTATTCAAGTTTCAGTGAAGTTAAACGGAACAGATCCATGCTGATCAATAGGAGTCATCATCGAGTACCATCCTCATCTCGAATTTCCCCTGGAACAGGGGTGACAACCCTTGAAAATCGGAAGAGGGTAGATGGGTCGAGTGATAACTCGAAAGAAAGGTTCATAATCATTCAGCGGCTCAACCAGTAATTTTGATGGAGAACGAAAACTTGCACACCATTGTAGAAACAAACAAAAATCCTTTCTCAGAAGGTTATAACTGGACCTATCTTCTGCTTTAAAAATAACACAGGGTGGTCACCCCATCTCTAAGGGTTGGAATTTGAGATGTTAATAGTGTTTCGGAAGATGACAGCTTCTGATCTGGAATGAATCTGTTCCATTTTTTTGCACTAATACTTGAATAGATCAGGGCGATAGATAGCCTCCTCTATTTTTCAGTAGCTCACTCTGTAATAATACAGTTTTCAATCAAAAATGAAAATTCGTCCACCGGAATGCAGACAAATATAATACCTTTCTTTCGAGGTATCACTCGACCCATCTACCCTCTTCCAAATTTTCAAGGGTTGAAATTCGAGGTGAGGATGGTACTTGATGATGACTGCCATTGATCAGCGTGGATCTGTTCCATTTTACTTTACTGAAACTTGAATAATCTCAGGGAAATAGTCTACCCTATCTTTCAGTTGCTCACCCTGTATCTTTTACAGTTTTCAATTAAAAATGGAAATTCTTCAAGGCAATGTAAACAAAGATACCACCTTTCTTTTGAGTCATTCAACATTCGAAATGTTCAGGATCGCAACCCCGCTTAGTGGGTTGATATTTCAGGCAAGTTTTGTACCCCAAAAGATGTCCCCTTGAATATATATATATATATATATATATATATATATATATATATATATATATATATATATATATATATATATATATATATATATATATATATACGGGTGCTTCAACGAAAACTAAACAGAGGCGATATATATATATATATATATATATATATATATATATATATATATATATATATATATATATATATATATATATATATTCATTTCTGATTCTGATCAAAATGTTCAAATAAGTGTTGCTTGGTCTTAATGAACATGATGCATCGATATATAAACACCTCAAAAAGTCTAGGAACACTTACCAATATCTTTAAAATATGAATTTGATGATTCGATTTTATAGAAATCTTTCGGTTTTTGTTAGGTTGTATTATATATAATGTATTCTCAAGAAAACAAAATAATATTTGACTTCTCCATTCTCCTTCTCTATTATAAAAAAAATTTGAAATTTGAAAACGACAAAATTTGGTAAAACACAAAAAAAAATCCTGAACTGATACTTTCGAAAGGATATGGAAGCACTTATATTTTTCAGTACCCAGGAGGTCCACCTCTGTTATTAATGACACTTTGGCATCGTCGCGGCATGCTCAATATTAAATTGTCTATTACATTTTGGCCTAAGTCTTTCCAAGCCCCCTGAACTGCTAATCGAAGCTCCTGTTCATGATGGAAGAAGTTTTGACGCAGGAGATTTCTTTTTAGGGGGTCCCATACATTCTCGATGGAATTCAGATCTGGAGAGTAGGATGGCCATGGTAGAAGATCGATATCATCATCTTCAAGAACGTTCAAAACAACTCTTGCACGATGAGGAGGGGCATTATCTTGTTGGAAGAGTGGATTTTGACCCATTGTTTGGAGATACGGTACCACTACAAGTAAAACTATCTCATTTGCGTAAGAATTTCCCGTGAGGTTGTTCTGTATGAAAACGAGGTCAGTTCTTCCACCAAGGCGTATACCTCCCCCAAACACCACTGATCCGCCTCCCTGTCTAACAACTTCTCGAGCATGCTGGAGACTGTTTTGTTCTCCAGGTTCCCACCATATTCGAATTCTTCCCGAATCGGGATATTAACTTAATCTAAATTCATCACTGAAGCAAACAGTGCCCACCCTCTCTTGATCCCAGTTTACGTGTTCTTGGCACCAAGCTAAACGAGCAGCGCGATTTCCATGGGTCAGTTGTGGAACTCTTAAAGGACGTCTGGAGTGGAGTTCACCTTCGTGCAGTCGATTTCTCACAGTTTCATCGGAAATTTGTACATTATAAACTCGTGATAGCTCTTGAGCTAATTGAGATGCTGTGGTAGTACGATCTATTCTGGCTTGTAAAACCAAAAATCGGTCTTGGGCGACTGTAGTAATCCTGAAACGACCTGTATGGCGTTCTTCTACGCTACCTGTTTCATTGAAGCGCGACCATAAACGGTTTATGAAACTTGGGCTACTTCCCAGAACCCTGGATACTTCCCGTTGTGAGCTCCCAGGTTGGAGAATGCCAACGGCTCGTAACATCTCTTCTCTAGTCAAATGTCGTCTTTCCATGGTCGAATCACAAAACTTGAATCTTTTATTTGTGCTTACAACAAAAACAAAGTGCCAACTAACTGATTTCAAACACTGAATACATGGAATGATTATAAAGCAGCGTCGCATCTGCTGCATTTTTAGTTTTTTATAAAAAAAACTGAAATCTGTTGCTGCACTCTATACATTATTTGGTGAGAAATTGATGCAGGTGTTCATTTCTTAAAAAAAATCATCCATATTGATCGTTCTGGATACGATATATCGATATTCAGAAGTGTCCCCTAGACTTTTTTGAGGTATATATATATATTTGTACAACTGCCAGCGAAAAGAATACGATGATGGTGGAATATACAGGATGTTCCATTCAAAAAATTATAGGTTTGGGTTATAACTCAACAATCGTTCCCCCTAAAAAAAACAGTTATGCATGCCAATGAACTCAACAAAGCTCTACAAGAAGCAGTTTTTACCTTTGCGCTAAGTTATGGATTGACTGAGATACGAGTGTTTTCCGAAAGTGGAACATTTCGATAATCAGCCTGTATCTCGAAAACGAAGACGGCTATGAAAATTCTGTAAACGGCATCTTTCGTTTCATTAGAAAGTAGCAACACTTCGCGCAAACCAGATATTTCTATCTTCAATAGTTTAGGAGATTCCATTCAAATACATCGAATTTAAGACAACTATACAGTTTTCAAATTATATCTTGTATTTGAGTTGTGGAGGTCGTTACTTGATGTAGATCCATGATAAAAACGAGATAAAAAACACATCATGATCATGGAAAATCCTTTGAGTCCACTTTTAGCAGAGATTTTTATGAATAATATTGAACAGAAAATTCATACACATCCACTCATTACCAAATTTCTTTATTGGTATAGATATGTTGACAACATCTTAGTATGTTTCATTGGAACTACTCGTCAATTAGACTTATTTCTTGATTTCATTAATTTCATCTATTTGAACATCAAATTCACGATAGAAATTGAACAGAACGATTCCATTAATTTTTGGACTTGAAAATCACTAAACGAAATAATAATCATGTTTTTCGGTCTTTCGTAAACCAACACATACTGATACAATTATACATAACTACTCATTACATCAAATTCAACACAAAGTTGCAGCTTTAAACAGCATGGTACATCGGTTACTCAATTTACCTCTATCAGTAGAAGATTATAATAAAAGTTAAACATCATCAAACAGATAGCCATTAATAATTCATATAATCCGGATATGATAGATCTAATCATTCGTAAAAACTGTATCAGAAAGAAATAAATGAAGTATATCCTATTCATAAAGACTATAAAATATTCAACAGTTTAACATTCTGCGGTTCTGCAAGTATCACTATTATATTAAATCCTTTCTCGTCAAACAAAATCTTAATATAACTTTCAAAACTTCTAAAAACTTAGGTAAATATATTAAAATAATAAATCTCGTGTTGAAAAATCAAATAAATCAGGAATCTATAAACTCAATTGCGGTTCTTGTGATAAAATTTATATCGGTAGGACCTATAGGAGTTTTGGCATAAGAAAATCTGAACATAAACGTAGCTTCGATAAAAATAAATCTGATTCGAATTATTAAAACCACTTAATAAAAGAAAACCATTAATTCAATAAAAATTTTGACATATTACATATGAAATCAAAAATTTTAAAATTAGATCTCCTAGAAGCATTAGAAATAAATAGATACAAACATTCGGACAAGCTTTTGAATGAGCAGGTAGATGTGAATTATTCACCCTATTTAACTTGTTTAATTAGTTTTCATTACCTTTCATACTAACTGTACAATGACTCAGTGTGGATTTTCCTGTTATTCATCCAACTTGTTCTACGATTTGTTTATAATACCATACTCTTCATTCTGTTTGTCATTTTTGATAGAGCTGCTGTGTCAGCGAAACTTCGTCGAATTTTTTCAAATAAACTGTAGATTAAAGTTAAACCTTGTGTTTTTTATCTCATTTATATCTTGTAACTGTTCTACGCGAAATCTTTTCACCAAATTTTATGCATACAAACCTTCAATTTAGCTTACTTCAGATTACCTGCAAACAATTCAATCTGAAAGTTTATTGACATTCTGAATTACAGGAAACGTACGAAATTCTCGTCAGTGAAGATATTTCGCCTGGCAGCGCAATATTTTCGGATGTCAAAGTGATCGACAAGGATAGCCTCGGGGAGAATTTGCGAATCAGCTGCATGAACCTTCCGGAATACCCAAGCGCCTGTGATTATTTCGATATAAAAACTTTAAGCCGAGGACTGCATTCTTTTCACGGAGCGATTGTACTTCTTGAAAAATTAAGATATGGGGAACAACCAGTGATTCAATTCATGCTGAACGCAACGGTAAGTTACAAAATAATTTTATTCAATTTATGTGAATAGATGGATTTCGGGAATCGGAGAAACTCATGAGACAAATATTTATCCATACCAATCAGATGAAGCAATTTCAAATGCTCTTTGGTATTGTCTTCATTATCTCATGAATTGAATGATAATATTTGAATTGTGGAAGCCGTTACTTGATGTAGATCCATGATATAAATGAGATAAAAACACAAGGTTTAACTTTAATCTACACTTTATTTGAAAAAATTCGACGACGTTTCGCTGACACAGCAGCTTTATCAAGAATGAAAAACAGAATGAAGAGTATGGTATTATAAACAAATCGTAGAACAAGTTGGATGAATAACAGGAAAATCCACACCGAGCCATTGTACAGTTAGTATGAAAAGTAATAAAAACTAATTAAACAAGTTAAGTAGGGGCGAATAATTCACATCTACCTGTTCATTCAAAAGCTTGTCCGAATGTTTGTATCTATTTATTTCTAATGCTTCTAGGAGATCTAATTTTGAACTTTTTGATTTTATATGTAATATGTCAAAGTTTTTATTGAATGAATGGTTTTCTTTTATTAGGTGGTTTGAATAATTTAAATCAGATTTATTTTATCGAAGCTACGTTTATGTTCAGATGTTCTTATGCCAAAACTCCTATAGGTCCTACCGATACAAATTTTATCACAAGAACCGCAATTGAGTTTATAGATTCCTGATATACTTGATTTTTCAACACGAGATTTATTATTTTTAATATGTTTGCTGTGTCAGCGAAACGTCGTCGAATTTTTTCAAATAAAGTGTAGATTAAAGTTAAACCTTGTGTTTTTATCTCATGAATGATAATAATTTGTGTTTCAAATTGAAGAAGAAAGTTGCTGAATGAAAACTGACTGATTTAATGAACATATATATGCTTTAACTAGGTCACATTAAAAATAACACAGTGCGTGAAAATGACACTTCAAAATTCTAACACGCGGGAGACATACCTAGTAAACCTATATCGGGTACGCTGAATCCAGTGGTAACTACCGTTTTTCAAAGTTAGCTCTTGTTTAGCAGATATTCGCCTTTGAAGGTAGCTGCTTTTAGTAGGGTTCGTCGCTTATGACTTCAGTACATTATATGCTTGTAATTCCCAAACCGTTCGGAATATCGCTTTACTGTCTTCGGCAAAGTTTTAGCTATTGTCATGGCCAACAACTTTTCTGAATATATCAACATAAAAAACCTCATTCAAACACCGTTTCTTAACAAAATGTCCAAAAAACTCCATTTCTTTGCCATTTTTTCGTTAATTTGCGTCTAAATAATAGAAAAATCAAGGGAATTTCGCTTTAAAATCTTAAAATAGGAAAAGAAAACACATTTCCTATAGTTAAATCAAAAAATTTAAACGCACAATCATGATTTAAACTCAAATTTCGCACAGATGTCACTGTTAATACGTATTTATTAGTATTGTCACTGATGTTACTACGTATTTTGCTATGTATTTGTGTGCCATTTTCATAGTCTTAGTTCTGATATTTCTTAACTTGACATTTCTTGTTGAAGTTTCTTTGTTTACACAAGTTATATATTTGGTCAAAATATCAAAAATGAATTCGTGCAGTAAATTTAATAAGTTTTGCTACATTTATGGAAAGTTTACTATAATGACAAGCAAGCGTTCAATTTCTGAGGAAATTTCTGAATCGTACACACAATATTTCAACCAAACTCTAATCAAAGATGTGAACTGGGCTCCAAAAATCTTTTGTACTGGTTGTGTCATAAGATTGAGTGGATGGAAAAGAGGTAAAATGAAATGATTTCTCATTTATTTGAAGCTATTTTTATTACAGGTGAATTCCAATCTATGCCTTTTGGCATTCCAGTAATTTGGACAAATCCTCGAGAACATAATCCATATGACTGTTTTGCTTGTGTTAATGAAATTGTCGGATTGAACAGAGCTAAAAAAACATGAAGTTGAACTCAGAGGAACTCGGTTTGTTCAGTTGCCGTTACCACATTCGAAATCCATTCCAATACCGACAGAAGAGTACATTCCATCTACTTTTGATACTATTGGCGAGACGTCTGCATCGGTTTATGTACCATCAAATGTATCTCCACAATGTAATCATGCCAAATTTTCTCAAAAAGAGATCTGGATAAAATTATTCGTCGATTGAAATTATCGCAGCGTCAATCCATTATTTTGACTCAGGAATTTAAAAAATAGAATGTCTTAGCACCTGATGTGAACGTATATGGAGCAATCGGCCGTCATAGACAGTTCACTGCTTTATTCAAATCCATCGAAGACAATTCATTCGCGTACTGCACTAATATCAAGGAATTGGTATTAAAAATGCATGAGTATAAACCAGAAGACTGGCGTTTTTTCATCGATTCGTCCAAAAGTAGTCTCAAGGCGGTTTTGCTTTATGTCACAAACTCAAAAAACAGTGTCCCGATTGCCATCAGCACAAAAACGAAAGAAAATTACGAATCATTGAAAAGAATCCTTGATTTGGTGAATATGAAGACCATCGTTGCAAAATTTGTGCAGATTTGAAGGTGATAACTCTTTTGAGAGGAATGCAGACGGGATATACGAAAAACATGTGTTTTATATGTTTATAGGATACTCGATATGCCGGCAACCAATATGCCAATAAAAGCTGGCCTATGAGACAAGCGTTCAGATTGCGTCGAGAAAACGTCGTTGAAATTCTACTTGTGCCAATCGAAAAAGTGTTGCTTCCACCTCTGCATATCAAGCTTGGGATTGTTGAAAATTTCATCAAGGCCCTAGATCCTGAAGGCAATGCATTCAATGAGTTGAAGCGAATTTTCCCAAGATTGAGTGGAATGATAATGAAAGAAGGTTTGTGTGAAAACAATATACGTACCAATCAACCTAACCTATATTCAATATTCAACACATATTTTTTCGAATTATTTTATTACAGGCATACTCAATGGACCTGATATTCGACGCTTGATGAGAGACCAACAATTTAAAAACAGTTTGTCGAATTTGCAGCTCGTTGCTTGGGATTGCGTCAAAGGAGTCTTCGAAAATGTACTTGGAATTCATCGTGACGAAAACTGGCGCATACACGTTGAAAATATGCTCGTTGCTTTCCGTAACATCGGTGTAAAAATGTCCCTGAAAATTCATTTTTTACATCACCATGCAGACAAGTTTGCCGAACAATCACCATGTGAATCAGATGGGCATAGTGAACGGTTTCATCAGGTGACGGCTAGGCTTGAGCACTGGTATAGTGGAAAAAAACTTGATTGATTTGCTGGAGTTCACAGCATGATGAAGATGGAGAAGAAGAAGAATGAACATGAATTTATGTGTTTATTTGTTGAAAATTGTTGGAATTGGAATAAAACTTTGAGTTAAAATCATGATTGTGCGTTTAAATTTTTTGATTTAATTATAGGAAATGTGTTTTCTTTTCTTATTTTGAGATTTTAAAGCGAAATTCCCTGGATTTCTCTATTATCTAGACGAAAATTAACGAAAAAATGGCAAAGAAATGGAGTTTTAGGACATTTTGTTAAGAAACGGTGTTTGAATGAGGTTTTTCTTTGTTGATATATATTCAGAAAAGTTGTTGGCCATGACAATAGCTAAAACTTTGCCGAAGACAGTAAAGCGATATTCCGAACGGTTTGGGAATTACAAGCATATAATGTACTGAAGTCATAAGCGACGAATCCTAACTTCAAAGGCGAATATCTCCTAAACAAGAGCTAACTTTCAAAAACGGTGGTTACCACTGGATTCAACGTCTCCCGCGTGTTATAATTTTGAACTAGCACAGTTTTATTATAATTATTATTAAATATAATGGACGGCTGAAGAGCAAGTCCTATAAAAGCTGGATACCTGGTGTCATAGCGGGCATTTCAACGTCTTGCTCTGAAGTATGACAACAACTTGTCAAAGAATTGGCCCACACTCGTAACTCGGGGGGTCGTCGAGAGCCTGCAGAGTACCTGATGCCGGCAGCGTGTGTTTTAACTTCTTCCTCTGGAGTATTACAGTAATTTGCATATAATTGGCTTCATACTCGCTACTTGAGGGTTTTCGAGGTCGTGGAAGACGAACACGATATCGGCGAGAGCCTGCAGGGTACCTGGTACCACAGCGGGCGTTTTAACGCCTTCCTCTGGAGTTTAATGACAATTTATCATTGAATTGGTTCCACACTCGTCAATTGGGGGTTTTCGAGGTCCTTGAATCTGAATACGACGTCGAAGAGAGCTTGCGACTACCTGGTGCCAGCAGTGGGTGTTTAAACATCTTTCTCTGAGATATTAGGACAATTTGTCATAGAAGTGGCCCCCACTCGTTACTCGGTTGATTGGCGAGAGTCTGCGTAGTATTTTAACGTCTTCTTCTAGAGTATTACGACAATTTGTCATATAATTGATTCCAAATTTGTTACTTGAGGGTCATTGAACACAATCACGAGATCTGCTAGAACTTGCGGAGTACCTGGTACCACAGCAGCTCTTTGAAATTCTTCCTCTGGACTTTCATAAGAATTTGTCATAGAGTTTGATCCACACTTGTTACTCAGGCTATTTGGAGGTCGTTGAACACGAACCCGACGTCTAAGAGAGTTTGCGGAATACCTGGAGCCCGCAGCGGCACCTTTCTCTACGGTTCTATGACAATTTATCATGGAATTAGCACACACTCGTTACTCGGGGGTTTGAGTCGTTGAACACGAATACGAGATCGGCGAGAGCCTGCAGAGTACATAATGCCCACAGCGGGTGTTCTAACGTCTTCCTTTGGAGTTTAATAACAATTTGTCATAGAATTGGTTCCAAACTCGTTACTCGAGGATCGTTGAACACGAGCACGATTTCGGCTAGAGCTTGCGTAGTACATGGTGCCACAGCGGGTGTTTGAACGTCTTCCTCTGGACTATTATAACAATTTGTCATTGAATTGGCTCCACACTTGTTACTCAGGCGTTTTGGAGGTCGTTGAACAGGAAATTGACGTCTGAGAGAGTTTGTGGAATACCTGGTGCCTGTAGCGAGTGTTTAAACGTCTTTCTCTGCGGTACTATGACAATTTCTCATGGAATTAGTCCACACTGGTTACTCGTTACAGAACCGAAACAAAATAATAGAAAGATTTGTAATAATAAAAACACTACTCTTTAAAAGAAAAAAAATTGCCAAATAAGAAAATCTAATAAAATAAATCAATATGCCCTCGTTTCTTCGAAAAGAAGTGAAATCCCACCAAAACATTCTGTAAAAACTAGCCAAGTCTCTAAAAAGTAGTGAAATCTAGACGAAGTCTTGCCAAGTCTAAGATTCCTCACTACGATTTCTTTATTATTGTAGTTAATATTGTGTGACCTGGCGGATGAAAGGTACACAAGGGTACAAAACTGGGTGCTCCATGACACCATTGCACCAATCTGTCCCCAGAACCGCTAACTATTGACGATTGGAAAACGTTGATTGAATAACCAGTCAATTGTAGACTCGATAAAACTGTGTATTTCAATAATACTTATGTATAGGCGAGCCTGAAACAAACAGTATAGAAAAATATTTCCAGTACAGACGGACTTCTAATCATTGATATAAATCCGTCTGTACGTCTATTTTATGTTAGATCGTTGGCCGATTTGATGCTTCTAAGAGAACTGAAGGTAAACGACCGTGTGTTTATTGATGGACTCTGCAACAGTTGGCAGCTGACCCTAATTTTCATCGAAAAATCATCTTCAGCGATGAGGCCCATTCCTGAATGAATGGGTACGTAACAAAAACATTGTCGAATTTGAATTGATAACAATCCACATGAGATCCAAGAGCGTCCAATGCATCCCGAAAAAGTGTGTATTTTGGGCTGGCGGAGGCATCGGTCAATATTTGTTTGAGAACGACGTTGGTCAAGTCATCAACAGCGAGTGCTATAAGTCGATAATTACTTCTTTTGGTCTGAAATAGATGATCTGGATATAAACGTCATGTGGTTTCAACAAGATGGTGTTATGTGCCACACAGCTCACGTCACATTGGATATTCTGCAGAGTAATTTGAGATCATGGCTATCTCACGTGGAGGTGAATTCAACGGGCCACCTAGATAGTGCGATTTGGCCCCGTGAGACTTTTTATTGTGAGGTTTTCTGAAATTTTCAACATAACTGATGCCATCGGTCGAATTTGGCCTCATTTATGCGCCCGAGTCATGGAAAATGGGACATTTCGGATGCGCCCTATCCAGAGGAGTAGTGGCAGACATTTGAATGACGTTATATTTCCTACATGATAAAATCAATAGGTCTTTCAATTGAATAAAAATTTCAATTATATCTCATACACATTTTGTTTCATTCAATTTTAAAGATTAGAAGCCCTCAATCAATAATCAATAATTCACCAGTGGCACGGTGCTCTATAGCTCGTACACTCTTGAAGATTTCATTTTTGTTCGAACGGTATTGTATTTAGAAAATAAGAATCCACTTAAGCAATTTATTTTGCAGTAAACAGGGTGTCTTCGATCATTTTCGAAATATTCGATTATTTGTGAAAATTTTTGATGAAAATTCTACAAACCGTATCAAACTCATCAACAGTCAACATTATTCGCACAGAAGTTTTCTTTTTCTGTAATGATTCAAGTAGTGAAAAATGAAACCTAAACAAGATAATTCATGTAACGAATGATGAAATCAAGATGATTAAAACGTAAATCGAGGTATGTGCTGATATTTTTTTTTATTTGTGCCTTCTATCAGGTGCCCGGACATATCATATTCTGCATTTTACATGGTGAACTTATCAGTGCTTCGTTATTAAACATTGTTGTAGTAAGGTTTGAACCCAATTTTCTCGATTGACAGCCATGAAGTTCTCCAAAGAAGAAATGGTTTATATGATTTTTATTCTGGGTAAGTGTGATAGAAATTTTTTGTTCGCAAGAAGAGTTTAGGCACAAAGGTTTCCTGATAAGAGGCATCCTGATGCAAGATGCTTTGAAAAACTTCTAATTAGATTTATCGAAACGGTAATATCACTTACAAAAAACATGAAAAATCAAAGACTGCTACAGCTGAAGACAACCAGTTATCAGTTTTGTGGACAAAGACAGAGGACCCATATAAAAGCCAAAGAGAGATTTCTCTGTTAACAGATATAAGTCAAACTTTCACCCAGAGAATCTAGAAAGTGAATGAATTTCATGCATATCATGTACAGCTGCACCAGGAACTGAACAATCAAGACTATGAAAATCAAATCAATTTTTGCAATTGGGCAAGTAAAAAAGTAGCGGAAAATTCAAATATGTTTAGCAGAGTTTTTTTCTCGGACGAGGCAACTTTCCACAAGAATGGGCTTGTTAACAGGCACAACTTTCATTATTAGGCCACGGAAAATCAACACCTCATAAGACTAATAAATCACCAGCATCGTTGGTCCTTGAATGTATGGGCCGCTATGGTAAATGGATATCTAATTGGGCCGCTACGGTAAATGGATATCTAATTGGGCCGCACTTTTTCGACGGGTACCTCAATAGTGAAATGTTTTTAGATTTTCTGCAAAATCATCTACCAATGTTACTTGTCGATGTATCAGAGCATATAAGACAAGATTTGTGGTTTCAACAGGATAGAACACCGGCACATTACTAACATCAGGTTAGGGAGCATTTGAATCATGTATTTCCGAACAAATGGATAGGACGTGGTGGTCCTGTTAAATGTCTAGCTAAGTCTCCGCACCTTACAAGTCTAGATTTTTTCTTGTGGGGTTATATTAAGGGCATTGTTTACCAGATTCCTTCTACAACACAGTTGGATATGAGACAGAGAATAGTCGACGCCTTTCAGTCAGTTAATCCGCAAATGTTGTCGAGAGTTCAACGGTCTCTCCTCCGAAGGATTGAGTTCTGTCTACAAAGAAACGGGCATCATTTCGAACACTTATTGAAATAGTTCAATACCTTGTAGAGCATCTCACCCAAAAGCAGTCTATTACGTATTTCATACACGACTACCTTGAAATATCTTCATTTCTCGGATCAAGTATAATGAAATGTACTAATAAACTCTCCTTTCGCAACCTCTGATTGTATTATTTTGGTGTATTTTTTTTATTTCGAAAATGGACGAAGATAAAGATAAGGTTACTTCTGCAAAAATATGGCACAATATTTGATGCGTTGACATAAATAATTGAATACAGGATGTTCCATTTGAAGAAATCTTAAAATTACAATATTCAATAATTTTTTCGAGTCACTCCTGTTTATAATGAGGATAATCTATTCCAATTCATCAGTAAAGCTATACTTGGGCAATACGAAAACGAAAGAAAAAAGTATTCATCCGCTCTGAAAATTGGGCACCCTGTTTACTTTAAAATAAATTGCTGAAGTAGATTTTTACTCTCTAAATACAATACCGTTCGAACAAAAATGAAATCTTCAAGAGTGTACGAGGTACAGAGCACCGCTCCAAAGGTGAATCACCCAGTATATATTTTAGTTATCCGCGTCTCAAACAATCAACTTTCTGTGCATAAAAACTAACTCACCTACATTTCATCCTTCTTCCTCATTTAATCTGATTCATAATCGTACCCTCCCATTAATATACGCTGTTCATTTCGGGTAGAAGATTTAATCTAAATGACCTAGTCCTGACTGAAGTTTAGCCAGTGTATTTTTAATCTAGTTATTCTGAACTCTTTGAGAGTCTCTAGAAGCTATACCTACCCGTGATGATCAAATTTTAAAATTTGCATTTCATAATCGAATAATTACTAGATGCCTTAACAAAATTGGAAGACGAACGAAGCGAAACGCTACCGGCTGATCTTATATAACCTACATAAACTAACCCTTCGCATATCCCGGTTATGGGGATAATTAATTTGTTACAGCCAAGTCAGTTGAATTAGATTATATGGTCTCAATTAAATTTTGGTTATGGTCAAGTTCAAAGTTCGCATTGAATTTACACTATTGAAGAAAATTATCGTTTTCAATTTTGAATTCAATTTCAAGTTGAACTATTACGAAATTATATGCTAATTTTAATACTGAGACAAAACTTATTTCGCTACTGATATTAGAAAAACCTGGATCACTTATTGGAGAAAATTTCATCTCAATAACTGTTAACACGCGAATTTATTGCAATATGTGTGAACATATTGATGACTTTCATTCAGGGAACAATATTCAACCTTACGTAAAATGTGAATATCCCCCTTTAATGGAACTGGATATACACTCAACCCAATTTATATGGAATCACTCGGTATTTCACATTATTGATTGTTTTTAACAATGGATATTTGACTACTTGTGGAGAATGAAGTTTTTTTTTGTAAAAAAACTGGATAGTACACTCGGAGGCAAAATTAGCGGAACACTCGAAAATTTAACCAAATTCGAAGTTCGATATTTTTCCTAATTCTCAACCGATTTAGATGATTTGTTCGGAAAGTTATAGATCAACTCTTCTGCTTTGTACAAATTATAAGAGAAAACAAAAAAAAAATTATACGGGGGCAAAATTAAAAGTGTTTTTTTGTCAAAAATTCGTAACACCCTGTGGAATTTCGTGGTCCGAGTTGAAACGTACAATATCATGATCTGTCAAGACACATCTTCCTACAGTAACGCCCTTCTTGTTTCATGCGTTTATCTCTATTTTTGCAAAATATATTTAACTTCAAGTGGAAAATCACCATTGTGGAGAAATTCCATTGAATCAAGAAATTGTCATTAAAATTCGTCTATCAATTTGGAATTTTCTTATTATCACTCAGGCGTGTCGAAATTGTCGTTTGCGATTTTTATGTTCGAATTGCATTAGTTATTGATGACAATTGGGTTTATTTGGTGAAAATTAGGAATTCATAGGAGATAACAGTCGGTAGGTATTAAAATACACAACCGAATTCTGGGACCATTGATAAAACTTTTCATTCACACATGTGCACACCTTTTTTTATCAAATATGAATATATATACAACACACGTTTTTTTGTATATGACCACATTTGCACTTGTTTAAAGAATGAGAGTTTTCCATTCTTTGATTTCATACAAATTCGATCGGTTGCGGTGTTTTGTGATTCTTTTACTGTTTGCGATTCGAAACGGTATTTTTCATTCAGAATGAGAGATTCACCACCAACCTCAGTAGCAAGGGCAGTTACATTGATCGAGGAAGGGCGCACCTACCACTCAGTCGGTACCATGTTGGGTGTCTCGACGTCGGTTATCCATCGAATCTACCGACGTTACAGGGAAACTGGATTGTACGTGAGGAGGCGAGGACAAGGAAGAAATCGGGCAACCCGCGCTATACATGACCGTTTCATCGTCAATAAAACCATAAGAAATCCTCGTCTTACTGCTGTTCAGACACGTAACCTTTTACAAGCAGTGGATAACATTAACTTCAGTGTGAGGACAGTCAGAAGACGATTAAATGAAGTTGGTCTGAGATCATACGCGCAAGCAAGAGCACCAAGACTCGATAGAGCCCATCGGGTAGCAAGATTGGCGTTTGCTAGGGAGCATGTAGCATGGACAATCAATCAGTGGAGACGAGTTTTATTTAGTGATGAGAGCCGATATTGTGTGAATTTCGTGGATGGTAGAGATAGAATATGGAGGCATCGAGGGGAACGGTACAATCAAGCGAACTTCGCAGGAACTGAGCAATACAGTGGAGGGTCAGTTATGATATGGGGTGGCATATGCTTGGGAGTACGAACCGAAACTGGAGATTATTGGCAACGGATCACTTAATGCTCATCGGTATATAACAGAAATCTTGGAGCCCCATGTTGTGCCTTTTGCTCCTTAGATAGAGGAAAATTTCCTTTTTATGCACGATAACGCGCGCCCTCATACTGCGCGCATAGTGATAGAATATTGAATTGAAGTTGGGATCACACGAATGGACTGGCCGTCGCGGTCACCGGATTTAAACCCGATCGAACACGTTTGGGACATTCTTGGAAGAAGGGTTCGACAGCGGAATCCAGGCAACGTTGAAGAGCTGACATTGGCTTTGGTGGAAGAGTGGGACAACATACCTCAACAGATGATAGACAACATCATTGGGAGTATGCGAAATCGTATGCGCGCTGTAATAAGAGCTCGGGGGGGTCATACTCGCTACTAAAATCAAATGTTTTTTTTGTGGGTCATCATGAACATTTTTCTCAACATGTTCATTTCACTTCACGAGTGTATCGCCAGGATACACACCTGCTCTCAATTTTGGACAGGAATGATAATTATTATAGAGTGTCACACAAAAAAATTCAAAAATAAATGTGCAAAATCAACGATTTTTCCAGTGTACTTCGAGTTCTCCCGGAGCGTGAAATTGGCCAGTGAATTTCAAAAATTTTCATTTCGTTAGATTTCCGCTTCTCTAATTTTAATTTTATTTTTTGGCTAACCTCCGATGTTATGCACCTACGCAAGATTAAAAATAAATTCTTGAAATTTGTGACTTTTCGCTTCAAATTGGATATCTCTTGTAAAAATAGAGATAAATGCATAAAACAAGAAGGGCGTTACTGTAGGAAGATGTGTCTTGACAGACCATGATATTGTACGTTTCAACTCGGACCACGAAATTCCACAGGGTGTTACGAATTTTTGACAAAAAAAACACTTTTAGTTTTGCCCCCGTATAAAATTCATTTTCAAATTTTTTTTGTTTTGTCTTATGATTTCTACAAAGCAGAAAAGTTGATCTATAACTTGCCGAAAAAATCATCTAAATCGGCTGAGAATTAGAAAAAATATCGGACTTCGAATTTGGTTATATCTTTGAGTGTTCCGCTAATTTTGCCTCCGAGTGTATAATAAGAAATGTTGAATTATCACCACATGTTCGTGATAATGTACTCAGTCGTCACTGAGAGTTGAAACTATGAATATCAAGATTCAAAAAAGTTTATAATCATAATTGAAATTGCCTTACGTTGGATTGTCCTATGTGCAGAGGGGTCGAATAATTGCTCCCGTGGAAGAAGGGGTGACACAGAAGGATATAGCAGTCACAAAAGGCGTATCACAGGGGGTGATTTCAAAAACCTACGCCCGATACGTGGAGCTACAATCTCTGCAAAATAGGCCTAGACGAAGTCGTAGGAAGATCACTTCTGAAGTACGAGACCGCTTTTTGTGCCAAATTGCAAGAAGAGACCCTAGTGCGTCGCAATTAATATTACAAAAGCAATTTCTGGAAGCAACAAGCATCAGTGTATCAGATGAAACGACTGATACACTCTCAAAGTCAAAGACTTCGTTCAAAGAGTTTATACAGCAGAAGGCTCTTAAGATTTCCAGAGCTGACCAGACAACAAAAAATTAATTGGTGTATCGAGCATCAAAATTGGAATATTGAGAAATGGCGAAATGTTATTTTTTCGGATGAGAACCAAATTGGTGTTCGATCAGATGACCGCCAGATTCGGGTTTTAGGAAGTCGTGGATGACAAGCTAGACTCCGAGCAAGACAAATTCCGAAATACCAAGGGGGCAGTGTGATGTTTTGCGGTGCCATTATGTTAGGAGGCAAAAGAGATTTGATTTCGTTTCCTACCAGTGTAACGGCTTGAAATTACGTTGACCTTATGCTGGAGCCCATAGTGAGACTCTTGCGATGTGTCCACGGTGGGATTTTCACTTTCATGCAAGACAATGCTCCTTCGCATACCAGAATCTTCGCACGACATTATCTTGAAACAAAGGGAATCGCTATTTTGAATTGGCCAGCTTGCTCTCCAGACCTAAATCCTATTGAACATTCATGGAATAATCTCAAAAGGAAATTCAGATCGCGCCAGGATAATCCGTGAACTCCACAATAGCTCATCCAAGACGCCACATAATAGTGGCAGAATATCACCCCAGAGAAGGTCGAGAACCTAATCCACAGCATGCCTAGACGGATTCAGGCTTGTATCAATACAAAAGGAGGTAATACAAGCTACTGAGGTCGAGAAAAAGACACCTACTCCGTGAGAAAAATTTCAATTTTTTTACTACATGCGGAAAGAGTCTCTTAATTTCTTTTATTTGTTTCTTGCTTAAAATAAACCTTAATTTTTTTTTCCAATTGAAATATCTCAAAAAGGATCATTTCTAACAATCCTTTGAAATGTCCAAAATCCCTTAGGTAATATTCAAAATATCGGGTGGTTCCATATAAATTTGTTTGTGTGTACAATACATTCTTCACAATCATCGTGAAAAAATCTGTTCAGATGTCATGAATAGGAGCAACAGACCGCAGTTTCGTCTTGTGTGTTGCACATTCATTCACGGTGGCCAGCCTGTCACCGACTCATCTCAATTCGTTGTAGCCCGTCAAATGCATATGTATGTATGTTTTTCATTTTTAATTTCTTGAAAAGGGACCATCTGCTGATAAGACTTTTTCGCGAGTCTGGGTTTGAAACTGGATTCTTTCTAGATTCAAGCCTTCAGTTATTCAGAGCATTTAGCATGAAAGTACCTGTAGGAAGAAGAAACATCAGTAACCTGCCGTCACTAAGTGAGAGGATAGAGATCACACGAGATCTTCGGGTGGTCGATGAGGGGCACTCTTCTTTCCTGGATATTATGTAATAGGTGTAATGAATGTTTAGGTGCGGAGCTCCACACATGGGAACAGTATTCTAGACCAGGCAGCATCTGTGCTTTCTATAAAATCATCATCTTTGATGGTGGAAAGTACCGCTTAGTCCTGTAAAGAAAACTGAGTTTTGCAGCAGCATATTTGGCAATGGTTGACACATGGTCATGCGAGCAAACCCAGATGTTGACTGCGACGCCGAGTAAATACAACTTTGCAATAGAAGAAGAGTTGGCGGAAGTATGGAGCCCTGGGGTACTCCTACATAAATCTTAGAAGGTTCACTCGTTACACCATCAACTACCACCTGAATCGATCTACTGACGAAAAAGCTACTAGTCCAACCACACAATTTTTCGGACAGTCCATGTGTGTTTAGTTTATTGATCAAGGTTGCGTGCCAAACCCTGTCGAAGGCCTCTAAGTGATCAAGGGCAACGGCTATTCGATTTTTGATGTCCACAAATGCGAAACGTATGCAAGGAGGTCATCATTTGATCGATGTCTTCGGAAACCGTATCATCGATCACTGATGATACCCTGTAATTCGAGATATTTTATGAGCTCATCGTTTATCAATGTTTCCATGACGTTCGACATATATATATATATATATATATATATATATATATATATATATATATATATAGCTCAGGAAAATGTAACAGGGGACCATACTATCTTGCTTATGATTCAATAAACCAGTCAAAACAACCTGAGGGAAAAACTCTTTTCCCTGTCGCTATTGCACTAGTAATAGCTTGTCTGTTTATGTTGTGTTAGTGTCGTGTGTACATAAAGAGTACCAAAGATTTTTCTGCTTAGCAGCTTCAACTCTCATCTAGCACTCCATGATTTCCAGACGAAGACAAGGGTGAAAGGAAGGGGGTTTGGGACAGGAATCTGTAACAATGGAAGAAGAAAACCAGCAGAAAAATATTTCAACAATCACACCTGACTCTTATATGTCTAAACACACTTGAATTTAAGAAAAGATTTCACATAGCAAGCAAGCCCATAAAAAGGACCAAGGAAATAATCAAAAAGTACATGACCTGCGATATTTTCTCTTTCGTGGAGATGTTCTTCCGTCGCAGTGTGAGTCTCCTGAAACAGAATCACTTCATTGCTCTTGCTTGCCAATTTTCATGTATAATCTCGCAAAATCTCTTCAACATTCAAACTCAACAAAACAATTTCCTCTCTGTTTGACTGAGACAGTCCCGATGGCTAGGTTCGGTCTTCTGAGTGATGCCGATTATGATTTATAAATGTTCTAGAATCATTATGAACCCAATAATTTGGGTTGACATTTCCCATATATTATTTCTTCGTGGTTCTTGTTTAATTTAAATGAAAATTTGCGAAAAAATTTCGACAGTCGTTTTAAAAATATGACATAATGAGCAACAATGCTATTGGACAATGATTTTGGGGTAGACATTTCTTCCCTTTCTTTGGAATCGGTTGCACTCTAGTTACTTTTCAACACATATGTGGATTAGGGTGGGTCAAAAAAAAGAATATTTTTTGTTTCGCTTGGTACTCTGGAAAATAGGTTCCAAGACACTTCTGGGAAAGTCTCTTCAAGCATGTGCTCTTAATTGTAACGGAAAGGTCCTCCACCTTACAGTTTTCAAGTTTTTTCTCATTACCACATAGAAAAATTGATATCTCGCTTCCATATACTTGCAAAAATATATCATTTCATAGATTTAGTAGAAAATTGAATGTTCTACAAAAAAGCCCTTTACGATTTTTTGTAAACTTAACCGTTCAAAAGATATTAACGATTGAAGTTTGATTATTTGAAGGTAAATTTTTCCTTTTCTTATGAATTTTATAACTCAACGAAAAAATCATTTTAAATCATAAAATGGTCCTTATGATTTTTCGATTAAATTAATCGAAATTTTCAACTAATTTGTCAACTTGACAGTTTGTTGTTCGCAAAGAACTTAAATATTGTATTTATATTAACAAAAAATAGGATTTAATTTTTAGTACTGACAGTTGCTTAATGGTCTCCACCATGTCCCAGCTTACAAAACATAATAGGCATCACTCGTATACAGGGTGTTACTTAATAGTAGGTCACAACTTGAGAGGGTGAATCTACGTGCAATTTTAAGGAAAGAGTTCATATAAACATAAGTCCGCAAAAGCTTCTTTACGGAGGTACAGGGTGTTGAAATTTCTGGAAAAAATTGTTTTTTTTCTTCAAAACTCCTGCAGTTTTCGAGATATTCAGCCCAAATTTGGAATTCAAGCTATTTTTTACTGCTTCCATCATTCATACGTCCTAAATTTCAACTAAAATCTACAAGGTGTTTTCTTTCCGGGGCCATGTCTTCTTTTGCCCTTTCAAACTTTTTTGCAGTACGCCACTGATCAGCATACTATGGATTTTCGTCATCTTCGTTCAATTTAGAAACTTTTTTGACACTTGTAATTTTTTCGTATCTTCAACTGTTTTCGAAAGAAAAATTACTGAATTTGAATTATTTGAATTGCATGTTATTCGCTAAATAAAAAAAATAATAGAAATACTTGATAGGTATGCCCAAAATTTGCTTTTATTTTGTCTTCTGAGACTCAGCTTATACTTATTCAATATCAAACTGACAAAAAGAACAATTCAAAACTAAATAAATTGCTGATAGTGTCGTCCACCTGCAAGAATTGAGGCCTCTGTCCTCCTTCGCATATTATCATGCACTCTTTGAAATATTGCTTGGGTATTTCTTATCGTGTCACAAGAGGTTATTATTCGATTTCTCAATTTTTCTACAGTGTTTACTGGAGTGGTATCAACTAAACTTTTGAGATATCCCCATAAGAAAAGGTCTAAGCTATTCAAGTCTGGGGACCTAGGAGGTCATGGTTCTGGCCCACCTTGACCTATCCATTAGTTGTTGAATGTATTATTCAAGAATTCCCTAGCTTCTCTATTGAAATGTACTGGTGCCCCGTCATGCATGAATCACATTATGATTCTCATCAAAAGTGGCACATCCTCGAGCAATAAAGGTAACTCCCCCTCAGGAAATTGCTGTTTGGCAAAAACATGGCCCATTCAAATAATTTCCAATTATTCCGACCCAGAAATGTGAGTTTTCCTCAACCCAATAATGATTATTGTGAAAATTTGTGACAGCAGTTCTTGAAAAGTTGAAAAGCTTCGTCTGTGAACATTATTTCACTATCAAAATGAGCATTTTCTCTAATTTTATCTAAGAACCATCGGCAGAAATTCAGTCTTGAAAGAAAATCTCGAGGAAGAAGAGTTTGGACGCGTTGAATATGAAACGGGCACAACAAAAAGTCGTGGAAACTAGAACATGTGAAATATTCAACTGATTTCCAATTTTTCTTGTACTCAACTGAGGATTCAAATCAATACAATTCAAAACTGCTTCCTCAATATCTGCAGTTCTCATAGTTTGAGTTGCACCTTTCAAACGATTATTTTCAGTAAAAGTACCAGTTTCCCTCAACCTTCTGTGGATATTTGAAAATGTTCGCCTGTCTGGTGTTACTCGATTTGGAAAGCGCGCCTGATATAATCGCCTAGCTTCTATTGTGTTTACGTCAGCTAGACTAGACCGTACATGTAATGGATATCAGCCGATTCGGTGTTAGTAAAATCAATAACTTCAAAAGTTTTAAGTTTAATCGTTATTTAGCAACTGTCAAAATAAATGAATAAATGAAAGAAAAATAAATAAAGGCTACTAGTCATTTTTTAAATTAGAAGTGCTTTCAATTCAGCCAATGCATACAATTGATATGATGATAATAATAATAAATAATAATAATAATAGATATTGTTTATTGCTCCATCAATAAACAATATCAGAGTTAGAAGTTCCTCGAAGCAATTTTCTCACAATAGATAGAGAAAATTCCTTGTATGAGGAATTGAAGCTTTACACAATCTTTTAAATTTTCTACAATACAAATGAACAACAAAAAATCTAAAATAAATATTCGAATACTCAAACATACAAAATATGAACACAAACATTCAATCTATAGATAAAATGGAACAATCCGAGATAAAACTTAGACAAAAGACTCATCAATAGCAAAGAAAACCTATATTCTATTTAAAGTTATGTATGTATATATGAATTTTTTAAATCAATTATTGCTGCTTCAATAATTTTTTGCTCGAGAACGGTCGGAGATACGAAAAAATTAGAGGTGTCAAAAAAGTTTCTAAATTGAACGAGGATGACGAAAATTGATTGTCCACTGATCAGTGGCGTACTAAAAAAAGTTTGAAAGGGCAAAAGAAGACATGGCTCCGGAAAAGAGAACACCTTGTAGATTCTAGTTAAAATTCAGGAAGTGTAACGATGGAGGCTGTAAAAAATAGCTTACATTTCAAATTTGGGCTGAATATCTCAAATACTGCAGGAGTTTTGAAGAAAAAAACAATGTTTTCTGAAAATTTCACCACCCTGTAGCTCCGTAATGAAGCTTTTGCGGACCTATGTTTATATGAACTTTATTTCTCAAAATTGCACGTAGATTTAACCTCCCAAGTTGTGACATACTACTATGTAACATTCTGTATAGGCAGCTCGCCTGGATAAATCCTCTTTTTTATAAATAGGAAGAAATTGCATTGTGGAAGTTTCAACTAAAGTCGTACCTACTTTCATTCGAAATGTATAAAATCAAAATAAATAATTGAAATACAAATATTGATTTTCGATGTTTCTGATCCAAGCTTATTGAATGATACTTCAAAACATTTTATGTTGGTTTGTAGGATGGTGAACTCAGCAGCACAGCCAGAGTTAATGTTAACGTCTCCGATGTTCAGGATACGCCTCCCCACTTCAAGGGCACATTCTCAGCGGAGGTAAAAGAAAATGCTCCCATAAACACCCTGGTAATGACAATAGCTGCGCAAGACGGAGATCGAGGAGTTCCCAGAAAGGTCGTGTACGAAATGGTTAACAGTGAGTATCCGAAAATATTGAGACAATGTTGCACGAAAGAAGCTTCAAAAGCTTCATATAAAATCTCGGAGTGGAGCGTTTTCGTATTAAAGTTTCATTCGGGGATGATTCCTTAGTAGACTAGTGAAATGAGAATTTGTTTTTAGAAAATATTGAAGGAAACTAAATTTCAGATGATTTTGTTTTGGTATTATATAAAACTTGCAAAAATTACCTTTGCTTTTATCCCAGTTTATTGAGCAATACGGGGAAAGTTCTAAAATGATACAGAGTGTTTGAAAAAGACACGGCTATATTTAAGGCGAAGATT
This sequence comes from Cryptolaemus montrouzieri, assembly GCA_013387265.2. Classification (NCBI taxonomy): domain Eukaryota; kingdom Metazoa; phylum Arthropoda; class Insecta; order Coleoptera; family Coccinellidae; genus Cryptolaemus; species Cryptolaemus montrouzieri. The sequence goes on along the minus strand of JABFTP020000103.1, from coordinate 81,024,527 downwards.
GCTGTGGTCATTTCATGTATAAAGTTTATGTAAACATAGGTCAGAAATACTTCATTACCGATTTACAGGGTGTCAAAATTTAATTGTCGAGGCTTTTACGTGATAGAAATCCATTTTCACAGATACAAGTAAACGATTATTTCTACTAAAATATATTTCGACACGTTTCGATACACAGTATCTTTGTCAAGAACGAATGAATACTACAAATATATCTTACTAACAAATTTTTATATATACTAAAGAGGCAATCCACTCAGAGCTATCTGTATTTAAACTAATGTTTAGGAAATAAATTTAATAAGGGTGAGTTATTTATGCCTACCTGATAATTAAGAATTTCAGTGAATACCTAAATCTGTTAATTTCAAGTACTTGCAGAAGGTTGAGTTTATACCTCCATTCTCAGAATGTAGGATATTAAATTCTGAATTGAATGAATGACTTTTTCCTAAGATGATTTGAATAATTTGAATCGGTTTTCCATTGATGAAACTGCGATTATGTTCAGAAATTCTAACATTGAAATTTCTTCCTGTTCTACCTATATAAAAGATTGTGCAGATTGCAATTGTTTTTATATAGGTAGAACAGGAAGAAATTTTAATGTTAGAATCTCTGAACATAAACGCAGTTTCATCAATGGAAAAACCGATTCAAATTATTCAAATCATCTTAGGGAAAATAGTCACTCTTTCAATTCAGAATTTAAAATCCTACATTCTGAGAAAAGCGGTATAAAACTCAACCTTCTGGAAGTACTTGAAACCAACGGATTCAGGTATTCACCGGAAATTCTAATGATCAGGTAGACATAAATAACTCACCCTTTTCAAATTTATTTCCTAAACACTAGTTCAAATACAGATAGCTCTGAGTGAATTGCCTCTTTAGTATATATAAGTATATGTTAGTAAGATATATTTGTAGTATTCATTCGCTCTTGACAAAGATACTGTCTAAGCATTTAATAATATATTTCAGTAGAAATCATCATTTACTTGTATTTGTGTTAAAATTCAATCGAAAGATGCAATTAATTTTAAATTTTTCGTAAACCGCTTGAGAAATTGAAGTAAAATTTTGAAGGTGTCGAAATCTTTCAAGGATGCATAATTTTCAAAACGAAACAATATTTCGTGCAGGGTGCAGGAAAAAGAAACATGCTTACCTTACATATCGAACATTAAGAACACCAGAATCGTACAATGAATATCAAAAAATCCGAAACGAGACCACAACGTTAGTACGTTCAATCAAAAACCAGTACTGGGAAACTTATTCCAAAAGCATGGAGAATGACTTCTACGGGCTACAAAAACAAATATGGAGACTAATCCGATCACAACGGAAAGAAATAAATGAGTTGGTTGAAACAAAGCATATAACCAGCGAGACCTGGATCGAGTACCTAACTGATCTATATTCGACAGAGGATACAGAAGAAGACCTAAGTACACCGGAAATAATAGTGAGCGAAGATGCTGAGGTGAATGTGGATGACGTACAGTTAGCCCTACAAAAATTAAAGAATAGGAAAAGTGCCGGACAGGACGGAATTATCAACGAACTACTCAAGTATGGCGGACAACGTCTTACTCAAGAGTTGACAATTTTAATTCAAAAAATCCTTTACCATCACAGGATCCCAGATGAATGGCGTACAAGCACTACTATTCTTATGTTTAAGAAAGGAGACAAGAAAGTACCTTCGAATTATAGACGAATAAATCTGTTGAGCACCACGCTGAAACTTACTACGAAGTGTATAACAAACAAAATAAATAGCCTCACCTCTTTCGCTGATGAACAACAAGGATTCAGAACTGGAAGATCTTGCACCGACGCCGTATTTGTCATAAGACAAGTAACAGAAAAGTCGATTGAATATAATAAGCCAGCATTTATGTGTTTTGTTGACTTGCTCAAAGCTTTCGACCGGATCCAATTATCAGACATTATACATCTGCTCTACAACAGGCAAATCCCACGTAATATAATAAAGACTATCGAAAATATATATACTGCGAACAAGATCCAGGCAAGATTAGACGGGAAGCTTACCACACAGATACCAGTGAGAAGTGGTATTCGTCAAGGAGATTCGTTAAGCCTCTTCTGTTCAACATCATCATGGACGAGATAATCAAAAAAGTAAGAGGAATGAGGGGCTACAAAATGGGGGACAAAGAGATAACTATCCTGTGTTACGCCGATGACGCTGTGTTGATTGCAGAAAATGAAGACGATTTACAGCGCCTCCTACACCAGTTCAACCGTACAGCCAAATCGTTCAATATGATAATTTCTGCCTCTAAAACAAAATGCATGACTACATCGAAAACACCATTGAGATGCAATCTTGAGGTTGATGGTAAATCTATCCAGCAGGAAATGAAATTTAAATATCTCGGCATAGAGATTTCGGGCTACGGAGATGTCGAGGCGGAGGTAAGGGAGCAAGCAACAAAAGCAACAAGAGTAGCAGGATGTCTGAATGACACAATATGGCGCAATAAGCATATCGGAATTGAAGCCAAGGCACGAATCTACAAAGCAACTGTAAGGCCCATTATGACATACACTGCAGAAACTAGACCAGAAACAACGAAAATCAGGCGACTACTGGAGACAACCGAAATGAAGGTACTTCGCAGGATAGCCGGGAAAACACTGCTCAACAGAGAGAGGAGTGAGAATATTAGAAACATGTGCAAGGTGGACAACATTAACAACTGGGTATTGAACAGAAAACAGGAGTGGAATGACCATATAAACAGAATGGATGACAGAAGAATAGTGAAAATCGCCCGTGATAGATCTCCACTGGGGCGCAGAAGCGTGGGACGACCACGAAAAAGGTGGAGTGACAACTTGAACGTTCCGTAACAGACAAACGACCGAAGAATAAACAGGCGATTTCGCCTAAAATAAAGAAGAAGAAGAAGAAACAAGATTTTAGATTCACCAGTGGCGCGCGTATAGGCACAATGCCTGTTATTCTCGATGAAGAAACTAGGACGCTTCAAATATTAAAATAAGTTTTGAATTTTCCAGTTATTTTTCAAGAAAAAATGTTGAAAAGTTTTTCAGGAATCCTTGCGATAGATGTGTTAAAAAATATTAACGGCATTGTCATTTGAGTGTTTCTATTTTTAAACGGTTTTATTTAGCTCACCCCGTTTGTTTTATTTATTCTTGGGTCAAATTTAGTAATTCAAATTTCACCCTCTTCCTGTCAACCGATTAATCTGAAATTTTGTATACACTTTGGATTTTGGTGACAATACAATTATATTTATTCATTATCATTATAAATACAAGATGGCCGCCGCTACAAAATGGCGGATAATTTATGTTTTATTAATCCCATCAATATGGGTATCAAATGAAAGGGCTCAACAAGCAGAATACAATATACTATAAAAAATTGAAATCCAAGATGGCGGCCGCTACAAAATGGCGGATAACATAGCTTTTATCAATCCCATCAATATGGGTATCAAATGAAAGGGCTCAACAATCAGAATACAATATACTATAAAAAATTGAAATCCAAGATGGCGGCCGCTACAAAATGGCGGATAACGTAGGTTTTATCAATCCTATCAATATGGGTATCAAATGAAAGTGCTCAACCAGTAGAATACAATGTATCCAGCCTGAATCAACAAAACTGGGGGTTTACCAGCGGAACTGGAAATATTTGTGGGGGCAAAAGTCATGCTACGGTCCAATATTGACGTTTCAAAGGGATTAGTAAATGGCACTATAGGCTACATCACCGAAATCGTTTGGCCTCAATTTCGTCGAACTCAGATGTATGCAACAGATGTACCTTCCGTCCGAATTGATTTCGCAAGAGACGGAGTACATCTTATACACCCGAAAGCCATACAGTTTCCAGCTAAGTACAATTATGGGACAGCTGAAAGAAGAATGTTGCCTTTAATACTATCATGGGCTTCTACAATACATAAAATGCAGGGCAGCACTGTGGATCACGCAGTCGTATACTTAGGTGCGAAACTGTTTGAAGAAGGTCAAGCCTACGTGGCTCTTAGTAGAGTAAGATCTTTGCAGGGACTACGTATAGAGGAGTTGGATTGCAATAAACTAACGGGCAAGAAACCTTGCAATAATGAAGCACTAAATGAATTAAAAAGAATGCGAAATAAAAACTAAAAACTAGAAAATAAAAATAGGTAAAAAAACTTTTTAAGTTAAACGGTTTTATGTTAAACATACATTGCACTGTTTGAGATAAATGTACTAAAAACCAAAAAATAATAAAATAGATACAGTCGTGGGAATTATAAACATATGAATAGACTAGACTAAAATAAAACCGTGGGGCACGTCAATTGTCTACAAATTATCGACTTAATGTGCGATAGAAGAATCGTTTAATTCGTCGTTAGGCAGTTGGCCCGCAGACGGTGAGGAAATTATTTACTATTTTCTTGCTCATGGAAATTCTAATAGTTATACACTCCATGTAAATAAAAGAGATGTTTTAACTAGTTTATCGTTGGACATTCACACTGCTGGCTGGCGAGGAATCGTTTCACTGCTTGTTGTTTGTCTTTAATCGACAAAACATATGACAAAAGTACTACTCGCTCACCACTATGAAACCCTAAAACTCGCTTATAATCGAGCTTGCTAGCTTGTTTCCACATTCTAGCCCTACTACGTCCATCGTTGTCGGTTGCACAACTGCCTAATAATTATAGTGTAACATTACAAAACAAACATTTCAATCAACGATTGTAGACAATTGACGTGCCCCACGGTTTTATTTTAGTCTAGTCTATGCATATGTTTATAATTCCCACGACTGCATCTATTTTATTATTTTTTGGTTTTTAGTACATTTATCTTAAACAGTGCAATGTATGTTTAACATAAAACCGTTTAACTTAAAAAGTTTTTTACCTATTTTTTTCAATAATTTTGAATCTATTGAATTCAAATTTCGAATCGGCTATCATGAATCATTATACGAATGCTGAGAGGACCGACATGCACTTCGTGTATGGACGTACTGACGAAAATGCATTAAGAGTTGGGCGGTTACATTTTATTCGTTCTTCATTGAAAGATTTCAAGCCGTATTGATCACCATAAAAAAACTTGAAAGCATTCATTGACGTTTATATGAAAAAGGCACATTAAAATGATATGAAAGAGCAAGAAGGCCAAGAGAAGCAAGAATGGTAGAGCTGGAAAATGAGGTTCATGCAATAATTGAAGACGATCCTGGTAATTCCACTCGAAAAATTTCTGACGATGTAGGTGTCAGCAATGAAACTGTTTTCACTTCACCTACAAACGCGTATAAACACATAATGATTTTCCTTCCCAATGGCTTTTGCTTAAGTTGATTCAAATTCTTCAATTACTCATGTTGATCATGTACACCAGGGGTGCTCAAACTTGAACTTCTGGCAATCTACCTCAATGTTTTTAGACTACTTACGATCGACTCAGTGATGCAGGGTTGTCGTACATACACGATACACCCTACTCACCTACCTAGGTAGGGTATAGCATATATAGATATTAGCTTTCCGCACAATATACATTATTTTAGTCAAGGTTTGGGTTAGGTTTAGTTAGGTTCTTCTCTATAAAAACTCATAGTTATTCGAAATTGCGAGTTTATTGATTGTTACATAACGAAAGAGTTAAATATAGTGTTAAACATCATGGAAGTTGAAGCGTGGCACTGCATGTCCTCAGCATACTTTTCATAATATGGTACGTAATCACTGAGTGCTCATCGCAAGCATGATGACATATGATCGTCAGTTAGTCGATTGCGATATTTCTACTTAATTATCTTCATTTCAGAAAATGCAGACTCGAACAAGTAAGTTGACCCAAACATTGCCGTCAGTTGAAAGGCGATTTGCCTCAGATTTGGATATTTATCTTCAGATACAAAGCACTAGAGATTTGTATCAGATGCTGCAGCTTTGACATGTATATCTGATATAATCTGACCAACCATTTTCAACAGAACATGAGTTCATATTAAAAATACCATATTTGCCAATTGACTGCAATCATAAAAACGCATTTCGAATTGTCCCAAAATATTTGATAATTCAGCCTCATACGTATTATAATTCAACTGAGGATTCCTTGCTTTCAAAGGCGGAAAATGTTTCAGATCCTTTCTTATCAGTTTATCTATCATAAGCTGCAATTTATTTTTGAATTCGTTTACTGCGCTAATCATCTCTATAATAATTTTTACTTCACCTTGGAGGTCCATGTTAATGGTGTATAAGTGCATTGTGACGTCAGCCAAAAGTGCCAAATCAGTCAGCCATTTTTCGTTTTTCAACATCTGAGTGTCATCACCTCTTTCGTCTAGAGGAGCTGTTATTTCGGCAATAATTCTTGAGACCTTTCTAGGAATTTTCCGCGATCCAACCATCTGACGTCCGTGTGAAGAACTAAATCAGTGTGTTCAGCTGACTCCCTATCTTCCAACTGCAACTTAAAGAGCCGCCGTTGAAAGCTACCTGCATGGATGGAATTCAGAATTTTTGTTGCAATGCCCATTATTTCCTCCACGTTTCAAACTTTTGAACACAAAAATTGTTGATGTTTGATGCAATGGAATGAAAAAAATGAAGGTAAAGCTTCATTAGCTCGACACAATGCTACAAAATCGTTTTTGTTTCCAGTCATTGCTGGTGCTTCATCGGTTGTAATGCACAGTAATTTATATATTGGTAGCTTGTAGTTTTTTACAAAGTTGAAGAAAACGTCATATATATCTTCGCCACGGGTTCCTTCAGGGAAATGATTGTCAAAACTTGTTCCTTAGCCAACATGTCATTGAATACCATACGAATATAATTACACAGCTGGGCAGTGTCTTTCATATCGGTGGATTCGTCGAACCATAAAGAAAAATATGCACATTTCATGATATCATGCTTTAGTTTATCTGACATGTCCTGACTCATGACTTCAATACGCCTTTTGACGGTCGGACGAGATAACTGAAGTTCTCTAATAGCAGACATGTTTTCTGTTTTATTTTTAAAATCTCCAAATAAAGTCATCTGCTTCACAACTGATCCATCTTCGATTGGTTTCTTAAATGACGGGATCGTATCAGCTTTTGATTGTTTGGCTGGTCTTGTGAACATGGTTTGTTATTTTTGCAAACAAGATATCAAATCCCGTACTTTTCGTTTTCATTATTCACTCTGTGGTGGAAATTTTTTTTCATAGTTTTTATAAACCGTTTTATAATGCCTTTTTAAGTTATCATGCTTAGATATTGCAACAGACGCACGACAAATAAGGCAAATGCACTTATTCCTCACCATACGAAAGAAAAATTCTTTCTCCCAATCGTTATTAAAATGATGCGTTTCAGATTTCTTCGCTTCACTCATTTTGTACTATTTAATAAAATAGAAAAAAAAACAAATAAAAGACGTGGCTTTTCTTTGACAAGTACCGCGCGTTCCTTTGATGAAGCCGCCTTTTGTCGCTAGCAGAGTATTATTTCATTACGTAATGAATTTCTGTAGTTTAGTTACCTACTTATTAAAAATTTTTTCTTCTCGAGATCTACTCAAAAAGCACTCGCGATCGATCGTTTGAACACCCCTGCTTTACACTGATGAAGTAAGTTTATCAATAAATTCCATAAAGAACTTTCATAACAATCATATGTGGTGTGAGAAGAATTCGAGAATCGTTTGTATCATTGTATGGAGGTAGGAAGAGGTCATTTTGGTCATTTAATTTGATTTTTGGAATTGTCAAATTTTCGTTGAAATACATACTTTCATTGTGTTTGAACTTTCTGTGCAATTTTGAATGTTCATAAAGATACTATTTTTGAATAGGGAATCAGAAGACTTCCAAAGATATGCCACTCGCGCCACTTTCTTCATAATCAATTTTGACTAAGGTGCTTCTGAGAATAGAAGGTTAATTTTACATGCTCAGAACCAACTCTGTATATGGTCTCCCTTCAATCAAAATTCGTCGTATCTCTGCTTTTTCCGCCAAAATCAGACCATCTTAAGATAGAGAGGGTAGTGAATTTAACTTTGGAACACACTGTATAAACCCACAATAAATCACGAAATTGAATGGTAGTGACAAGTTTCCGAGATATTAATGAATTCGTTACTACACTAATAAAATAAATGAGATAGAATTATTTAACATAAGTTTGAAAAAATGATATTATCGGATGTACTACTGGAATAATGTTTTGCAGGGCTCTCTACGCTTCCAGAACTCCGCCTACGGAATACGCTTGGGCTGACTTGCAAAACAGCTTTTTCCGGCCTAGTAACGTAAATAGCTATTAATGATAATGATATGTCAAGGTAACCCTGAAGATGGAATGTACCAATCTTGCAAATGTCTGCTCATTCTCGCCCTAAAGATGTTGCCATTTAACGTTTCGGAGACTGAGTTTGGGAGTAATTTGAAAATTTTCATTTTCTTCATTTAAGTCAGTATTTAAAAAACATAGCAAAGCAATCAGCGGATTTAAATATCTCAACCTTACGTAACCTAATAAAATCAGATGAATTGGAAGATCCATTATGCTCTAGTTGGCTGTTGAGGGTAATACATTTTTACATAGTTTGTTAATCTCCAAACTTTCCAACATATTCATCTCTCTCCCTTTGTTACATTTATGAAGAATTTTAAGATTGTTCAATTATATCGAGTGTTTAGTTGATTTTATGTGTTCAAATATTGCCGAATTTTTATCTGAGGAAATATGTTCCTTGAATCTAGCTTCAAAACTTCTCCCTGTTTGTCCGACATAGACTACCTGACATTCATTGCATTTGATTTGATAAATTTCTGATTTTTGAATTTGGTAGGCTTTTACTTGGTAAAATTCCATTATCAATAATAAAAAACAAGTACTGTGTTTTAAGGAATTTTACTTAATAATTGCGATTCGTAACGCGTTTCACTACACCGTAGCTTCTTCAGACGAATGAATATACAGAAAAATATAAACGAGAATATAACTATAAATGTTCTTGAGTAATTGAAAGCTTATTGGGTTGCTTCTTCTTAAGTGGTTATTTATGACAGGTATATCCAATAAAATTAAGGAATAGATTGCTCCCCGAAAAGATTCAATAGAGGTGATGGGCTTGAATCGACTTGTTCATTGATGAGTCTACCTGAGTACTCTAAAGTTTCCCAAAGATCTACCTTCCAATATTTATTATCTGTATGCAAAATTTCAAACTGTGGGTAGAAAGAATGATTATTTTCTAAGAGATGATTCGCGTAATTTGAATCTGATTTTTATTTGAAAAACTGCGTTTATGTTCCGATATTCTAATATTAAAATTTCTATGTGTTCTTCCAATGTAGAAATTATCACAGTCATTGCAATTCAATCGATAAACACCTGATTTATTGTTTTTACCTGGTTTGGTTTTATTATTTTTTATATATTTGCCTAAATTATTATTAGTTTGGAAAGCTATGTTGAAATAATTGATAGCTTAAGAATGATTTCAGTTTCTCACTTGTAATGCCAACGTTGGTTAAGATGTCGAATTTTTGTTTCAATTTATCGACAGGGTAAACTTCATTCAATGCGATTCTACTTTGTTTTTATTTAAAATATTATTTATTAGTTTGGGATTGTAACCATTATTTTGGCTATTTGTTTGATCAAATTTAGTTCTTTGTTGAAATTTTCTGGTGATAACGGGATGTTAATTAATCTATGAATAAAACTATTGAATGCTGACATTTTATGTTGATATGGATGACACGACGAGTTATGTATTATAATATCTGTATGTGACGGCTTATGGTAAATTGCGAAAACATGTTTTCCATTTTCATTCGAAATTGTTACGTCTAAGAAATTTATCGAATTATTGCTTTCTATTCTATGTAATGAATTTATATGATTTTCGAAAATTTTAACTGTCTATCTGTTCCTGTGAAGCAAATAATGATATCGTCTACATAGCGATACCAGCATAAACAATATGTACTGATTGGATGATTATGAATTACTTTCTCTAAGTTATTCATAAATATTTCTGCTAACAAAGGACTTAACGGATTGCCCATAATCAAGCCGTCTCCAATAGTATAATATTTGTTATTGAAATGGAAATAATTTTGAATCTAAACAAATTTGTAATAATGAAAGAATATCTGATTTAATGATAGTATTGACATGATTCTTTTCTAATAATTCTTCAACTAAGTAATACGTATCTTTCGGAGGAATGTTGGTAAATAGATTCTTAACATCGAAAGAAATGAGTTTGGAATTAGGTGGTATAGTGGTATCTTTGATATTGGCAATAAGTTCGTTTGAATTTTGACCGAAAATTTAGATTTAAAATTGCAATGTTTTATTAGCAAGTCGTTGAGGAATTTTGAAAGTTTGAACGAAGGTGCCGTTACATAAGAAACAACAGGTCTAATAGGGTTATTAGGTTTATGAAGTTTTATCAGCGAATATAATTCGGGGATTGTGAATTGGAGTTAATGAATTTATATTTTTCGTGGTCTGTAATTGATGAATTTCCTGTCGAAATTATGTTTTTAACCACTTTCTGAAATTTCGCGGTAGGATCCTTAGTTGATGTTATATAGTTTCCGGCTGTTAAGAATTCTTCAGTTTTAGAAATATAATCGGTTTTACTAATTGCGATGACGGTGTTACCTTTGTCTGCTTTAGTGAATACTAAATCGTTCTTGGTACTATTTTCACGAATTGTTTTTATTATCTTATAATCGGAATTGCAATGAGGTGATAATTTCTAAAGTCTTCTTTGATGATTTTTGCTGTTTGATGTTTGGCTAAAATATTATCTTTGGAGTTTTTGAGAATGATTTCGGAGTCTATGCCTAACTGTTCAAAATTAGTTTTATTATGTTTTGGATGTAAATTATGTTTGAATCCTTTTTCTAATAGATTTTTTGGTGGTTGTGTAAAATCGGTATTAGTTAAATTAGTGAATCTGTCAAAAAATTTATGGTCTGAAAATTTATCAGTTGAAGGTTTGGGTGGAGAAGTTTTGAATTTAAGTGAATTCAACTATTTCTGTTGTTGCTGAAACTTTTTATGAATTAAAATTTTGACATCGTATCTGGATTCAGAGTCTAAAATATCAAACTCAACAGGGTGCAATCTAAACAATAATTCCGTATGGATTACCTTCAAATATATGTTGGCAACGTCCCTCCTGTTGTACTGGATCTTCATATCCTCTCTGAGCCATATGCGTTGGCCTTTCTCGATTGCTATTCTTGCTGGTCCACTGTTGTTATGTGTCTTCAACCGTATGTAATTGGGAGTCAATCTGTTTTTCAAGCACATTGAGTAGAACCATATATTCTGAGTGTGAACTGCACATCTTAGTAGTATTTTGAAATACCACAAAGCCAAAAAGCCGGTATCAGCTTTCTTTAACATTTGAATTTGGGAGACTTTTACTTGGTAAAATTCCATTATCAATAATAAAAAACAAGTACTGTGTTTTAAGGAATTTGACTTAATAATTGCGATTCGTAACGCGTTTCACTACACCGTAGCTTCTTCAGACGAATGAATATACAGGAAATATAAATGAGAATATCACTATAAATGTTCTTGAGTAATTGAAAGCTTATTGGGTTGCTTCTTCTTAAGTGGTTATTTATGACAGGTATATCCAATAAAATTAAGGAATAGATTGCTACCCGAAGAGATTCAATAGAGGTTAAGGGCTTAAATCGACTTGTTCATTGATAAGTCGACCTGAGATATCTATTATCTATCTATTATTCATAGATAATAACATCCCGTTATCACCAGAAAATTTCAACAAAGAACTAAATTTGATTAAACAAATAGCCAAAATAATGGTTACAATCCCAAACTAATAAATAATATTTTAAATAAAAACAAAGTAGAATCGCATTGAATGAAGTTTACCCTGTCGATAAATTGAAACAAAAATTCAACACCTTAACCTACGTTGGTATTACAAGTGAGAAACTGAAATCATTCTTAAGTAGCAATAATTTCAACATAGCTTTCCAAACTAATAATAATTGAGGCAAATATATAGAAAATAATAAAACCAAACATATTCCTTAATTTTATTGGATATACCTGTCATAAATAACCACATAAGAAAAAGCAGCCCAACAAGCTTTTAATTACTCAAGAACATTTATAGTTATATTCTTATTCTTATTTTCTGTACATTCATTCTGCTGAAGAAGGTACGGTGTAGTGAAACGCGTTACGAATCTCAATTATTAAGTAAAATTCCTTAAAATACAGTACTTGTTTCTTATCATAGTATCTTATTATATATTATCTTATTTTCGTTTGACAAACGAAACGTGTCTCGACTAGCATAAGTCTTAGATGAATTGTAAACTTGATTAACAAAATTAAATTGAGTATTAGTCTTATTCAATCTACTTGTCTCAATTCTTCATATAACCGGAATATGAAAAGGGTTAGATGATATAGTTCATACAACATCAGCACGCAACGCTTCGTTACGTTCGTCTTCCAATTTTGTTAGCGCATCCAGTAATTATTCGATTATGAAATGCAAATTTTAAAATTTGATCATCACGGGTAGGTATAGCTTCTAGAGACTCTCAAAGAGTTTAGGATAACTAGATTAAAAATACACTGGCTAAACTTCAGCCATAGCGAGGGTCATTTAGATTAAATCTTCTACCCGTTGTGAACAGCGTATATTAATGGGAGGGTACTATTATGATCCAGATTAAATGAGAATGAGGGATGAAATGTATGTGAATTAGTTTTCATGCACATGGTTATATTTTATATGCTCCGGTAATTTCCTATTTTCTGACAACAGGGAATAATAAAATGTTCTATTTCAAACAGGCTCGTACAAATGTAAATATCTCGGGGTGACTCTATATTTATTTTTAAAATGGGACACTCATGTCAAAAACTTGGTTCGAAGACTAAGGGTTTCATAGCGAAAATTGAATAACTAACCAACAGTTTAACATTCTGCGGTTCTGCAAGTACAAATATTAAATCCTTTCTCGTCAAACAAAATCTTAATATAACTTTCAAAACTTCTAATAACTTAGGTAAACATATTAAAATAATAAATCTCGTGTTGAAAAATCAAGTAAATCAGGAATCTACAAACTCAGTTGCGGTTCTTGTGATAAAATTTATATCGGTAGGACCTATAGGAGTTTTGGCATAAGAACATCTGAACATAAACGTAGCTTCGATAAAAATAAATCTGATTCAAATTATTCAAACCACCTAATAAAAGAAAACCATTCATTCAATAAAAACTTTGACATATTACATATAAAATCAAAAGTTCAAAATTAGATCTCCTAGAAGCATTAGAAATAAATAGATACAAACATTCGGACAAGCTTTTCAATGAGCAGGTAGATGTGAATTATTCATCCCTACTTAACTTGTTTAATTAGTTTTTATTACCTTTCATACTAACTGTACAATGGCTCGGTGTGGATTTTCCTGTTATTCATCCAACTTGTTCTACGATTTGTTTATAATACCCCACTCTCCATTCTGTTTGTCATTCTTGATAAAGCTGCTGTGTCAGCGAAACGTCGTCGAATTTTTTCAAATAAAGTGTAGATTAAAGTTAAACCTTGTGTTTTTTATCTCATTTATATCATGGATCTTCATCAAGTAACGGCCTCCACAATTCAAATATTCAAAAGAATAATGATCTGTTAGTGGTATCATTATTTTGAAAGTGTTTACATGCAGTGTTTTCGATTTGATAAATATGTTATCAATACAAAACCAATCTTACTGTTATTATTTAGATGATCTAGTTGTACCAACAAAATTAGGGTAATACCACTTTTCAAGTAAATTCTTTAAAAATTCCTGACTATGATCAATATATTTCATAATATCAATATTAAAAGCACTGTTTTTTTTGGGTTCAAATAAGTTTGAAACTTCCTAATAAATTCTAAATATGGAAAATTATGTGATCTATAAATTGATCATATTTCAAGTCTTCTGTTTTCACTAAATTTTATACGTGTGTTAAGGATCTTAAGTTTATGATTATTGTTTCTGTATCTGCTTTGATACTATTCTTTATACTGGGTGATTCACAAATGGCAGGGTGCTCTGTAGCTAGTACACTCTTGAAGATTTCATTTTTGTTCGAACGGTATTGTATTTAGAAAGTAAGAATCTACTTCAGCAATTTATTTTGCAGTAAACAGGGTGTCCCAATTTTCTATTAAAAAATCTTGGGTGGTTTTTTAAGATTGAAAGACCGCTTTTTTGTTCAAGATTAAGGAGCGGCCTAAACTCTGATATAATGTGTTTAAGTCATAATCTTTTTTGGTGAGTAGTTTCGTCACAATATTTTTTTTCCGTAAAAATTCATGAAAATAGGCTCTCACATCATCGCATGCTCCTTCGGCCAGAGAGGATGAATACTTTTTTCCTTTCGTTTTCTTATTGCCCAAGGATAGCTTCATTCATGAATCGAAATAGATTATTCTCATTTTATACAGGTGTGACTCAAAAAAATTATTGAAGTTTGTAATTTTAAAAATATCATATCTTGATTTTTTCAAATGGAACACCCTGTATTTTATTATTCATGTCAATGCATAAAATATTGTGTTATATAGTAACCCTATCTTTATCTTCGATCATTTTCGAAATATTCGATTATTTGTAAAAATTTTAATGAAAATTCTGCAAACCATATGAAACTCATCAACATGCATCATTATTCGCACAGAAGTTTTCTTCTTCTGTAATGATTCAAATAGTAAAAATGAAACCTAAACAAGATAATTCTTGTAACGAATGATTAAATCAACATGATTAAAACGTAAATCGAGGTATTAGTTGACTTTTTTTTTATTTGTGCCTTCTGTCAGATGTCCGGACATATCATATTCTGCATTTTACATGGTGAACTTATCAGTGTTTCGTTATTAAACATTGTTAAAATGAGGTTTGAACCCAATTTTCTCAATTGGCTGCCATGAACTGCTCCTAAGAAGAAATGGTTGATATGATTTTAATTCTAGGTGACTGGGATAGAAATTCTTTGTTGGCAAGAAAAGTTTGTGTACAAAGGTTTCCTGATAAGAGGCATCCTGATGCAAGATGCTTTGAAACACTTCTATTTAGATTTATCTAAACGGGTAATCGCTTACAAAAAACATGAAAAACCAAAAACTGCTACAGCTGAAGACAACCAGTTATCAGTTTTGTTGACAGTGACAGAGGACCCGTATAAAAAATGGTGGTCAAGTTGGATGGCCAGCTAGGTCTCCGGACCTTATAAGTCTAGATTTTTTCTTGTGGGGCTATACTAAGGGCATCGTTTACCAGATTCCTTCAACAACACAGTTGGATATGAGTCAAAGAATAGTCGACGCCTTTCAGTCAGTTCATCCGCAAATGTTGTCGAGAGTTCAACGCTCTTTCCTCAGAAGGATTGAGTTGTTTCTACAAAGAAACGGGCAACATTTCGAACACTTATTGAAATAGTTCAATACCTTGTAGATCATTCCACCAAAAATCAATCTATTACCTATTTCATGCACGACTACCTTAAAATATCTCCATTTCTCTGATCAAGTATGATAATATGTACTAATAAACTCTTCTTTCGGAACCTCTGATTCTATTATTTCAGTTTATTTCTTTTATTTCGAAAATGGTTGAAGATAAAGATAAGGTTACTTCTGCAAAAATATGACACAATATTTTATGCATTGACATGAATGATAAAATCCAGATATGATATGATATGAATGGGAGTACTAGATAGATAGGTGAGGGGTCTTGAGGGGCTGTTGAATGTTTTGGTCGGTAAGTCGACCTTCTTATTAGGGTCTGTTCTGTGGCGCAAACTCACCGCCGATAGACAACTCTGCGTCGGCGATTAGTTTTGCGAAGGTACTTGAACGTTCAAAGCGATGGCACAAACTAGTGTATAACATTTTTGTATTTTTTTGAAACCTAGGCTTTTAAAGACCCCACGCGAAAACTCGAGGGTTAAGGACGGTTCGTGTTCTCTGCTTCATTCCAAGTCGATAATATAGGTTCAATTGGATAAACACATAGCAATTAACCTCTTCATTTTGTTAATCATAATTCACAATTGACAATAAAATTCAATTAGATCGAATATCAAGCCCGGCTCTGGGGCGTTTCAAAGTGTCAAACAACATCTCTACTATCCAAAAAGTATTCTCGGAAAAGGAAAATATGAAATTTGTTAGGATACGACCTTCATCACGGCATGACCATCTCCGCACAACAAACCGGCCTTGCGATGTTTAACAAGGACAGACGGCGATTTCGCTAAACAATTACAGGAATGTAATTACCTTTTTTTATTTTTCAAAGATTTGTTTGTTTGCATCGAGGTATTTCTAATTGGATTATACGAATGTGGAAGGAAATAAAAAGAGTAATATCAAGCCTATGTTCCTCCATTCCTCGCACGTGTCCTTATACCAGTAATATAGGTCGTTTTCGCTCACTGTCATTGTTGTATCTCTTTTGTATATTCCTAATATTCCCCTAAATGTATATCTCTGAATTACTCTGAGCGACTGTCTATTCGTCTTCGTTATTTTCCATGTTCTGGCTCCATATGTCAAACCATTCCTAATTAAACTTTCATATACGTTGTATCTTCTGTTTCCAAAATATCTCGTTTTAGGAAACTAATGGTCTGACGGTCGTTATTCATTTCTTAATTTCTCTATTATTCTTTCCTGTTATATACGACTGCTATTTTCGTTTTTTGATTATTTAAGTCTAGGCAGCTTTGGGTATATCTTCCGAAGGATTTTCGTTTCACAAATACAAGTAAACGATGATTTCTACTAAAATATATTATTAAATGCTCGACGCATTTCGATACACAGTATCTTTGTCAAGAGCGAATGAATACTACAAATATATCTTAGTAACAAATTTTTATATTTACTTAAGCGGCAATCCACTCAGAGCTATCCGTACTTGAACTAATGTTTAGGAAATAAATTTAATAAGGGTGAGTTATTTATGTCTACCTGATCATTAAGAATTTCCGGTGAATACCTACATCTGTTAATTTCAAGTACTTCCAGAAGGTTGAGTTTTATACCTCTATTCTCAGAATGTTGGATTTTCAGTTCTGAATTGAAAGAGTGACCATTTTCCCTAAGATGATTTGACTAATTTGAATCGGTTTTTCCATTGATGAAACTGCGTTTATGTTCAGAGATTCTAACTTGAATTCTTTGTTCGATAATCTAATCCATTGTAAAAATCGCAAAACACTTGTAAGAACTGACAAAATCGAGCACTGTGAACCAACTAATCGACAGATCGCGTTCAAACTCCACGGCAGTATAGAGAACAGTTGTGCCAACAACACAAATTTCGACCCTCTAATTTTTATAGGATAACATGATATTAGATTGTTTCCTTAATTTTCCGCATGCGCAGAAGCGGTAAAATCGAGTTTTTCGCTCTGAAAGAGGCTAAAATATAAAATTAATGGCATTAATAATTAAAAATCGTAACAAATTTTTTTTGGTGATGACATGCAGTTGGCTCTTATGTTTGTACGATAACATTGTATCAGACCTTCCCATTATGTCCAAAGTCATAAATGATGGACTCAAATATCTTGAGTTGCAGGGAATTATTAACGACCGTCAGTATGGTTTTCGCGGTCATAGATCGACAGGAAATCTGCTCGCCTACGTCACTCATGTTTGTACATCAACTATGTAAAAGCATGGGGAATCTAGAGCAATAATCCTCAACATCTCTTAAGCCTTCGATGGGGTTTGGCATGTAGTCTTGTTGAATGAACTTGCTGCATATGGGCTTCCCGAAAAATTGGATAAGTAGCTTTCTTTCAAGTAGATCGATACAAGTTGTGGTCGACGGTAGAACATCTGATTGTTTTCGGTTGCAAGCAGGAGTATCTCAGGGATCCATTCTTTCGCCAACCTTGTTTCTGTTGCAGATAAACGATCTTCTGTCATCCACAGAGAACAAGATCTTCGGTTTTGCAGACGATTGTACCCTGGTTTCGTCTTTCAGTAGTCTGCGGCCGATTAAAGCTGCGGAATCTCATCGTCAGTGATGCCAACAAATTAATAACTTAAACTCTGACTTACAGAGGATATCTGAGTTGAGTCGTTTGAACCTGGTGAGCTACAGCGCGAGCAAAACGTTTTCTAGAAAGGTCCCCGCTGGAGAACTTCCTCTAATGGTGCAAGGACAACAAGTTGCATCCAAAGATTCGATGTACCTTCTCGGAATAATGGTCAACTCCGGGTTTTGCTGGCATGAACATATACCAGCAATAGCTAGCTAAGTCTGCACCAGCATAACTTAGTTTTCTTTTCAGAGCCAAGCGATACTTCACGTCATATCAGCTGTTGCTTCTATATGAGGCACAGATTCGACCTGCTTTGGAATATTGTTCCCATGTATGGGGATCTGCACCCAAACATTCGTTGCGGATGTTGGATAGTGTGCAAAAACGGGCTGTGCGCCTAATCGACCACCCGGAGAGCACCCGCGATCTCCAACCGCTGGCTCTCAGAAGACAAGTTGCTGACCTTTCTCTGTTTTACAGATACTTCTACGAAAGATGCTCCAAGGAGCTGAAAGACTGATGTTTTTCCACATCTTCCCAGGCGCCCACTCATGAGGTGTAACAGGTTCGCCTATTACTGAAAAGCGCGCATAAAAAAATTACTATTTTCATTGTTTTCCGTAAGCGCCGAAGCGGAAAAGTTTTGTTTTTCCCACTGAAAAGGGCTGAAAGTTAATATGGCAAAGTCCATAAACCACCCCTAAAAAATTTTTTTGATTGAAAAATTTTTAGTTTTATATTATGTTTATAGGATATTATAATATTCAAACGTGTTCATTGTTTCCTGCACTCCCAGACATGGTAAAAGTTGAAGTTTTCGCACTACAGGGAAAAAAACTGATTTTCCGCATTTTTAGAGGTGGCGCATACTAATCATGGCCGCCGATGATGACGCTGGCGAATCGAGTGGTGACAAAAATATCAAAATTTCGTTGAAGTGCTGTAAGCATCGGGAATTTGAATACACAGTGTGCGTTAAATGCTGTTCTGAGTTCCATACGAGCTGTTTAAGCAAGAAAAATCTTAAAATTATCGATGCTACAAGAATTGTTTGTTGTGACTCCGACCTAACCCCAAATTCAACTCAAAGTGAGTCCGACAGAATAGTTAGTGAACAGTCTGAAATTTCAGTCTTGCGGAAAGAGAATTAGTTGTTGAAATCTCTTTTCCATCAAAGTGAGGATAAAAATCTGATCCTCAAAGAAAACATAAAACTACTCAAAGAAAAAATAGCATATCTAGAAATCCCTAAAAATATCACGAACATAAAACAAGGTTCGACATCTGCAGGAAAAATACAAAACTCTTTAAGTTCAGTAACAAGTCGCAATATACCTAATCTAAACATACAGATGCCTGTAGCGACAAAAACCTTGAACGGTGAGACAACAATGAAAAGTCCGCAACAAGTACAGCATTGTCGTCCAACCTCCAGGCATATGAGGACGTGCAAGCGCGTATCATGAACGAGATAATAAATTTGGAAAAACCATCAAATGCACCCAAACCAAAAAATACCGAATATATCTGAAAGTCAGTTCCTCCAAGACATCGAAAAATCTCACGACAGATCAAAATAGGGGAAGCCACACTGGAAAACGAAAACGAAAATGGGAAAGTATCTTTCACCGGAATAAATAGAAAAGTATGGTTTTTTTTAGGTAGAGTCAAACCGCACGTGTCTAAAAATGGTATACTCAACTACATAACTAGCCAAAGCCATATGAAAGATGAAAAATTTGTTGTCGAAAAAATTACCTCCAAAAGGGTAGACTCCAATTGCTTTGGGCAAATTCTGTCCTGAAGGGGTTAGTTTTGGTCGGTATTAATTTCTCCGTAATTTTCCAACATCACCCCAAGTGGACAATACTTAAATCGGTACATCTCGGAATATGAGATAAACAGGAAGGAAAGTGTAGTGTCCTATCCAAAAACTAGTGATAAAGCGCAACTTAATTTTTACTATCAACGTTCGCGATCTTCGCACTTAAATGAACGTTTATGGATAAACGTGAATACTAGTGACTTTGATGTAATTATTCTATCGGAAACTTGGCTAACTGAAGGAATTTATGACTCTGAATTGCAACTTTTCAACTATATTTCTTATTTAGACCGCTCCATGGTAACAAGTAAAAACACCGGGAGGAGGTTGCTTAATCGCCGTTAGAAAACAACTTGCTACTCAGACAGTGCATCATAAGAACCTAAACGTGAACGTAGAGGATCTCTTCGTGATTGTGACGTGCGCTTCATTTAACATTTTAATCGGTACGGTTTACATACCACCAAGATCTGTTCCCCATCTGTACGAGGATCACTGTGCAAATGTCGAACATATTATAAATTCTTTTGATCCCCATAATATTGTTATCGCGGGAGATTATAATTAGAGAAGCGGAAATCTAACGAAATAAAAATTTTTGAAATTCACTGGCCAATTTCACGCTCCGGGAGAACTCGAAGTACACTAGAAAAATCGTTGATTTTGCACATTTATTTTTGAATTTTTTTGTGTGACACTCTATAATAATTATCATTCCTGTCCAAAATTGAGAGCAAGTGTGTATCCTGGCGTTACACTCGTGAAATGAAATGAACATGTTGAGAAAAATGTTCATGATGACCCACAAAAAAAAAACATTTGATTTTAGTAGCGAGTATGACCCCCCCCGAGCTCTTATTACAGCAGTTGAGGTATGTTGTCCCACTCTTCCACCAAAGCCAATGTCAGCTCTTCAACGTTGCCTGGATTCCGTTGTCGAACATCCAAGAATGTCCCAAACGTGTTCGATCGGGTTTAAATCCGATGACCGCGACGGCCAGTCCATTCGTGTGAACCCAACTTCATTGAGATATTCTATCACTATGCGCGCAGTATGATGGCGCGCGTTATCGTGCATAAAAAGGAAATTTTCCCCTATGTAAGGAGCAAAAGGCACAACGTGGGGCTCCAAGATTTCTGTTATATACCGATGGGCATTAAGTGATCCATTGCCAATAATCTCCAGTTCTGTTCGTACTCCCAAGCATATGCCACCCCATATCATAACTGACCCTCCACCGTATTGCTCAGTTCCTGCGAAGTTCGCTTGATTGTACCGTTCCCCTCGATGCCTCCATATTCTATCTCTACCATCCACGAAATTCACACAATAATGGCTCTCATCACTAAATAAAACTCGTCCCCACTGATTGATTGTCCATGCTACATGTTCCCTAGCAAACACCAATCTTGCTACCCGATGGGCTCTATCGAGTCTTGGTGCTCTTGCTTGCGCGTAAGATCTCAGACCAACTTCATTTAATCATCTTCTGACTGTCCTCACACTGACGTTAATGTTATCCACTGTTTGTAGAAGGTTACGTGCCTGAATAGCAGTAAGACGAGGATTTCTAATGGTTTGATTGACGATGAAACGGTCATGTATAGCGCGGGTTGCCCGATTTCTTCCTTGTCCTCGCCTCCTCACGTACAATGCAGTTTCCCTGTAACGTCGGTAGATTCTATGGATAACCGACGTCGAGACACCCAACATGGTACCGACTGAGCGGTAGGTGCGCCCTTCCTCGATCAATGTAACTGCCCTTGCTACTGAGGTTGGTGGTAAATCTCTCATTCTGAATGAAAAATACCGTTTCGAATCGTTAACAGTAAAACAATCACAAAACACCGCAACCGATCGAATTTGTATCAAATCAAAGAATGGAAAACTTCCATTCTTTAAACAAGTGCAAATGTTGTCATATACAAAAAAACGTGTGTTGTATTTCATATTTGATAGAAAAAGGTGTGCACATGTGTAAATGAAAAGTTTTATCAATGGTCCCAGAATTCGGTTGTGTATTTTAATACCTACCGACTGTTATCTCCTATTATTCCTAATTTTCACCAAATTAACCAAATTGTCATCAATAACTAATGCAATTCGAACATAAAAATCGCAAACGACAATTTCGACACGCCTGAGTGATAATAAGAAAATTCCAAATTGATAGACGAATTTTAATGACAATTTCTTGATTCAATGGAATTTCTTCAAAATGGTAATTTTCCACTTGAAATTAAATATATTTTGCAAAAATAGAGATAAACGCATGAAACAAGAAGGGCGTTAGTGTAGGAAGATGTGTCTTGACAGACCATGATATTGTACGTTTCAACTCGGACCACGAAATTCCACAGGGTGTTACGAATTTTTGACAAAAAAACACTTTTAGTTTTGCCCCCGTATAATTTTTTTTTCAGATTTTTTTTGTTTTTTCTTATAATTTCTACAAAGCAGAAGAGTTGATATATGCTTTGCCAAACAAATCATCTAAATCGGTTGAGAATTAGGAAAAATATCGGACTTCGAATTTGGTTAAATTTTCGAGTGTTCCGCTAATTTTGCCTCCGAGTGTATATAACAGACATTTTTCATGTTCAAGGCGGATCTTGATGGACTTCATAACTGGTGTGGCGATAATCGATAAAATCTTAGTTCACAAAAATGCAAGTTTATGACCATCAGTCGAAGTGTGAACTGTTTATCAGCAGCCTATTTCCTGAATGGTGCCCCTTGGGAGAGGGTATTTCTGATGAGGGATCTCGGTGTTCTTATAGATGATAAAATGACATTCAAGTCTCACTATAATATAATCACATCATCAGTAAAGCTTTCAATTTTCTCGGGTTCATTATGCGGCACACGAAAGAGTTCAGCAACACTAAAATATCTATATACCACATTGGTCTGACCACAAATAGAATACGCGTCTGTCGTCTGGTCTCCATATTCCGCAACAGACATATCAAATTTTGAAAGAATTCAAAATAAATTTCTTAAATGTGTTTTCAGTCTCGAGAACGCGAGATGGGATGAATATGCCCACACTGAAGTCTAGGCGAATACCTGCTGATTTGTGTTTTGTCACTGGACTTGTGGGCGAATTCATCAAGTCTCCCGAACTCATCTCGCGGTTCCGGTTTAGAGTTCCGTCAAGATCTATCCGTTATATATATATATATATATATATACAGTGTGTTCCAACGAAAAGTTGACCCCCTATAACTCCGAAATGAGTAACATTAGCGAAAAACACCAAGACACGTCGGGGAGCATTTTCGAAATAATTCGAAACTTGTCAGATCAACCCCTACCCCCAGCAACCCTAATTTCGAAATTCATCATAGGAATAAGGGTCGAGTGGCACCTTACTGTAAAGGTCTGTCAATTCTCCATTCTGATTTGTCATTTTTAGAATTTTAAATTAATATACAGGGTAAAACCGAGGGTAAAGTTGAATTCCTGCAAATCCCAAATACTAAATGAAATCGATTTATTTTGGCATAATGCAAGCGCAGGTTTATGCTCGGTCTAGAAAAACGACTTACACTTGTGAATTTGGAGTTGGTGCAATCAACCCCCTATTTCCAGCATCCCCAACTCAAAAATCATTCGATCGAAAATAGGTCAAGTGGCACCTCGTTGGAAAGGTATTTCAATTTTCTCTTCGAATTAGGTATTTTCGAAATTCAGAATCAGCATACAGGGTGTCCCGGAGCAGGAACACTGAAAACCCAAATAACTTTTTGAAACTGGTTCATTTCGGTATAATACGAGAACATGTTTATGTTTGATTCGAGAATAAGACTCTCTTGCGTGAATATGGAATTTTGCAATCAATCTCTTCCATTCAGCATCCCCAACTCAAAAAATCATACAAGTGATTACAGGTTGAGTGGCAAAGTTCCAGAAAGATTTTTCTATTTTCTGAATCACTGAGGCATTGGTTTCAGTTTGGCAATCGAGGTTTTCTGGCGTGAGGATCAGGATGAGGGATGATGGAGAAACTGATTGGATGCTCATCTAAACAGGAAAACGAGATTTATTGAACTTGTATTCAATTGAAAACAAAAACTAACTTGATTATTACAACAATTGTTCAAAATGACCTCCGCCCACCTCCATACAGTTATACAGACGATTTTCGAGTTCTCTTCTCACATTAGCGAAAACTTCAGGAGTCAAAAGTCGGCATTCTGTGATAATCCTCATCCGCAGCTCCTCCAGGTTTTCTGGTCTTGTGGCATAAACTTTAGATTTTAGATGTCCCCACAAAAAAAAATCTAGGTGATTTAAATCTGATGACCAGGCTGGCCACTCAACAGGTCCTCTTCTACCAATCCACCTTCCTGGGAAATTTTCGTCTAAATATTGGCGCACCCGAGCATCATAATGCGGAGGAGCACCGTCTTGTTGAAAACGCATTTCGTCCTCAGAAAGAGTTGGATCGTTCTGTAAAATTTCTGTCAATCTAGGATGTATGTGTTCCTCTAACAACTGTAGGTAGCCATTTCCATTCAGATTACCCTCAATAAAGAAAGGCCCAACTAGATGATTGCCAAAATTCCTGCCCAAACGTTCAACTTCTGAGGCCTTTGCGTGTGGGCCTCTCTAAACCAATGAGGATTCTGTGTGTCCCAATATCGACAATTATGTCTATTCACTTCACCACTGAGCATAAAGGTGCTTTCATCAGAAAAACAGATGTTATTCAGAAAATTTGGATTAGCGTTTAGGTTTTCACTTAGATTTTCACAAAACTGTAAACGACGATCTGGATCATCTTCGTTTATTTCATGCACTAATTTTACCTTGTAGGGTGAAATTTGTGATGTTTCACGATTCTATGGACAGTTGTAGCTAATACACCAGTCAGACGAGATAGTTTTCTGATCGAAGTAGTATTCTCCATTTGTAGATGACCCACTACTGCCACTTCCGTTGCCTCATTTCTGACAGGACATGCCACTTCATGTTTTTGTTTGCCACCGAACCCGTAGCTAGGAATTTGTCAACCAAATATTTAACGTACTGGTGACTGACTCCCTTTCTCTTTCAGGATGGTTCCTATCGAATATCCTTGCCGTTTCTTTGGCACAACTGTTATTTCGAAAATACGTCGATACAATTTCGACCCTTTCCTCAATGGAATAAACCATTTTCAGATTAATTTCAACTGACGAACAACAACAATAATGAGGAACTGATCTGAATAATAATAATATTTCATTGCAAAAATGAGAAATAACA
Organism: Cryptolaemus montrouzieri; assembly: GCA_013387265.2. Taxonomy (NCBI): domain Eukaryota; kingdom Metazoa; phylum Arthropoda; class Insecta; order Coleoptera; family Coccinellidae; genus Cryptolaemus; species Cryptolaemus montrouzieri. The sequence goes on along the minus strand of JABFTP020000103.1, from coordinate 80,999,272 downwards.
GATGACTGCACGCCAGATGGAAATGAAAAAAATGTGAACATTTTCAATGCAGAAATCAGCTTTATTTCTTCGTAATTGATGCTCAACACATCGTACCCCAATACTTTTAACAGTTTCGAATTAATTTTAGTTGATAATTTCAAATGACGATATTGAATTTTTCGAAAGCGACATCCTGTATGGAGAGCCGAACTGAATGAAATGCTTTAATCATTCTGGAATTCAAAAACCTTTCTGAAGATATGCCACTTGAATTATTTGTATGATTTTCAAGTTGGGGATGCTGAATGGAAGGGTTGATTGCAAAAATTCTATAACCACACAAGAAAGTCCTGTTCTCGGATCAAACATGTTCTCGTATACCGAAATGAACCAGTTTCAAAAGTTATTTGGATTTTCAATGTTCCTGCTTCGGGACACCCTGTATGATGATTCTGAATTTCGAAAATACCAAATTCGAAGAGAAAATTGCAGTACCTTTCCACCGAGGTGCCACTTGACCTATTATCGATCGAATGATTTTTGAGTTGGGGATGCTGGAAATGGGGGTTGATTGCACCAACTCCAAATTCACAACAAGAGTAGGTCGTTTTTCTAGACCGAGCATAAACCTGCGCTTGCATTATGCCAAAATAAATCTATTTCATTTAGTATTTGGGATTTCCAGGAATTCAACTTCACCCTTGGTTGGGACACCCTGTATGTTAATTTAAAATTCTAAAAATGACAAATCAAGGTGGAGAATTGACAGACCTTTTCAGTAAGGTGCCACTCGACCCTTATTCCCTATGATGAATTTCAAAGTTAGGGTTGCTGGGGGTAGGGGGTTGATCTGAGAAGTTTCGAATTATTTCGAAAAATGCTCCCCCTCGAAACAAAAATCGACGTGTCTTGGTGTTTTTCGCTAATGTTACTCATTTCGGAGTTATAGGGGGGGTCAAATTTTCGTTGGAACACACTGTATATATATATATATATATATATATATATATATATATATATATATATATATATATATATATATATATATATATATATTAAAATTTGAATAATTGTATTTACAATAAATGCTTATATCTATCATTTTGGTGTGTGCCAGAAAAAATACAAGTGTGACCTCTGGAAATGTAACAGGGGAACCATACTATCTTGTATATGATTCAATAAACGAGTGAAAAACCTGAGGAAGAACTCGTTTCCCTGTCGCTATTGCACTAGCAATAGCTTGTCTGTTCATGTTGTGTTAGTGTCGTGTGTACATAAAGAGTACCAAAGATTTTTCTGCTTAGCCACTTCATTCTCTCTTGTATTCCATGATTTCTAAACGAAGACAAGGGTGAAAGGAAGGGGTTTTGGGACAGGGATCTGTAACAATGGAAAAAGAAAAACAGCAGAAAAATATTTCAATAATCATACTTCTTATATGTCTAAACAAATCTAAGAAAAGATTTTACATAGCAAGCAAGGTCATGAAAGGGACTAAGGAGATGATAAAAATATACATAACCTGCGATATTTCCACAAATTCCTTCTCTGTTTGACCGAGAGAGCCCTGATGGCCAGGCTCAGTCTTCCAAGTGATGCCAATTATGATCTATAGATGTTTCAAAATCATTATGGACCCAATAATCTGGGTTGATATCGCCCATATATTATTTCTTCGTGGAATTTGTTTAATTTAAAGAAATATTTGCTGAAAAATTAAGACAGTCGTTCGAAAAATATCTGTCCGTTATAACACTCCAATGTCAATTCCTTACCCTAGAACAAATTATTTGTATTTTTTCCCCGATTTCACGGTTATCCGCCAATGTCACATGGCTCATTCATTAGGTATTGACATTTTCCACTGCAACAACTGGAATATACGTAGTGTATTTGCTAGGGAAATTATTTGATGTATATATAATATATTACGTCAATGTTGTCTATTGGATTTTCACCCGTTCATGAATAAATAAATAAATAAATAAATAAATATACCTGTCCAGATCTCCATGAAGTCTAGAGAAAAAAAATTTTTGAGGATAACAATTTGTTTGGAAACCTTGTGGGGGGCTAATAATCACGAAAAAATGTTGCATCTTTACTGAAGTGGCTAACTGTATTCATGAATTTTGAAATTATGTAGGCGATCGAAATCCGAAAAAAAAAACAAATGTGAAAAACACGTTTTTTTATGTGGGGTAATAGGGGAGGGGGTAGGTCAGCTAAAATTACGATGAAATCTAACCTAACTTAGCAGCTGAAAGTTCGCTGAAGTAATATATTGAAATGAAATTACGGAGTGTAATAAAATAGAACGGGATTTCAGTATTTTCTAAGAACTGATGTCCCTTGAGACTATATTTTCACTCTGGGCTGATATAAATTCAAGAACTCGTGCTGCATTTTTCATGAAAACTTGGAATGTATCCTGGCCTCGTAGAATTACAACCGTCTACTTCTATAAAAATAATTTCCCTATTCCCCAGAAGAAAAATTAATATCCGACTCCATGCAATGTTACAGTCAACTTCAACACAATTCATCACTTGTAATATAATGTAAGTATTCTTGTAGTTCCGGCACAAATGATTACTTACACTCCAAATATGAAGTGTCGTTTCATTCGTTTCGTGAAAGTTGAGAGCAATTCAATTATGGAAGCTTGGGTTTTCGCTCCATTGCCTTGTTCTTTTGTTATTCCTGAATATACGATTAAACGCTGCAATATATTAGTAAAAGTACGAAACGAGTCTGGAAGTATAGCTTGAATCGCAAATCATTCTTAGTATATTAAATTTAGAGGAATAAGTTTTTAATCCTGCAATTTAACTGACCAAATTTAGGAGCGTACAGAAGAACATACGAGGGATACACTGTATATTTTGCAATGCCTCGAAACTGCAGTAGTTAGAGCAGGCAACATTGTAATACTTATAACTCACATGGAGTTTTTTGAATCGGAAAGTAGACGAAGTAGACCGGGGGATGATAGCTTTTTCGTGCTATTACCGGTGCAAGTAACAAAAATCATTAAAGACGCTCAGAAGAAGTTACCAGCAACCCTAAAAATAGTCCAAAGTCCGATTCTGAAAACTGAAAACTCAAGCTCAAACTAAGAAGAGAAATATTCATACAGCCTTCATTGATTACCAAAAGGCTTTTGATAGTTCTCCCCATTCATGGCTTCAAGAAATTTTGGAAATTTATAAAATTGATAAGACACTTCCACTTTTTCCTGAATTTGTAATGAAAAATTGGAGAACCAATCTTCATTTAAATATTTCTAAACAATCCTTAAAATCCGAAGTAATTCCAATCGAAAGAGGTATTTTTCAAGGTGATTCTTTAAGTGCTCTTTGGTTTTGTCTTTGCCTTAATCCATCATCTCATGAATTAAATGCTACTAGTTTTGGCTTCAAAATAGAGAGTCTATCAACTGAATTCAAATTAAGTCACTGTATATATTTAGATGATATTAAATTATATGCCGGAACCAGATCTCATTTAAAAAGTCTACTTGAGATTACTTTCAACTATTCCAATGATATTCACATGAAATTTGGGCTTCCAAAATGTAAAAATCTTTCTATTGAAAAAGGAAAGATCACCTCTGATCATATAAAGATTTCCAATATCGAAATCGAGCCAATGCATCAAGGACATACATATAAATATCTTGGATTTTATCAAGAGAAGACAAATCTAACCATAGCAGCTCTAAAGAAAATATTAGAAGTTCATATTACAAAAGATTATCATCAAGAGTCATTTAACTAGTAAAAACCTTTTCAGAGCTATCAACTCGTATGCAGTTCCTATTCTTACATCTTCTTTTGGAATTATTGAATGGTCTAAAACTGATCTAAATGAATTACAATGTCAAACGAGGAAAATGCTCTGTAAATATCATAAGCACCACCCTAAGTCAGCTGTTCAGAGAGTTACACGACCTAGACATCTTGGAGGTCGTGGATTAACTGATTTGAATAATCTTCATAGTAAACTGATTTTTCATCAACGTTCCCATTTTCATGAGAAAGAGAACGTCTAAATTACATGATATTGTTGTTGCTTCAGATTATAATCTTACACCTTTGAACTTGACAATTCAAAAGGTAGATTTTGATATATTTTATGATAATTCTGAAAGAGAAAGTTGGATGCAGAAGGAATTACACGGAAAGTACCCTAAAGAATTGAAAAATGATTATATTGATGAAATCGCATCGAATAAATGGTTAGTATCTGGAGAATTGTTTGCTGAAACAGAAGGCTTGGCAATTGCGATCCAGGATCAGGTTGTTTTCACGAGGAATTATAGAAAACACATCATCAAACAAAATATAGATGATTCTTGCCGTAGATGTTTCTGTTCTTCAGAAACAGTTTTTCATATATTATCATCTTGCTCAGTCCTTGCTTCAACAGATTATTTAGAAAGACAAAATGCCGTCGCTAATATTATTCACTTTAATCTAGGAATTAAACATGACCTAATTCCCAAAAGGAAAAAATTTCACATATATGAACCTGAGATTATTTGTGAAAATGACAAATATAAACTTTATTTTGATAAAACAAATCTTTGCAACAGAGCTGTAAAACACAATAGACCAGATATCGTTCTTAATGATAAACAAAATCAAATAACATATATAATTGATATTGCTATACCCGACACACATAATATACAAAATAAATACAATGAAAAATTTCTAAATATATGATGCTTGGCGACGAGATTAAAAAATGTGGAAAATGAAGAAAATATATATTCTACCGATTATTATTTCTACAACAGGCGTTATTCCCAGAAATCTTCACAAAAGTATTGAGATTTTGGGTCTGAAGAAAATTTGTTTGAACAGTTACAAAAGATAACAGTCATCAAATCTTGTAATATTCTTCGTAGGTTTCTTTCCGAAAATAATAATGAGGTAGAGTCATAGGTTTCTCTTTAGTTTATACTGCTCAGAATCTCATTTCATATTTTATTTATTTGTTTATATAAATGTAATATAATTAACTGACAATTTTGTCATATTTATATTCAAAGCAGTATTCTATTCGTTCGTTCACCACTTCACACAAAGGAAACTATTAATGAGTAATATTCAGTGTTACTTGACTAAGGTCCGTACACTGGATTTTTCCGGGAGAAAGCCTCTGACACTACTCGTTGGTACATTGATATCATTGTCTGATGATGCTATAGTATGTATATATTCTGGTAGATTGATATATTCTCATAACATTTAACGTTATCCTAATATATAATTACTCCAGGATATGTTTTGATTATAATCATTGCCTGGCAATGGTATTAATCACCGGGTGGTGGATTTATATTTTTCATGAAATCAGTTTGATTGCATGAACAGATATATGGGCAACTCGTCGGGGTAAAACCCTATATATATATATATATATATATATATATATATATATATATATATATATATATATATATATATATATATATATATATATATATATATATATATATATATATATATATATATATATATATATATACCTCTCAGAAAAGATTCAGAAGAGGATACTAAGCCAAGAAGTTTAGCCTTCCTACCATTTATAAGAGGTGGAACCGACAAGATTGGTAGGATCTTACAAAAACCCAACGTAAAAACGATCTACAAACCACACAATGCGATACGCAAAAACCTAAGAACACCAAAGGATCGGATACCACTTGAAAACCAAGGAGTCTACAAAATTCCGTGTACAGGCTGTGAGCTCGTCTAAATTTGGGAAACAAATAGAAGAATGGAGGTTCGGATACAAGAACATAAGAACTCAGAAGACCAACAAACCAGTACATCTGCTGTGTTTCAACACTCGCACAAAACAGGCCACAAACTCGATTACGACAACACTACACAGGTAGCCAACATAGAACAACTCCGAAAAAGAAAATTAGGAGAAGCCATTGAAATAGAAAAACACACGACAATGAACAGGAGAGATGACGCCCTAAACATACGAACAATATGGAAATCTATGTTGAAACCTGTAAAAGCAAGAACAAGAGAACCCAACGCAGACACAAGTAGGGAAACACCGAGCACAGAGCCAATCATGCAACGCAAACGGGTCAAGCCACCGACCAATAGGATCGCGCCACCGCCACCGCAACACAACCTGAGACCGCGAAGGAATATAAATTCAGCATACAGTGGCACATAGAGCAGTAAACCAATATACTCCGACATGAAGATAGCTGTTGCGATCCAGCCGAAACGTCGTCAACAACAACCAACGAATGGTCATTACCAGGATCAACGGACGAGAAACCAGAAAAACGAAGAAAAAAAAAAAATATATATATATATATATATATATATATATATATATATATATATATATATATATATATATATATTCTTAAGAGAGGAATTACAAAAATTTGAATAATTGTATTTACAATAAAGGCTTATATCTATAACTTTGGTGTGTGTCAGAAAAACACAATCGTAAAAAACAAGCGAAAAAATAGAATATCAGCGGAAAAAATAGACCATGCCTGTTCCTTAATCTGGCATCTAAACTCGCATCATGCCTCCTACGATTGCCTTAAAGTGTGAGCACAGGAAATGTAACAGGAGAACCATACTATCTTGCGTAGGATTCAATAAACGAGTGAAAAAACATGTGGGAAAAACTCGTTTCCCTGTCACTATTGCACTAGCAATCGCTTGTCTGTGTTAGTGTAGTGTGTACAAAAAAATACCAGAATGTTTTCTGCTTAGCAGCTTCATTCTCTAAATATCTTGCACTCAATGATTTCCAGGACTTCTACACGAAGACAAGGGTGAAAAGGAAAGGGGTTTGGGACAGGAAAAATCTGTAACAGTGGAAAAAGAAAACCAGCAAAAAAGTATTTCATCAAACATACCTAACTCTTATATGTCTAAACTCACTTGAATCTAAGAACTTAACTAATGCTCCTCGGTTTTTCAACACGGAACATCTCATACACCTTTTGAGAATGAAGCCCTACGGGGGTGTAGCCCTTGCCTTATCAACATACACCATAAGAATAAAGCCCTAAGAGGGAGTCCTAGCCTTATCTAAGAACTCAACTAATGCTCCGATATTTTTCAACAGGGAACATCTCATTCACCATTCAATATGGAAAGAAACTATATTACAAATAACTGGAAGCCATGGGGTAGCAGTTGAACTAATACATCCACTTATAACTCTCATAGAACAGTTCAACTGAGAATCAATCTTATTGACATGAGCACTATTCAACCACACCTGACAGCAATATGCTGCTGCTGAATATACTGAATCTAAAGCAGTAGTTCGAAAAGTAGACACTCCGGCGCCCCAATTAGATCCAGCTAGTTTATGTAGTATATTGTTTACTTGTTTTCAACTTCTGACATAATTTATCAATATGAAAGTCAACGAACGATCTAGCTTTACACCAAGATATGTTGGAGTGAAATTATGAGTTAATTGTGATTGATTGAAAAATACTCTTAGTTGCCTATCCTTGTCATGTTTATTCAGATGAAAACAAGAAACCTCAGTTTTCGAAGGATTTGGACATGAACGCCAATTTTTGAAGAAAATGTTCAGCATTTCTAAATCGGTGGTCAGTGCTTGCTCAATTCTTTCGAAGTCAAAGCAATATCATCAGCATAAATAAACTTTGTAGAGGAAGTTTCAGGGATGTCAGACATATATAAATTGAAGAGAAGAGGTGCAATAACAGAACCTTGAGGTAGGTCATCACTTAGAGTGTAAAATCTACTGCTTCTCTCACCGATAAAAACTCAAAGTCTTGTATCAGATAACATATTTTCAATCAACTTCACAATTTTTCCACATTAAAGAGAGGTCTACAAATACAGCGCCTATTTTAAGTTTACCCTGAAATCCTGTCTCAATGAAAGTGGATAAACCTAAAACCTGATCAGAACAATTCCAGTTTTTTCAAAAACCTCCCAGAGAAGTGGACAGAGCTCTGTCAATGATTGGTTCTAACCTCGGATAAAGAAGTCTTTCTAAAATTCTGAGAGAAACAGAAAGTAAACTGATAGGTCGATAACTACTAGGAAATTCTAGATTTTTCCCAGGTTTGAGAATAGAAATAACTTTAGCCTTTCTAAATTCAACGGGAATACTACCTGAGCTGAGTATGTCATTGTAAAAGGATAGTGAACACTTTTTAGCGTTATTTCCAAGATGTTTCAAGAATTCAGGAAAAATGCCATCAAATCATAGAGATTTGCGAACATTAGTAGATTTTATTGCAGATTTGAGCTCTTCTTCCTCGAAAGGATTCGATAAATCCTCTACCGTGATAGCATCCTCCTCTTTTTATGTAAGATTCGTTTCATTTTATTCCTGTTATATCTACTAATTTTCACACTTTTAAAGACATTAACGAGCCTAGATACTACAGAATTCGGATTCATATTAGACGGAGTTTTTGAAACGGAATCAGCATTGCCTAATTTCCTCAACAAATGCCAGGAACTTCCACTAGAATGATGAAAATTCATACCATTCATCAACTCATTCCATTCATTCTTTCTGCTATCATTCAAAGAACTAAGGAGTGCATCGGCTTTCTCTCTGGAAGGGTTTTGCTCTGACCACCCAGGTATATAATCCTTTCGAAAGCCTCTAGGAATATGTTTTTAGCAGCATTTTTGACAACTCCTATAAACCGGGAATAATTTCTACTCGAGGGGGGAACCCACCTCAAATCACTATCTACCTGTTTAGTGAAATCATTCCAACGAGCTTTTTTGAAATTCCATCTTGGTTTTTCTAATGAATTTGCAAATGTAAATTGAAAACCTAACGAAATGATAACTGGCCTGTGTTGACTGTGAGGAAAATCTGAAGTACTTTAGGACGAACAGGTAGAGGAAACAATTCAGAAACAACCAGACAAAGATCAGGATTATAGTCATTCATTTCCATCCATTCAACTAATGAAATACCACTCCTGTCATTTTCTGTATATCCCCATTGATTGTTATGGTACCACCACAAGTTGAATATGATTGAATGATGAAGATTTTACATAGCAAACAGTGCCATGAAAAGGACTAACGAGATAATCAAAAAGTACATAACCTGCGATATTTCCTCTTTCGCGGAAATGTTTTTCCCGTCGCAGTGTGAGTCTCCTGAAGCATAATCATTTCCACCTTGATCTTGCATGCCAATTGTTGAAATATCAAATTCGAATGAACGAAGTGACAAGTACCATAATTTTAGGCACCTGCCAAGTGAGCGTAGCCAGTTCAGCTACTTGATTCAAATATTTCAAAGCATTTTCTGTTAGTTCTTGCAAAACCATCAAAATTCAATATATTCCCAAATTATTTCGGAAATATAAGAGATGGGTATAGTACATGCTGATATTATTCCATCTGAAGTTTGACGCTTCATCTGATGGCGATATAAAAATTGGCACGTGCCATTTGAAAAAATTGAGTTATTGTGTCTGTAGTGCAAAAGATCTACGAGCTACCATTTTTTTAAATGTTCCTCAAAAATCGAGTTTTTAACAAAAATAATAAAATCTGTCAAAAGTTTTGACAGATAAGTGCCAACAACTTGGGTATTTAATGCCTTGCTCAAATGTCGGTTCTAGATGTATAATAAAAAAGGTAGATTGCTATTTGAAATAACAAAATGATGACCCACTTCCTGTATAACCGGAAATGGTATCACTTCGAAAATATTTCACTCCAATTGGAAATCGCTAGTTATGGCCGCGTATAAAATTTCAGCTTGATATTGTAATTGGAACTCAAAAAGTTTTTAACGGACGGTCCCGGTGGATATCCCTGGAGATAAAGGGTTTCTATATCATTAATAACGTAGAATTTATAATATTTAGAATATAAGAAATTAATTTTGTCTGAACATGGATTGTTGAATATCTCTACAACTGATCATTTTCCTTCTTTTTTCATCAATATAATCATTGAATTCGAAAAGATATTGCGTTGTGTATTATTTCTTAAACCGATATAAATCGTCATTTCACTGAGCATCAAATTCAATTATATTTTCGTCAGAGACCTTATCTGATAGTTTGTACTTATTTCAAGGGGGTTCGTTAGTCACTCCAGGATTCTATTTTCATTCTAAACTATCTGGCGCCGTTCATTTTATATTGTTGGGACCCACCCCATCTCCACTGAAGACTATAGCGTGAGTATCCCCCTCTTGAATTTAATTATATTAACAGTCGAGATATTCATTGATTTATTCATAATTATTATTGATTGATTGATTCATAAGTTTAATTTCAAAGTTTACCGTAACAAAACAAACTAAATGACATATCGCGTTCAAACTCAGCCTCAGTATAGAAAACTGTTATGCCAACTTAGCAACAGCAAAAATTTTGACAGTCGTTTTAAGTAGATTTTTTAAATAATCAATGTCCTTTCCATTAATGACAGAATATATTTCGAATTCGATAAGTGCCATTTTCACTTCGATTGTTCTCGCGAATTACTCAAAGCTGATGGATCACTGGAAAATTAATTCTTTAACACATGTGACCTTCAGAATAAATTTGACTTTTCGATTTTTGCAATAATTCCTTGAACAGTTCATTTATTTTGTATTATATTAAATTGTGAAAATTATGCCATTCTTATGGAAAACAAATCATTGTGGAACAGAAAATCCAATCATACTGTATGATCGACAAAAAAGTCCTAGATTCCAAAAAAAATTAATCGTGTTCTAAATACTCTGCTGAAGGCGGCGATAAAGATAGTATATTTGAAGAAATGAGATAAGTTTGAAACCAGGAATTTCTTGCACCATTTTACAAATTTTTATCGCATTCAAGTAGCGCAAAAATTCTAATTGCCAGTTCAATCAGTTTAGAGCAACTGTAACTGGCATAAAACGCGATTGCAAGATATAATCACGAGTAAACTCAAATAAACGCTCCCAACAAGATGATACTTAACGCTGATAAAATAAAAGCAAGAATCTTACAGAATAGAAAAGCTTGGCAGCATAAAAGCAGTATAAAAAAGTCTTTTCGTCGAAAAAAGTTACATTCTATCAACTCGAAAGGGTGACTTCAGTAATCGAATGTTCAGATCGCAAATATTTACAAAAGAGAGATAAAAACAATATGAGGCAAACAACCGGATTTCGTAACAGCCAGAGAAAAGAACTAAGGATGGAAACTCCGAAAAATAAGATAAGACAAACTGAGAATGAAGGACAAATATGCAGATTTATTCCTATTCTTCAACATACGTTGAATTCGTATCATTATTTTTTACTGAATCTAACATTTTCATATCTCATTGGGTAGCATAATATCGAGGAATTCGGAAATTATTCAATGTATGATAATGAATCCTTAGGAGCTAATTCTCAGTTCTTTTCACTCAGACCATTGACATGAAATTATCTATCTCTATAGGGTGTGCCATTTGAAAATCATGAGTTATTACGACTTTTTGATAAAGCGGCACCACCGCAATCTTCAACATATTTCAGAAGACTAGATCAAGTCTGTGAATATAAACAAAAATTGTCGCATCACCCTACTTTTACGACAATACTATACCGGGTGAGTCAATAAGGCGAGGAACTTCTATATCTCGGATTTCAAACAGTAATTTCGATTTAGTGAAGACTTAGCTCTGAGCACAACTGATAAAATCGCAAATAAATCCTTTCTTGTGAAGAAATTTCGATACACCTTGGGAGTTTTGATGTTTAAGTTTCATTGAACAGCAAAGAATCTAATTTTGTGTTGAAATTTGCATATTTCAATGTCTGAATTTTATGAACAGCATGTTTATTGCAAGAAATACCTAAACCTCACACTAATTTCGAAATTTTCTGGGAAATCTACATCGGATTTTTGAAAGAAAGGTATCGTTGTAAAGCTTATTCGAGTGGAACCAAAACACGTGAAAAAGATACTGGGTGTTACATTTAAAAAAAAGTTTTTCATGTTTGAAAAATTTCATTTTCGACGGGTTACTAGGAACACTCGGTATAAAATTTTTGTTCTTTTTATTTGTTAATAAGGTACAACACTTTTACCCCAAGAAAAAAAAATATCATACGTAAATTATGCGAAATGAGGCATTTGAGAACTTTTGAAAAAACTTCCAAATTCCCGAAATTATCGATATTTTAATTAATTTAAAATCCACCGATAGTTGTTTGGGCACAAAACAGATATCGTTGAAGAGAGCAACCAAATTGTAATCAGAATATGATAAAAAATACAGGGCGTGCCATTTAAAAAAATCTATGTTTGTCCCTGGAGCAAAAATGGAACACCCTGTAGGTGCGAAAATAATTTTAAAGAATGCACACATACTTATTAAATAATAATCTGGAAAAATTTTGCTTCTATCTCAAATAGTTTGCGAGATATAGAAGTTCGTCGCTTTATTGACTCACCCGGTATAAACTTTTAGGTTCGTCATTCAAGAGTCGCTTGGTAACTTTTAGAAGTATAAAATAAGAAGATATCATTCAAAAGAGATCGGTTTATGATGGAAAATATCAACAATTTTCGATTTAATGAAAAATTAAAAATTCTACCATCTTCAAAAATTCGCGAAGAGACCAAACAACTAGCATCGAATGGTTACTAATCATTTTCAAAATCGAGTGTTTCCTCCCGGGCCCTAATTACTGCCAATTTACGTCTCGAAGCCCTCAAACAAATGTTGGATTTACTCTTGAGTCACTGAGTTCCAAATTTCAGGAAGCAGATTTTCTAGTTATTGGAGTGGAGGAGGATTCAAGTCGGGATTTCTGGCTGGACATCTTAAAGTATCAATTTCGGCATTTTGCAGAAATTCTGTAACTTCTCTAGCTGCATGAGGCCGAGCATTATCACGCATATAAATGAAGTTTTCGCCAATCGATGGGCCAAAGGGTACAACATGGGTTTCAAGGATATCTGCCTTGTATCTGGCCGCTGTCATTCTTCCATTATTCACTAGGACTAACTCAATGGAAAGAAATGCCTTCACACACCATTACTGAGCCCCTCCGAAGTTTTCGGTTTGCCGGATATTGCATAGCTGATACCGTTCCCCAGGTCGTCTGTATATAGGCATGCGTCTATCATTTGATACTAGACAGAACCTGGACTCGTCGGAAAAGAGAACATTCAACCATTCTGGAATACCCCAATTTGCATGTTTTCTCGCAAACTGAAGTCTTGCAACTCGATGCTCTCTAGTGAGATGCGGGCCTGTAGAAGACACCCTTGGTCTGATATCGTCTTCTCTGAGCCTTTTCCTAACAGTTTGCAATGAAATATGCACATTTCTGGGAAGTGCAAGTTCATTTTGTAGCTGTACAGTGCCGAACTCTTAGTGCAGTTAAACGAAGCCAACGATCATCAACTGGTGTTGTTATCCGATTTCTTCTCTGTCCGGCCCTTCTTCCATATTCCCCTGTTTCGTGCTACCGATTAATTGCTCTTGGAATAGTGCTTTGGTTAACTTTGAATGAGCTAGCCACGTTTAGTTGGCTTCGCCCCTCCTCTAAAGTGTGACAATTCTTACCACTTCATGATCTCTCAAATAGCGTCCAGGACGTTCAGCAGCCATTACAATAAATTCGAATATTCGAAAATCAACACATAACACAGAAAACTTGCATTAATTTAGCGTGAAAACTGAAGAGAAATCTAATGAATACTGATAGTCAAATAAACTCATTCTTGTTTCAGACGTGTTTGAGATCATATGGAAACAAATGTTACTACGTAGATAAGATTTTTCTGCTCATTTATCCAAAATCGTATGTTGCCAAAGAAGTTGCGATTGAGCTGCTTAATCGATTATGGCATTTAGAATACCAGGCGATACAACCATTTTTGTGGTGTGTATATAATCACCCCAATTTTCACGATAATCCTATGATCCATTCTACATCAACATCTAATAGGACATCCACCGTGGCTCATCCTGTATATTTTCGCGGGTATATACCCATAGCTACAAATGATAAGTCCGCCATGGCCGGAAATCTGTAAGATCAATTTTGGAATGTATAGTCGATTTGGTAAAGCCCGTAAAGTAATAAATCTTTAGGTGCCACTCGGATAAGGGTTAAAGCGTATTATTAAGTATAATATCCGAATTTAACCCCAAGAAAGGCAATTATTACATAGATATATCACGGAGAGTTCTTGAAGCAGTTTTATCATTTGTATGCATTAGTTAGTAGATGGTGAAAGTGTTTTGTTCATTTCACAAATAATGAAAGTTTTCTAATTTTACTTATGTTAAACGTTCTAAATATATACCACTTTCTCAAAATGAAAAATTAATCATATTGAATGTATACGATGCATTATTAGTTATACAAATCGATTAAAATGTTGAAATGTGTTCCGAGATGGCAATTCGACAGTACACAATATACTAGCTTCGCAAAGTGAAAAAATCTGAAAATGGATTTATAGTGAAACCTCCAAAAACTTCTCCAGGAAGGCCCCAAATAGTTATTGCTGAAGACTGTAGGAATACTACGAAAAACTGTACAGTCTTTATATTTTCGGAAAGAAGCTCTCACTGTAGAAAACATACACGCTGTTTGTTTGTTTGTTTTTCCTTTAACGTGCTCCATTTCTGCCTTTCGGCTAATGACTCGCCGGGGAATTCTGTGACCTCACTAACCCGGTAATTTTACCGAACCCCTCTCGTGTCGAGGGAAGGGATCTTTAATGTCCAACACATCTCTGTTAGACAGGACCGACAGCTTTACATCTCCTCCGAAAGATGGACACTCAAGCGATTCCCAGAATCCGAAAAAGCGCACCGACTTTGTGGGGATTGAACCCAGGTAACTCTGCGTAGGAGACGAGCATCATATCCCATACGCCACCGAGCCGGCTATATACACGCTGTTCTCGTAGGAGATCAGTACTTACCTTTAATATCAAAAACAAATTGTCGAAAGTTTTGCCTGAATTGAATTTCTCATCATAAAGGCACAACAGGAACTGAATTCCATTTGTGCTGGAGAAAGAATTATAAAAAATATGGGGCTAAAAGAAAGGAAATTTTTTATCTCGATGAAACTTGTGTATATGAAGGGTACACGGTTTAGAAAACATGAAATAATAAAACATACAGGATTTCAGGATTCGTCAGGAGAAGGACGACATACAATAATAAGGCATATAGGTAGTATTAACGGTTTTGTGGATGTGGAGTTATTATCATTTTCAAATGAAAGTACTGCAGACTATCATAAGGAAATGAATGCGGATGTTTTCGAAGAATGTTTTGAACAGTTGTTAAATCTGATTCCACTAGGATCTGTTATAGTAATGGATAATGCAAGCTACCATTCGGGACAGATTGATAACGCCAACATCTTCATAACGTAAAGCAGACTTCATCAGATAGCTGACGTATAAAAAAATATTTCCTATGAGGAAAATATGGTAAAAAATATTATTATCAATTGTTAATATTTGAATTGTGGAGGCCGTTACTTGATGTAGATCCATGATATAATTGAGATAAAAACACAAGGTTTAACTTTAGTCTACACTTTATTTGAAAAAATTCGACGACGTTTCGCTGACACAGCAGCTTTATCAAGAATGAAAAACAGAATGAAGAGTATGGTATTATAAACAAATCGTAGAACAAGTTGGATGAATAAAGGAAAATCCACACCGAGCCATTGTACAGTTAGTATGAAAGGTAATAAAACTAATTAAACAAGTTAAGTAGGGTGAGTAATTCACATCTACCTGTTCATTCAAAAGCTTGTCCGAATAGATACAAACATTCTCGGTGTGGATTTTCCTGTTATTCATCCAACTTGTTCTACGATTTGTTTATAATACCATACTCTTCATTCTGTTTTTCATTCTTGATAAAGCTGCTGTGTCAGCGAAACGTCGTCGAATTTTTTCAAATAAAGTGTAGATTAAAGTTAAACCTTGTGTTTTTATCTCATTTAATTGTTAATATGTAAAAATCATACAAAAGATGAAGATTGACGAAATGGCAAAAATCCGAGAAGTTAGTATACTCCGCCTTCGACCTTACCACTGCGAATTGAATCTGATTGAACTAATATGGGCACAGGTAATGGGTGAAGTGGCTAGAAAGAAAACAAGTTATAAGATGAAAAAAGTCAAGACGTCGAACTTCATTTTAACAGTGCAATAAATATCGTAACATTCCAAAACTGGAAAAATTATATAGACCACGTCATTAAAGATGAAAATAAAATGTGGGAACTGGATCACATTATGGATGCCTTGACAGATCCTGTTATAGTGAATTTAGGTATCGAAGATACATTATCAGATGATGAACTGTAAATATGTTATGAAAATATTGCAGCTTCAAATATATATGAGTATTTTAACAGGTATTATTTTGATTTTTATAATTTTAAAGTGGAAAGAAATTGAATTCAAAACAAGACGTTTTATAAAGTTATGAAATCATTTATATACATTGTTCAACATTCTGTTAGGTAATGTTAAAACTTGTGGAAAATTTAGCTTAAGTCTAGTATAATATAAAATAAATGTTCATTTCCATAATTTACTAAAATAATTGAGTTATCTGAAATATCATAAACATTATTATTATTAATGAATAATAAAATAAAACAAGTTACTATGTTTTAACTATCACTAATTTATTGATGTAAAGAATGACAAAATTCTACATTCTTTGGACATACGTCCATTATCGACAACAAGCTAATGAAAACTGAATACTCATGTACAATACAGGAATTACCATCAATAAAATGGTAGTAGAGGTCACAGTAACTTGAATAATGGTGATTGGTAGGTAATTAAGTCTACCTGGTCGTTAAGGAGCTTAACCCTTTCTACCCTAGATGCCTTGAAAACTTCCATCGATTCAAAGAAATTGAGTTTATAAGATTTATCACAGGAATGAATAATTTTTAGCTCTTGAAGTTCTGGAAAAGAATGACATTCATTCAGACAATGTGCAGCTAAAGCTGAATCATATTTCTGATGTAGGAATGACCGGAAATGTTCTTCGTATCTAGCCTTGAAAGAGCGTCCTGTTTGACCTATATAAAAGGAATTGCACTCAAAACATGTTAATTGGTATACTCCTGATTTTTCGAATTTATCGGTTTTATCTTTTGTGTTGAAAAGCAGGCCTGACAATGTGCTAATTGGTTTGAATGCAATATGAACTTTTTTAGTTCTAGCAACCTGTTCTGACTTCTTCCCAAAATATGTTAGAGACGTAAATTTCCCAGGCTTTTCTCTCTTGGATTGGGGATATATCATGTTGAATGTGTTGTTGCGTATTTTTCGATTAATTAAATTCTCTATTGCTTTTATATCGAAACCGTTGTTCTCTGCTATTAACATAATGGTGTTGAATTCGGATTTTCGGTCATGTCCGATGAAGGCAAAGAAATCGCTCTGTGAATCATGTATTTGAAGGCTGCTATTTTTCAAGAATACTGGTGAAATGAATCTATGGCTATTACATTATCCGTGAACGATGGTTTCCTGAAGATATTAATTGATAAACGGTTATTATTCTCCCAAGTAATTGTTAGATCTAAGAAATTGGTTTTACTTGGAACTTAATTTCAGTATGAATGTTATTAATGAAATTCAGGAATATTTCTAGTTCTCTATTCGTTCCAATGAAACAGGCTAAAATGTCATCATCATATCGGTACCAAAATAGAATATGCCTTTTCGTCAAAGGTGACGTCATAATTTTAGTGCTTTCCAAATTAGACATGAAATTTCAGATAGAAGGGGACTGAGGGGTGAATCCATAGCTAAACCATTATTTTGTGAATATATCTTATTATTGAACTGCAAATAATTTTGGGTCAAGCATAAATCAAACAGAAAAATTAACTCATCTTTACAGACCACGTTGAGATTTCTTGCTTCTAGAATACTTGATATTAAGGGGACACATTCTGTTGCAGGTATATTCGAAAACATATCTACATCTAATGATATTAACTTTGCGGTTGGTGGCATGAGGAAATTATTTATTTCATTTGATAATTCTAATGAATTTTTTATACTATATTGTGAATGAAAATCTGAAATTGATTTGAATTTGGTATTCAGTTACTTAGCAAGTATTTGTGTTGGACAATTGGTATATGACACCACTGAACGAATGGGGTTATTTTCTTTATGTGTTTTAATCAGACCATATAATCTAGGAATTTTAGGATTCATTTTAATCCATCTGTTTCTCTCGAAGCTACTAAAAAGTGATTGCATATCATTAGCGGCTGCTCTAAGTTGTTTCTGTATAAGTGGTGTTGGGTCTTTATGAACGAGTGTAAGCGCTTCTTTATTAATGAAATCTTCCATTTTTTCCTCATATTGTACTTTTGGAATAACAATTATAGCATTCTACTTATCTGCTCGCGTGAGTACTAATGAATTTTCAGAAATTTTGCGTTTTATATTTTGATTAAAATTTTATCTCTCGAGTTGGTTTGATTTTTATGGTTCTTTAAAATTCTCTCAATTTTTACCTTTCCAAATTGCCAGTACTCAAGGTTCTCATTAAAATTTCGGATTCAATGGCTAATGTATCTGAAGAATTAGTCTGTATTTTAGGAACAAATTTAGGACCTTTGGGAAGAAGATCTGTTTCTTTTACGTTGAATTGAACATCAGATAAATTAACAACCCTTTGACTTTCCGAAGAATTAACTCTATCTATTATACGTGACTCAAGTGTGAAAATTTTGATTAGAGTGATTTCAATTTTCTAGACTGTTTATGAAATTTTTTGAATATGGAAATACTAATTTAGATCTAATTGTATCTTCTGAAATATCAAATTCTAAAGAATGTAATTTAAATTTTAATTAATTTTAAATTACATTCAAAAAAGTTTCTAAATTGACATAGCCTCGGAAAAGAAAACACCTTGTGAATTTCAGTTAAAATCTAGGACGTGTAATGATGGAGGCTATGAAAAAACGCTAGCGTTCCAAATTTGGGCTGAATATCTCAAAAACTGCAGGAATTTTGAAGAAAAAAACAATTTTTCCGCAAATTTCAACACCCTGTAGCTGTAACGAAGCTTTTGCGGACCTATGTTTATATAAGCTTTCTTCTTTAAATTGCACGTAGATTTACCCCCTCAAGTTGTGACATAGTATTATGTAACACTATGTAGATAAATTCCAAAATACCTACAATTACCTAAATAGAATATTTTCTTCCCTAAAAACTTCAGCGTGTTTGTCTCTTCGGGTCCAAATTGAATTCAGTGATCAAATTGTAAGTTCAAAGTCAAGTGCATGACAAGGTTGACAAAGGACCATAGAAAATAATTGGATTGTCAGTCGACTATAGTGAGAGAAATTTAAGAGAAAAAAGGCACTTCACGCATGAAGGCTCAGGTATAATTGTCTTTGTACCGAACAACTTTTATGAAAGTGGCGCAATTACACTACATAAGTTATCTTCATTTGCACGAGTAATTCTGAGAACATTTAAAGCTATGCGATGCTTGTATCCCTTATGATTGCAATTAGTATGATAGAAAACGAGTGATAAATTAGGTTTGCTGCTCTCTCAAAGAACGTATTATAAGGATTACAGGAGATAGGTTGGAACATAAAATGTACTCAATGTACATGTAAACTGATACTTTAAAAGCCTCCTAAACATCGATATCTCTCTCATTAAATAATTGTCTAATCGAACTTTTTCGACAGTTTTTGTCAGATAGTCATTTATTAATTACCTACAAAGTAGTATTTCCTTTGACAAAATTGATACTTCGAACTTATATAATACACGTGATTGGTGAACATGAAACCCCTTATGTTATTATCAATTTTGCATCATAGAATTACGATGGCCTGAAATGGTTCTTTGCTCGTGAGGTAATGAAGTCCACAACAATTGATGAGCTTTAGCTCTATTTTTCGAGTAAGAACCCTAAACATTCTGGAGATCTCCCTATAATCATCCCGGTTGCATCAGCGTATCACGAAAACTGTCCACTGTGAAAAATGGCACAACTTCATGGTGAAATCCTGCCTCGAGAAGTGTTGAAGGAAAGTACGGAAAATTTTTAATCGAGCTAAAACTGGGCAGATGGGACCACTATCGTACCACTCTTACGTATCCTAATGAAAAGATTAGGAGGGTAAAAAGAGGACCCTCCACCCCCGTTAGTACAAGGCTGCACAGTAAACTGAAAAATGGCCTTCCACAGGGATCAGTGCTTGCTCCACTCCTCTTTGGTCTATATATCGCGGATATGCCAGAGATGAAATCCAAGAAGTTCGGTTACGCTGATGATTGGGCTCTCGCCACGAGGTGTCTGAATAAATTCTTACAACGGATCTCGAGATTGTTGGAAAATATTTTAAAAGGTGGATGCTCCAACCTAATTCCTCTAAGACAGAGATGACCTGTTTTCACCCGAATAGCAAACTCGCTGTAAAAGAACTCACCATCCGCTTCGAAGGAACAATACTCGCCCACAACAAAACACCAAAGCTCCTGGGACTTTGTCTTTCAAGGCACATCTGTCAAACACAGCGGAGAAGCTTAAAACAAGAAACAATATTCTCCGAAAACTATGTGGCACCTCTTGGTGAGCATCGGCATCTACCCTCCGCTTCTCTGCTCTGGGTCTTGTTTTCTCCACTGTTGAGTATTGTGCCTCAGCCTGGCTAAATAGTCCGCATGTGAGAAAGGTGGATACTCAACTTAATAATTCTATGAAAATGATTGCACATGCTCTCGTATACGAGTACGAGAACATAATGAATAATACAGACTAACCTATCCACCAAGATATTGCAGAAGCCAACAAACAACAACCGATTTCGGTCAAGAAAGCCACCAACAGGATCAGCGAGGGAAGCTGTACAAGAGGGATTTGACATTAGTAGAGCTTGGACCCAGGAATGGACTGCACATAAAATTAATAACATCAGTATGAGTATAAATATAATTTCAATTCAATTCAATTAATAAAACAAATTTTCAATTTACAATTTTACAATTCAAACCTATTAACAGTAATGATATCTTATATGTTTACTTATAATTTTGAGTGTAAACATATTTTACTCAAATACATTTCCTTCTCATTTAACGGCAATACTATCTATACAAAATGAATGGAGAATAGGCACTTATTTTAGTTTGATTCTAATTATCAATAAGAATAGAATATTTCAATGATTTATTTCAGAACGGAGAGTTTGAATTATCTCTTCATTATTCGCTTGGATAAATCTTTTTATTTGCCTCGTAAATATATTGATACTACATACGTGAATCTTCAACTCCTCTGGCAGTATTTTGTAGAGCTTAGGTACTATATTTATGAAGTTTTGTTTACCAATTGCTTTTCTTATCAAATTTATCCGGGAATTCTGCACAGTTCTGCCCTAGTTTGATGTGAATGATTTATAATATCCACACTTTCTTTATTTTTATAATAATATCTATAGATCTCTAACGCATATAGTTGTGATAGCGTAAAAACTTTAGCTTCCATAAAACTAGCTCAGATGAATATCTTCTTGGTCTGTTCATTATTACTGTCAATATATTCTTCTGTGCTACTATTATTTTCTCAAATGTATTTTATAAACTCCGCCCCAACCAATAAGACCATAAGCAAATACAGATTGTCTTAATGCAAGGGAGGCAAACTACCGTCTGCCCAGTGTGATTGCTGGGAAATTCAGAAGATTTGGCATATAGTCAAGGAATGCCCAACAAGATCTTATAGTGGTAATCCTTTAGACTCTCTGTTGGCAACTGACAGATCAATAGAATATATCAATGGACTTGATGTTTGTTTGTAACCTCCGAAGTATGTTATGTATACCCTTACATATTTATGTTTATATGTGCATTTTCTTTTTTCTTTCAATTTGGTCCTATGATTGTCTTTTGCCATACTATAAATAAATGCACACGGTTTCCGCCAGACGACTACTACTGCCCATTGGATCTGTAAAAGACCCAGATGAACAGTATACGGACTCTGAGAGATAGACGTTGGAGATTCTTGCGAAAATACGTTTGGGTCTTGTCAAAAGGTCTAAAAAGGACTTATTGGGAGAGCGCAAGAACGATCAAGCCCTAAGCGAGCTGCTCGTTTAAGTTATTTAAGACTATTGGATGTGAATGGCATCAAACTTGCCTTTCTAAAAAAGGGAATGGATATCCTCCTCCCATACCTCATTAGGTTCTCCTGATCGAGTCTGACTTAGAATTTTGTACCTACCAGCTGACGGAAGGTTAGGGCTGTATACATCCCTAAGGATGCTGGGGAGGATTTCATCATGCCTGCCTTGCTACAAAAGAGGATGGATATCCTCATTCCAACCTTCTTCCGGTCGAGTCTAGCTTGGAATTTTGTCACAACCAGATGGTGGAAGTTTATGTTTACATACATCCCTAAGATGGATGAATAGAACACACAGCTCAAATCGTTCAGACCGATAAGTCTCGTTCTGAAAGCCTTGGAGAAAGAATTAGATGGATTCATGAGGACTGAAGTGTTGTCGCTATCAACTGGCATTCAACAATCTAGTCGGAAGGATTTTGGGGTCTCTGGAACTCAGCTGCAGCTTTCATGGAAATAGAGAGTGCATTTAATGCAGTCCCAACTAATTCAGTATATGGAGCTGCGAGTCCGAATGGAAAACCAAATACTATTGCAGAATGGTATTTAGCAACATGCTGAATGCTAGATTGATCAAAACTTCGTGTTTTATGACTGGTCGGGATTGCTTTGAGGAGGGAGTCGTATTCTTTTGCTGTGGTTTCTACTGATTGATGACGTACTGGCAATAATCGACGCTCATGTACTAGCCTTCGCTAACCATATAATCACTCTGGCTAACAGAGATGACGATGATGTCTTCGACATACTTCATGAAGCTATTTCATATTCAGGGGTAGTAAGAGAGTGAAACACTAAGTGTAAACTCGGCTTGCCATCAGTGAACCTTCCACTGCGAGAGCCAAGGCTCGGCTTGATATCAACAGGCTTGATCTGGGAGTTTCAATTGTAAAATTATCATATGAGCGGGACACAAAAATCACCTGAATAAATTAGGGTTTATCAAGAATCCTCCAAACAGACTATGAGTAGAAGAGAAAGAATCAGAACAGAACACTTCATGTGCGAATACCCAGTTGGGTACAAATTCAGACTCGAGGAACTGGAATTTCTTGAACTGGAGCTGAATGAGCTTTTAGAGCGCTCACCCACAAAGAACTATTGGTCGAGGTCGCAAGAAATGCTACCAACACTGGGGGTTTTTTGTCAACTTCTTGGACCATCTGAGGTTAAACTCGCCTGAAATACTACTGCTAAAAGTGGCATAGGTGTGATGACTGGAATTGACGCACGAGTCTTACTAGAATATCCCAGAACCATAGCTCATAGTCCGAGTTTTGCAGCCGCTCTAGCATAACCTACAACTACACAACAACCAACACAGTCCAATCAAATCATGAATATCTTAATCGCTTCATGGCCTAGTTAAAGTTAAGGTTGCTTATCACCTGCCCTATTTAGGGAATGATTATATGATTTATTCGAGATTGAAAGGTTGAACCTGAGCTAAGGAAAAGAAAAACCCGCCATATGTCGATCTGGAGAGTCACTGTAATCGTGTTACTTTAACCACCAGGTTGAATTTGTCCAGTAGGACCCTGCTTACAATGTCGAACGTTTTAGGATTCTGCTCGAAAATTACCTAGACAGAAGAATCTACTCTAGTTACCGCCTGGTACTATATGAGGAACTCACTTAGGAAAAAAGTTATGGAATTTGTTTTCAAATTGACATAAAATCAATTGATAATTTATCTGCAATAGTAGAACTTACCCTTTCCGCTGCAACAACTGGGTTAGTACTCGACTCAAACGATCAAGGTCATTTACTCTCCTGCAGAGGGAATTTTCCACAGGTCTTGTAATCAACATCTTGACACCAATAATCACAAAACCGACTACAATTCCAAATTTGTATATACCCTTCTTTTATTCTTAACTCTTGAAAAGATGCAATGCCTGTCATACCACCAAATTGTAGGTCATCGGAAAGATGTTCGATGGAAGTTCAACAGCACAATAGACCTTCCTGCAACCTTCCTTAGAACACTCATTTCTGCCTTCACCATCATTCGCTTGGTAGTCGTTGTATCAGGTCTGGTTTCAGCAGTATATGATATTATCGGCCTAATAGCAGTTTCATAAATTCTCGATTCAGTTTCGATGTTTATATGTTTATTGTACCATATTGTGCTGTGAAGGCATCCAGCTACTCTTGACGCTTTCAAAATTTGATTCCTTACTTCTGTTCCACGTTTCCAAAACCTGACGATTCGATTCCCAATTATTGGAATGTCATGACCTGCTCATTTACCATCGAGCTTCAGCTTGCATCTTAAAGATGTTTTCGATGTTGTCATACATATGGTTTTGGTTGCGGAGATTATCATATTTTGCAGTTTGATTAAACGCATGGAGTAGACGTTGTAAGTCGTCTTCCGATTCCGCTATCAAGGCTGCATCGTCGGCATAGCATACAATAATGATCTCTTCGTCTCCCATTTTATATCTTCTAAGTGGTCTTATCTTCTATATTATCGTACTCATGACTATATTGAAGAGAAGAGGGCCCAATGAATCTCCTTGTCGAATGCCACTTTCCACCGGGATCAAACCTACTAGTTCTCCATTCATTTTCGGGATCGTTTTGTTATTCTTATATATGTCTTCGATAGTCTTTATTAGATTATGTGGTATTCCTAAGTTGTAAAGTAATGTTATGATGTCTCTCAGCAGAATGCGGTCAAATGCTTTCAATGAATCAATAAAGCATATAAAAGCTGGTTTATTATACTCAATGGACTTATCTGTTATTTGCCTTAACACAAAAATTGCGTCTGTACATGACCTTCCAGATCGAAATCCTTGCTGTTCATCAGATAGTGAGATGATGCTGTTCGTTTTCATTGTAATCATTCTAGTTGTTTAGAAGATTAATCCCTCGATAATTTGCTGGTATTTTCTTGTCGCCTTTTTTGAAGAGCAATATAGTGATACGATACACCAATCGTCTGGTATTTTGCGGAAAAACAGAATTTTATGAACGAGTTTTAGTAATTCTCGTTGTAATGTTTGGCCGCCATATTTGAGTAGTTCGTTTGTTATTTCAACAGATCCAGCACTTTTCTTATTCTTCAGTTTTTTGAGTGCTAATCGTAATGTTTCTTCCTCTATATATGCGTCTTCGTTGATCGTTATTTCCGGGGTGTTGGTTTCATGAACTATTTCGTTTTCCGTATTTCCGTATAGTCGGGTTAGATATTTAACCCATTCATTCTTTGGTATTTGGTTAGTCTCTATAAGTTCGCTATCTTCTTTACGTTGAGCCCGTATGAACCTCCATATTCGTTTTTGTCTTCCGTCTCTTTCTAGTCTGTTTAAAAAAGACTCTCACTATTCGTTTTTTATTTGTCAGGGAGGCTGTTTCGTTTCTCACTCTTCGGTATTGATCGTAAGTTTCTGGAATCTGAAATATTCTATACTGTAAGTAGGCTATTTTTTTCTCTTTACACTTTTTTTTCACCCCGGAGCAGAACCATGGCGTCTTACTGTAAGTGTTATTTTTTGGTTCATGTTTTTCATACCAAGGACTCTCAAATGCTGCCTCCTTAATGCTTGACTTCAGCTTCTTCCTGCGTCTGTTCACGTCATCTTCTGGTATTGGATTGTTTTGGATTTTGATCTCGATTCTATTCTGATTCATCATTCTGATTGGAGGGTCCCACTAAACACCTCAAAAAAGTCTAGAGAATACTTCTCAATATCGATATATCGTATCCAGAACGATCAATATGGATGATTTTTTTTAAGAAATGAACACCTGCATCAATTTCTCACCAAATTATGTAGAGTGCCGCAACAGATTTTAGTTTTTTTTATAAAAAACTAAAAATGCAGCAGATGCGACGCTGCTTTATAATCATTTCATGTATTCAGTGTTTGAAATCAGTTAGTTGGCACTTTGTTTCTGTGGTAAGCACAAATAAAAGATTCAAGTTTTGTGATTCGACCATGGAAAGACGACATTTGACTAGAGAAGAGATGTTACGAGCCGTTGGCATGCTCCAAGCTGGGAGCTCACAACGGGAAGTATCCAGGGTTCTGGGAAGTAGCCCAAGTGTCATAAACCATTTATGGTTTTCAATGAAACAGGTAGCGTAGGAGACCGCCATACAGGTCGTTTCAGGATTACTACAGTCGCCCAAGACCGATTTTTAGGTTTTACAAGCCAGAAGATATCGTACTGCCACAGCATCTCAATTAGCTCAAGAGCTATCACGAGTTCATAATGTACAAATTTCCGACCAAACTGTGAGAAATCGACTGCATGAAGGTCAACTCCATTCCAGACGTGCTTTAAGAGTTCCACAACTGACGGAAATCGCGCTGCTCGTTTAGCTTGGTGCCAAGAACACGTAAACTGGGATCAAGAGAGGTTGGCCACAGTTCTCTTCAGTGATGAATCTAGATTTAGTTATTATCCCGATTCGGGAAGAATTCGAATATGGAGAGAACCTGGAAAGCAAAACCGTCTCCAGCACGCTCGAGAAGTTGTTAGACAGAGAGGCGGATCAGTGATGTTTTGGGGAGGTATACGCCTTGGTGGAAGAACTGACCTAGTTTTCATACAGAACAACCTCACGGGAAATTCTTACGCAAATGAGATAGTTTTACCTGTAGTGGTACCGTATCTCCAAACAATGGGTCAAAAACCACTCTTCCAACAAGATAATGCCCCTCCTCATCGTGCAAGAGTTGTCTTGAACGTTCTTGAAAAGAATGATATCGATCTTCTACCGTGGCCATCCTGCTCCCCAGATCTGAATCCCATCGACCATTTGTGAGACACCCTAAAAAGAAATATCCTGCGCAAAACTTTTTCCATCATGAACAGGAGCTTCGACTAGCAGTTCAGGGGGCTTGGAATGACTTAGGCCAAAATGTAATAGACAATTTAATATTGAGCATGCCGCGACGATGCCAAAGTGTCATTAATAACAGAGGTGGACCTTCTGGGTACGGAAAAATATAAGTGTTTCCATATCGTTTCGAAAACATTAGTTCAGGATTTTTTTTTGTGTTTTAGCAAATTTCGTCATTTTCACATTTCAAATTTTTTCTTATAATAGGTGCTTTGGAGAAGTCAAATATTATTTTGTTTTCTTGAGAATACATTATATACAATACATCCTAACAAAAACCGAAAGATTTCTATAAATTCGAATCATCAAATTCATATTTTAAAGATATTGGTAAGTGTTCCCTAGACTTTTTGAGGTGTTTATGACTCGATATTGATCTTCCAACCTGTTTGGTTTCAGTATGATTTTTCACCGGCTTTATATTCATCCTGATTTCCCAAGAAGTAGACTGTGGTCACTTTGCGGAATTCAATGTTCTTACTTCTATAACTTATTCTGGTCTTATATGCCTACTGGTGACTATATAGTCGATCGTTGATCTATTTCCCCTTGTGTTCTAAAAAGTGAATCTGTATTTATATTTAAGAAGACCATTCAATAAATTCTGACCGACCAATTTCTTCAGTCTCTTACAAGCACAACTAATTCAAATAAACTTCGACGTGATACAAAGAATATGTGTATCATACTAGGCATATATCGAAAAACTTACCCAAAATCAGTGATTCAGAAAATTACTTCACCCCAATTTATGGAAAGTAGCGGATTTGTAGATACGACAAATCTACATACGAAACAGCTCGCACTGCGATATTCTCATTTTTATAACGTAGCAGAGAATCCCTAAAATGTGTCGCTTGGTTGTTGCTGTCGATAATAATCTCACACCATTGAATTTATTCAAACATTTTATGTTTGTTGAGCGAAATTCTAACAGAAAGAAGCGATAGCCTGGAACAAATGTTTCATTGTTTCAGACTGTGTAGAATAAATTCTATTTTCACAAAAATATGGAAAATATATATCGTATGCATTCAATTAATGGAGAAAATTTAATTTTACAGTTTACTCAATTCAATTTAACTTCAAATCTGTATTTATTCTTGGTAAAACACACATTGTGAGAGTTTCCAGTAAATTAATATGAAGAAAAAGTTTATCAGTTTTTAGCGAATAATTCAAAACTGTTAATAATTTAGAAATTATCAAAAAAACATTCGTAGGGAAGATAATATGTCTCCGACGATTCGAGGCCCTTTTTTGGATCATCAGGAAGCATCGCTGGCCAATTTCACATAAATACAAGTTCCATCCGTATGAAATCAGAATAATTCATAAATTAAATGAGGATGGATATTAACCAATATTTCGTCTACAACGTTTGCTTTTCTGATAAATGCACGTTTTTCCCTTCGTGGAGAGGACAACCTAGCTGTAGATTATGGAGCGATTCAAAGCCTCATCTACAGTATAAGCTCTTCATTCGCGGGGTATATGTTACGTCAATATGCCGCGTATACAGAAACCGTGAATATGGAATGGTGACTTATATCGGATTATAAGGGATACGTTACAATATATAAAGAAAAGCAATTTGATTGAAGTTTCCGACTATTTTTCTATTTTTTTTGCTTGGCAGTTTCGAAGGACGGATACTTCCCAAAAGAACTTGAAGTAGCAAAAGTTGTACCCTTGCACAAGAAAGGAGAAAAACAAACATGCGATAACTACAGCCCGATAGCCGTCCCGAATTGGCAATTAAAAACAGAATGGTCAAATTCGTGGAAAAATCAAAATTGTTCAGTGAAGCACAGCATGGTTATCGAAAGAGGAGGAGTACTACTACGGCTATACAGAGTACTACAAACACAATTATGAGAGGTTTCGACCTTAGTAAAGCTCTTAATAGTCTGTGTCGCGATATCTTGTTGGAAAAGCTTTTTCATTCTAGTCTTCGTGGCAGAGTATATACCTTACTCAAAAATTATTTAACGAATAGATCTCAGTTTATAAGTGTCAATGACAAGTTATCAGAATCTTTCATAACAGATAGAGGTGCTCCCCAGGGTTGTATTCTGGGTCCGCTTTTATTTCAGGTATATATAAATAACATTACAGTCCCTGGTGCAGCTAGTGTTTGTCTTTATTGTGATGATACATCAACTGTGGTGATGGGGAAAGATATTCAAGCAAACCAAAATAAAGTAATCGATGAACAAAGAACTGGTTCTCATGCAACTAACTGAAAGTTAATGAACAAAAAACTGAGGAACTTACAATCGGCCCTAAGGAGCCACTGAATTCGGTCGAATTTCTGGAAGTATGGGTGGACTCTAGACTCGGCTGGTCGTCTCACGTGGAGGTCACCTGTGGAAAATTAGCTAAATCAATATTTTCTCTTAGAAACATATGAGATATTAGCATATTGGAGTCAGCAAAAATTGCCTACCATGCCTATTTTCATGCTGTGATGTCCTACGGCGTGCTGGTATGGGGTCTTTCGTCGGAATCGGGTAGAGTCTTCATCCTCCAAAAAAGTGCGATAAGAACTATGTTCAGAATTAATCATCGAGATTCTTGTAGACCAATACTTAAAAAGGAAACGATACTTACGTTTCCATGCGTATATATATGCGAAGCACTAAGACAACTTCATGCAAATAAAGAAGAAATCGCCACTGGAAGTGATCACCATACGTATAATGCAAGACATAAGGAAGATATGGTTATTCCATTGCACAAGAAAAAGTTAACTCAGAATTCATATGAGTACTGGGGAATCAAAGTATATAATACGTTACCAGACCACTTCAAAGTCCTTAAGGTAAATACTTTCAATAAAAAATTAAAGATTTCTTATTAGAAAATGCCTTCTACAGTATAGAAGAATACATGAACTCTTTACAATGAATGTTGTTTGTTTCTATTATATTGTTTACCTGTGATATTTTTCTGACGTACCATGTAATTTCTTTTGATGGTGATTTCATAATATTCTATTCTATTCTATTCTAAAAGTGCAGATTAGTTACAGACTACTTGTAGATACAAAATAACCCATTCAATTCCATTTAACTTTCATTAAGGTCATTTTTGTCTATCAGTGTAACAGAACAACTAGAAAATGATCTCTTAATACTTGAACAATAATTGATTTGTAACAGAACAGAATTCCTCCTCACTAACCAGTTTCCTAATACCTCAATTTGCAATATCGAAGAAGGAACACCTGGTATATAAATTGTACCCCTCAGTTTCGTTTATATTTAGTATCTGTCTATTGAAGGCATAAGGTTTATAAGTGTTAATCAAAGTAACTATTATAAATTATTCTGTGAGAATAACTGAAAATTATAGATCAACAAACTGAATTTATGAACGTGAAATTCAAACTGTAAACGGAGTAGAATTAATTATTAAATGTTTAAATTTTTGAGCTCTGTTGGCTATTTTGAACAGACCGCCGTGTCCTTTGTTCAGTAATTCATAGATTATTCGCTAGTTATCCTTTGTTTCCAAATTATATCAGTTGAAATCATCGTTTAATAAATGATTACACCGTAATTAGGCTAGCTTTGAATTACAATGTTTGAATGTGGTCGTTCTTTGTTTGCAGTTTGGGATGAAAACAAAGGGTGAAGAATGCAATATTCCACTTTCAATGTTTTGTCATTTATGGAAAATACTTGTTGTTTGTTTTATACGGTAAAATCTGTGTCTTTCAACGGAATTTTCTGAAATCCAAGCCGTTATTTAAAAATATATCGAGGGGGGTTTGATAAGTCAGTGACTTTTTGAATTTCCCGCGCAGTTACTTCAAATGCAACAGTGCTGCCGTCAACTGTAATCGATCAACAACCTCCTGAATTTTTACGAAAATAGATAAAAGTGAATTTCGTTTTCTGATTAAGCATTACTTTTCACGCGAAAAATCCGTTACTGAAACTAAGCAAAGACTTGATTAAATACCATCAATTTCAATGCATAAGAAGTGGTTTACAGATTTCTTTTGTGCTAGTACTAGTGACGCCGGACGTTCAGGTCGCCCAGAAGAAGTGATCACGCCGGAAATCGTCGATAAAATGCATGAAATGATATCGGACGATCGGAGAATGAAAGTTCGTGAGTTGGCCTATGCTATTGGTATCTCAGCTGAACATGTACATCATATTTTACACGAATATTTGGACATGAAAAACTCTCCGCGAAATGACTGCCGCAATTGCTCACACTCGATCATAAGCGCAGTCGTGTGACCACTTCAAAAGAGTGTTAAGTGATGTCTAGCCGTAATACTAACAATTTTTCGCACCGTTTTGTTACTGTGGACGAAACATGGATCCATCATAATACGCTAGTGACCACGGAACAATCGAAACAGGACCAAAGAAAGCCAAATAGAGTCTGTCAACCAACAAGGTCATGGCCACAGTTTTTTTTGGATGCACGCGGTGCCATTCACATCGATCACCTCAAGAAAGGTAAAACGATCACCGGCGAATATTATTCAAAGGTTTTGAACAGATTCGACATTGATTTGAAGCAAAAACGGGCGCATTTGGCGAAGAAAACAGTGCTGTTCCATCAAGATAAGAGCCAACCAGAGGTGGAAACAGTTTGGATAATATATTTCTAAATTTCAAACCCCGTGCTATATATCCTACAGTGGTGAATACGAACCTATCGGATCATAATGCTCAAAGTCTTTCAATGGATTTACCTGGTAAGAATGTCAAATTTACTCAATTCAAATATCGTCCTATCACACAAAAGGGGTTGAATGTAATGCATAATATACTTGAACAACTAAATTTGGATTATATTGAGGATGAGGATCTGGATCCTGGTGAGGCTTATATTCAGCAAAATTTCATTGATTCTGTCTTGATATCGTTTCCTGAAAAGACAGGTTCATGTAATCATGATTTGAAGGAGATGCGTGATCAGTTGCATCTTGTGTCTGACTTAATAAATACAAAACTAATGATCTACTACTTGGGCATAGGAAGTTACATTATTTGTATAGACAGGAACTTTGGAAGGCTAAGGTTGCATATAATGATAGGCTCAAAAGGAATCCTCTAATAAAGGTAAAACTTTATGGGGCATCGTTAATAAAGGAAGAAGTTGTAATACTGTCAGTTGCCATAATGCCATAAGTCCCCAAGATTCCTCTAAAAATCTCGAATAACATGACCAAGTTCAATATGGACCTTGAATCAACATTCAGGAGAGACGTACCAGGTAACGTCAGCTTTCAATCTACTGAGATTTCATATAACGATGTTAGGGACGTAATACAAAATCTGAAGAACAGTAGGTCAACTGACTACTATGGGTTATCAACTATTCTACTCAAGAAAAATATTAACTCCATGGTTTATCCTTTGACCAAGATTATTAACAGATGTCTCAGAGCTGGGGTCTATCCTGATTGTCTGAAGGTTTCTAAAGTCGTTCCAATTTTCAAGAAGGGTGATCGTGAGGATGTCTCGAATTTTCTTGGTTCCGGTTTCTTCAAAGATCATGGAAAAATTGATGTGCAACCAGATCGTGCACTACTTCGAATCAATGAGCCTCTTTTCGGGAAATCAGTTTGGCTTTAGGAAGGGAAAAAGCACTTGTGACGCGGTGTTCGGTTTCATGGCCACCGATGTGGAATGTCTTGAGACTGTAATGTAATCACTTACACTGTTCTTGGACCTAACCAAGGCATTCGATCTTCCGTGAAAAGCTTCTATGGAAATTGTAGGCCTATGGTTTCAATAATACATGTTGAATGTGTTGTTGCGTATTTTTCGATTAATTAAACTCTGTATTGCTTTTATATCGAAGCCGTTGTTCTCTGCTATTAAAATGATGGTGTTAAATTCTGATTTTCGGTCCATGTTTGATAAAGGTAAAGAAATCGCTCTGTGAATCATGGACTTGAAGGCTGCTATTTTTTAAGAATACGGGTGAAATGAATCTATCGGTACGACATTATCCGTGTACGATGGTTTTCTGAAGATATTAATTGATAAACGGTTATTATTCTCCCGGGTAATTGTTAGATCTAAGAAATTGATTTTACTATCGACTTCTGTTTCTACTTTGAACTTAATTTTGGGATGAATGTTATCAATGAAATTCAGGAAGATTTCTAGCTGTCTATTCGTTCGAATTAAACAGGCTAAAATGTCATCAACATATCGGTACCAAAATAGAATATGCCTTTTCGTCAAAGGTGACGTCATAATTTTAGTGTTTTCCAAATTAGACATGAATTACACACTAAAATTATGACGTTACCTTTGAATGAATGTCATCTCTTTCCAGAATTTCAACAGCTAAAAATTCTTCATTCCTGTGATAAATCTTATAAACGCTATTTCTTTGAATCGATGGAAATTTTCAAGGCATCTAGGGTAGAAAGTGTTAAGCTCCTTAACGACCAGGTAGACTTAATTACTTACCAATCACCATCCTTCAATTTACTGTAACCTCTACTATCATTTTATTGATGGTAAGTCCTGTATATGTACATGAGTATTCAGTTTTCAATAGCTTGTTGTTGATAATGGACGTATGTCCGAAACCGGTCCAACCAATGTAATAATTTTCTTTTTTTGGGTTTCGACCATAGTGATGACCAATAATCGGTCAAGCACTGTGCGTCAGGTACTTCTCGGTTATTATTATTATTACTACACAGTAACACGTAGGCCATCTTTCTAGAGTACCTGTAGAAAAGAGCAATCTACCGCCTTTGATCTTGGGGCTGGAGATCACACATGTTCTGTAGGTGGTCGATAAGGTGCACTGCTCTCTTTTGGACACTATCTAATAGATGTAATGAATGTTTAGTTGCGGAGCCCCACACACGGGAACAGTATTCCAGACCTGGTCGAACTTGTGCCTTATATAAAATCACCAGCTATGATGGTGTGGAGTACCTACTGCTGGAGTTTAGTAGAAGATTTGGCAATGGCTGATACATGGTCATACCAGCAAATTCTGTTGTGACTATGATGCCGAGTAGATCCGTGTTTCTTCTCTGAAGAAATTTGATTTCCTTGCATGATTAAAGAAGGTTCTCCAGTAGTGACTCTTCTAAAAAACGTTATTGGTTGCATCTTGACCAAGTTCAATTGGCCCTACTCTGATATCTTCTACAAGTATAAGTTCAGTAACATGCTCTGTTGGTATATTTGTAGGTGTGACTCCTCAGCAGTTATAGGACGCTGACTAGAATATTAGGATACCAGAGTAAAGTCGTCCGCAAACCCAAATATATTTTGTCGGTGGAGTGCAGCAGATCATTTATCAGCAATAGGAAAAGAGCTGGAGAGAGCATGGAGCCCTGATGTACTCCTGCATTGAAAAGATTCACTCGTAACACTATCAACTACAACCCCAATCGAACTACTGAAGAGAAAGCTAATAATCCAACCACGCAATTTCTCAGAAGTCCATATGCGATTAGTTTATTCATGAAGGCTGCTTGCCGAACCCTATCGAAGGCCTTTGAGCAATTGCTCTGATTTTCGGTCCATGTTTGATAAAGGTAAAGAAATCGCTCTGTGAATCATGGGCTTGAAGGCTGCTATTTTTTGAGAATACGGGTGAAATGAATCTATGGGTATGACATTATCCGTGTACGATGGTTTTCTGAAGATATTAATTGATAAACGGTTATTATTCTCCCGGGTAATTGTTAGATCTAAAAAATTAATTTTACTATCGACTTCTGTTTCTATTTTGAACTTAATTTTAGGATGAATGTTATCAATGAAATTCAGGAAGATTTCTAGTTGTCTATTCGTTCAAATGAAACAGGATAAAATGTCATCAACATATCGGTTACAAAATAGAATATGCCTTTTCGTCAAAGGTGACGTCATAAATTTTAGTGTTTTCCAAATTAGACATGAATTACACACTAAAATTATGACGTTACCTTTGAATGAATGTCATCCCTTTCCAGAACTTCAACAGCTAGAAATTCTTTATTCTTGCGATAAATTTTATAAACTCAATTTCTTTGAATCGATGGAAATTTTCAAGGCATCTAGGGTAGAAAGGGTTAAGCTCCTTAACGACCAAGTAGACTTAATTACCTACCAATCACCATTATTCAAGTTACTGTGACCTCTACTAGCATTTTATTGATGGTAATTCCTGTATTGTACATGAGTATTCAGTTTTCATTAGCTTGTTGTTGATAATGGACGTATGTCCGAAACCAGTCCAACCAATGTAAAAATTTATGTCATTCAATAAATTAGTGATAGTTAAAACATAGTAACTTGTTTTATTTTATTATTCATTATTCATTTCCTATGTTTTCACGGGTTTAATTTTTATTTGAGAGTTTACATTGCTTTCATCGATCCATTTCCAAGTATTCAAATTTACCGTTTTCAAAGCAGAATCAGCAATTATGTAACAAATTATGCTGCT
The DNA here is from genome assembly GCA_013387265.2 of Cryptolaemus montrouzieri. Lineage (NCBI taxonomy): Eukaryota > Metazoa > Arthropoda > Insecta > Coleoptera > Coccinellidae > Cryptolaemus > Cryptolaemus montrouzieri. The sequence continues at coordinate 80,963,788 of JABFTP020000103.1, read as the reverse complement.
GCCGGTTTCATGCCCGAAATGTTCCAGATAATTTCTTTTGCATCCTTAAATTATAAATAAACCTCTTCATTCAGCAACATCACAAATTCTCCTGAGAAAGATGCGCGAAACTCAATTTTATATTTGAGCTTTTGCGCTACATAAAACGGCATTAAATTATATGAAAAAGTTTTCTCCCTTTCCTTTTCGCAATGCAGTCAGATGTGAAAAGTTCGGATGTAAAATTCTATTATCATATTATGGCCCCCGTCTAAAATGTTCATCGTAGAGTGACAAAACATCTCTTTGCCGTCGAGTTTATTTCATGTTGTGTGGAAAATACCCCTCTATGAAGCATATTTTAGAGACAGATGCTAACCTACTTTCGCGGATAAATTTCCAGAATTCCTTCCCGAACAGAACTGTTTACCACAATGTGCAACCTAATAGAACTCTATTCGGTTGTTTTCCGGAAATATTAATTTGATGGGAATTTTAATCTCGTTTTCCTCTTCCCTTCGAATGCCTGCGTCTAATGAAATCGCTAGAAGATTCGAACTGAAAATAAAAGAACGTTTGCCTCAAATGGCCTAGTTAAATGACAGCTGTCATAAACAGGTAGAGAAGTTCAGCTACTTGTACAGGGTGATCATATCATACAAGTTACTGTCATCTGGGAAAAAGATTTTTTGTTCTTTTTTGTCATTCGCCATCTTGCTACAGCAACTTCTTCCTTGCAAGTCGGACGTAACTAGCCCGGCATTACTTTATTGTGTTTTGAAATTTCACCTTTCTATTTCGAGTTATTGCAGTGTGATAATTTGCTTTAACAGTTATTGTACATGAATATTTTTGAGATGTATCATACCAATATTTGTAAAATTTATCAAACCAATAAAGATAATTATTATTTATTATCGTGGACTTATGCACTATCTCAGCTGTTAGCTGGACGTAATTTACCTTTCCCAGATTCAGCAATCAAAGGGAATAGGCTCGATTACAATATACTTGACATAAATTTCCTAACTATCCTACATGTATTAAGAATTACAGCTTTTTGCATATCTTTATAGGTATTCTTATGCAATTCTAATTTCTTAAGGCTATCATGGAAAGTTTTGGGTGATAACCCAGTCGAGGATACGATGACACCAACAATATCTACTTCATCGAGGTGCCACATCTGCTTGATCTCAATAGCAAGGTCTGTGTATTTGGACTTTGTCTCCTGGAACCTGTCCAGAACGTTGTTAATATTCGGTATGGCGACATCCACCAGAAATTACTATCCTGGCTCTCTTACCATACAGCACTATGTCTGTCCTATTATGCGTCACCATTCTGTCAGTGATAACAGGCCTATCGTAGTATAATCTGATGGAGTCATTTTTCAATACAGGCGCCGGCTGATACTTGTAATCTGGCTGAAAGGTATTCAGAAGTCCATACTTGTATGCAAGTTTCTGATGGATAATGTTGCACACTTGATTATGTCTGTGAAGATAGTCCGTATTGGTCAGTTGTTCGCAGCCGGATGTAATATGTTGATAGTCTCCGATCTAATATGGCATTTTCTGCACTCATCTGTTTGTAATGTTCCGTCCTTAATAGTAAATTTTTTGTAGTTTTTTGTAGCGATCACTTAGTTTTGAATGACCATAAGGAATCTTTCTGTTTCCGCGAATAATTCTCCTTTCATCAACCATTTGTTGGAGGCTTCTTTGTCGATGTGTGGTTGATTAATCTGATGGTGATGTCGTCCATGCAATTCCTTTCTTGATTATTGATCTTGTTTTTCAGTATCTGATAGGAATGGTAGATTCAGCAGGTCATCTCTGGTAGCAAGATTTAGTGGTGTATATCCTTTATCAGCCAACGATACCACTCTATGGAGGTCAGAAGAGAAAGCTTTTGCAGAGAAGAATTCTCTGAGATTTTTTTGTCTGTTCGGTGTGTAAATTGACAATATCTATTAATACGCGTCCTCTTTCTTTCCGCTTCAAAGTTGTTCGTATCACAGACCATTTTGGATGATGCTTGTTGTACTTTGTCAGCATCGTTCGGGTCTGCCTTTGAATATCATCCAGTTCTGTCTTACTCCATCTGATTATTCCAAATAAGTAAAGCAACACTGGAATGACGTAGGTGTTGATTGCCCAGACTAGATTCCCCGAGTTCAACATTGATTTTGAGCACAGTCTTCAGACGCTGACTGTATTCTGAACGAATCTTCTCATTTGATTATTTTTGGTCTAGCAATCTGGCTTGTTGGTATCCTAGATATTCGTATGTTTCGCCATCCCTCATGCACTGTATACTATCACCGTTTGGAAGTTGTGTTTCACCATCTATGTCTTTCCCTTTTTGAATGTTCAAGGTCTTACATTTTTCAATCCCGAATTTCATATGAACATCTGCCTAGAACTTACTAACAGTTTACAGCAAATCATCCAATTGCTTCTTGTTCGAAGCACATAATTTTATGTCATCCATATACAGCAGATGAAAGATTGTATAATAGTTCCTATCTGTTTGTATCCTAAATCCGTATCCTGTTCTATTGAGCATTGAGGACAGTGGTTTAGGTTAGGTTAGGTAGCTGAACAGAATCAAAGTAGACTCAAAGAGTCTCCTTGAAAAATCCCATGACGTATGGATATCTCGTCGGTTTCAATTGACTTATTGTTCATGTTGACCTGCAGAGACGTGCGCCAGTGTGTCATTGTTGTCTTCAAGAATTCTACCAGGGCTGAATGAATTTTGTATATCTGCAATACTCCGACAAGCCAAGAGTGGGCGGTACTATCGAATGCCTTCAGATAATCGAGAAAAGCTGAATGAACATTTCGATGCCCTGTTTTATTATCACAGAATCGATGATGAGTTGTTCCTTGAACCCGTGGTGTTTCTTTCTGCATCCTTTCTGCTCCTCAGATAATATATTGTTGTCATCTAGGTGTTCGTATATTCGATTGGATATGCATGAGGTGAGTATTTTGTAGAGTGTTGGCAGACAAGTGATTGGCCTATATTGAGACGGATCCTCTGTTCTATCGCTCTTAGGTAGCATATATGTTAAGCCTTGTGTTAGAAAAGCAGATATTTTCCTGGGATGTTGAAGAATATGCGTGAGCTGTTTCGCTAGGGCTCCATGGAGCTTATCAAAGTTCTTGTACCAGAAGTTGTGGATATCATCTATACCTATGGCCTTCCAATTGTTGGTCGCTCTAACTACTGCTGTGATTTCTTCCTCCGTTATTCCTTCGAAGTCTATATATTTGATATCAAGGAGTTGTTTTTCATTCGTGATCCATTCCGCATCTTCATTGTGTTCTTTGGGGTTCGACCATAGTGATGACCAATAATCGGTCAAGCACTGTGCGTCAGGTACTTCTCGGTTATTATTATTATTACTACACAGTAACACGTAGGCCAACATTCTAGAGTACCTGTAGAAAAGAGCAACCTACCGCCTTTGATCTAGGGGCTGGAGATCACACATGTTCTGTAGATTAGGTTAGGTATCAACCATAAGGTGCACTGCTCTCTTTTGGACACTGTCTAATAGATGTAATGAATGTTTAGTTGCGGAGCCCCACACACGAGAACAGTATTCCAGACCTGGTCGAACTTGTGCCTTATATAAAATCACCAGCTATGATGTTGTGGAGTACCTACTGCTGGAGTTTAGTAGAAGATTTGGCAATGGCTGATACATGGTCATACCAGCAAATTCAGTTGTGACTATGATGCCGAGTAGATCCGTGTTTCTTTTCTGAAAAAACTGGCTCTACTCTGATTTCTTCTCCAAGTTTAAGTTCAGTAACATGCTCTGTTGGTATCTTTGTAGGTATGACTCCTCAGCAGTTATAGGACCCAAATATATTTTGTCGGTGGAGTGCAGCAGATCATTTATAAGCAATAGAAAAAGAGCTGGAGAGAGGGTGGAGCCCTGATGTACTCCTACATTAACCTGAAAAGATTCACTCGTAACACTATCAACTACAACCGAACCCTATCGAAGGCCTTTGAGCAATTGCTCTCAATTCGCCATGACCCACAGATGCGTACCGTATGCAAGGAGATCGCCAGTTTATTGTCTACGGAAAGCGTGTTGTCGATCACTGATACCCTGTACTCGAGATATTTAATGAGCTCATAATTTATCACTCTTTCGCCTACTTCCGACATAATGGGCAACAATGCTATTGGACGATAGTTTTAGCGTAGGCATCTCTTCCCTGTTTCTGGTATCGGTTGTACTGTCGCAACCTTTCAACGCTCCGGAAACGTACGGCCCTCATATGAAATCTGAAACAGATGGTTAGGAACAGGTGTTATCTCTGGAGCACATTTCTTCAGAACAATTGGTGGAATTCAATGAACGCCCACTGGTTTCTTACAGTTCAGTTGTTGAAGAACGCGTCTTACCGTACGCACTCTGAATTTCGCCACAGACATATTGATTGAACATGTAGGACGATTTGTGGAACTGCGTTTGATGTATCTTAAACAGAATTTTGCGAAAACATTTTTGCATCTCTAACCAAAGATGGGAAGGATGACTTGCAAAACAAGTTTCACTTGTCTGCTGAAAGAGTCTATACTTGATTCTTTCATTGAATTCACGTTACAATTCTTCCTGAAACGCACATATTCTGCTTTAGTTTCATCTTTAAGAATTTTCCTCCACTTCTCATGAGCTCTGTTTTTAACTGTGACAGCTTTTTGGCAATTTTTAGTAAACCAAGGCTTGTGCAGGTGTTTTTTTCTCAATTTTTGTTATTCAGAGTGTAGAGGTCCAAGCCTGTCAGAAAAGTGACTGATTCTGTGCAGATTTTGATGTCAGAAGGGGTGCTAAAACCTGTAAACAGAAATCATTTGGATCTGAAACAAGAAAGAGATCAAGTGTATTGGGACAATCGGTTATATTGACAGGATTTTTTGTAGGCTTATCAATAAGTTAAGTCTAGTTTCGGCTGATCGGAAAGGTGTACGCTTGCCTTCGTTGGTCCTATTTATATATTGGAATCAGCTGCTATTATGGACGTTGAAGTTCCTCATTATGATCACCTCAGCTGACGAATGCTTTATTTGGATCGTGTCTACCATGTCGCCTAGATAATAAAACCATCTAGTTAGTTGCTATCGTTAGAAGATGGATACAGGCATTACATTACAGTAAATTGGAGGGAGTCGCTTGACTTTACAAACTGAGACCAAGTTAGTCTTTTGTTCGTGACCCTTCTTTATTCATTTCCCTGTAGATCTAGTTACCTTAAGAATCTTTCACTTTTACTTCGTGCGGCTCTAGCTTGTCGCTACCGAACTCTTTGACGGGCAGTTGCATTGCAACTGCAAAGAATATGTTCGGCAGTTTCATCTCTCTCTTTACACATTTGCATGTTGCCTTTTACGGTTTGCCATTTTTACTGAGATGATATCTCAGTAGGCAGTGTCCAGTAAGGAGGCCTGTTATAGTCCTCAGCTCATCTCTAGAGAAGTCTAGAAGCTGTTTTGTCTTCTTTGGCGACTAGTCAATGAACTTTTTTCTCTTGCCTTTGTCCTGGAGTTTTCCACCAGTATTCTTTTTGCTAGATTCTTTCCACCGTTTCAGTTCCTGTCGTCTGTGTGGTTTGCTTAGACCGCAGAACGGTTCAGGTCCGATGGGTGGACTTCCCGCAGCTGATCTAGCCAGTTCGTCAACGGCTTCATTTCCTTGTATGCCTTCGTGACCAGGCACATACCACAGGAAAAGTTTATTCCCCTTAGCAAGTTGCTTCAGGAATTAACGGCATTCCCAGAGATGCTCCGTAAGAGTTCAGAGCTTTAATAACTGCCTGACTGTCCGTTAAAATGTAAATCTGTGCACCTTCGTAGTCCCTCCTGGCAGCACAGGTTTACATCAAGTGTTTCTGCTTGCATGATTGTGGGAGTAGAGCCCAGATTCACTGATGACGTGTACTTGGGTCCATATATGCCTGCTCCTATTCCATCAATCGTTTTTGATCTATCCGTGTACCAGATGGAGGATTTTTGGTCTAATTGACTCATTTTTCCCTTTACAATGGTGCGGTCTTCTATGGCTACTTCGAAGGGTGTATGAAAATCAAACTTAAGCGACATTATATCCGATGTTTGTGATAAGATTTCTGGCTCTATGTAACTCAGAATCTCCAGGTGTCCCTTTAGATCACCAGGTAATAGTTTTTTCGTATCTTGGAGACGTAATGCCGCCATCATCGGCTCCTTTTTCAATTTTATATGAAGAGGAGGGAGATTTGGGATTACCTCCAGAGCAGTAGTCGCGGTGCCCCTCGAACCATCTGTTAAGTCCACGCACGCTAATCTCTGCAGTTTTTGCAGATGTTTTCGTTCACCATACGAACGATGCATATGTGACAATGGGTCTTATAACCGCTGTGTATAACCAGTATATTATTCTTGGCTGTAGCCCCCAGGTCTTTCTGAAGAGCCTACGGTATGCCCATAGGCACGATGTAGACTTTTGAAGAGTTTTGTCAATGTGTCAATTCCAGTTGAGTCTCTGATCTAGGGTAAACCCTAAATACTTAGCCTGTTGCGAGAATTTCGAAGTATGTCCATTCAGAAAAGGGGATTCAAGTTCAACTTTCTACGTCTTGTGAACGGAATTAGAATGGTTTTGTCTAGATGGATGCTGAGCACCTTTTCAGCACACTATTTATTTACGATGTTAAGGGTTTTTTGCATCAGGTTTGATAAGATTTAATCATGCTTTCCTTTAATGATGATGACTAGATCATCAGCATAGCCTTGTGCGTTGAAGCCAGCGTTGTTCCGTCTTTCTATGAGGCGATCAGCAACTACTGACCATAGTAGCGGCGATAGGACACCTCCTTGAGGGCATCCTTTCACTGTTGACACCGATATTTCGGTGTTCTCCAAAAGTGGCCGTTATGATCCGGCTCTTGAGCATTTCTTCTGATCCATTTGATGGTGGGTGTTTTGACACCCTTGTTGTTGCACCATTGCTAATGGATGCTATAGGAGGTATTGGCGAAGGCACCTTCAATATCCCTAAATAGAACTAAGGCTATTTCTTTAACCTCTAGTGCTCCTTCCACTTCTTTGACTAGAACGTGTAGGGCATCAATTATAGACTTGCCCGTTTGGTTGGCAAATGTTTTTATGAAGTGTTATGAAATTTCTCAAGTGGTTGTCGAGAATTTTCTCCATTGATTTTAGGAGAAAGGAGGTTGAGCTTATCGGGCGATATGATTTAGGCTCATCTGGAGACCTCTTGTTCATTTTCGGTGAAAATTATACTTTGACTTTCCTCCATGACTGGGGTATGTAACCCAGTGAGTAGCTGGCTTTGTATATAGCTCTCAGACATGGGGCTGTATATGTGTTGCCTTTTTGCAATATGACCGGATAGATTCTGTCCGCCCCTGGTTGTTTGTAGGCTTAGATTACCCTATCTAGGGTGAAGATTCGGCCCGCTAGACTTCTGCTTTCCTTACTGGAGTTATACAATAGATACAGACAACAAAGAAACATACTTTTTTTGTATAAACAGATCTTGAACCATGTCTAGTCGAAAGCATTACCCTGCAACGTACTTTCTCTTTGGAATGCGGCATCCCATCTGGCAAAAACACAAATCTATTCCTTAAACCGAAGGCTTGAATGCAACTCATAGCCATTAGAACAGAGATAGGGTGTCTGTTGGCGTTATTTGAGTTTCCGTTTTTGCATTGCAAGATATTATGTAATACTGAGTTAAAAACGAAGATGAAACTGCTGTTCAACTTTCCTTGCAATGAAATGAAAAAAGTAATACTTGTAGGAATGATCGTTTTCATGATTTTTGAAGAAATGTATTTTTTTAGCTGCAAGTTGATTTTATAGTCTAACAATTTTTTTATTTTGCAGATCCCATGAATTATTTCCTTCTAGATGCTGTTACTGGAGAATTGAGAACAGCTAGACCTCTGGACAAAGAAGCTGTTGATAATAAGAATGGTACCATCGTCCTAACAATAAAGGTAAAAAACGCTTTCTACCTTCCTAGTGCTTTCAATTCCACATTTTCGTTGGTTTTTTTCTAGAATCCCTCCAAACTAAAAGTCTCATTTTTGTTTGATGAATTACTAAGATTCAATAAAAGCTAAATGATTTCTTGAGCATATAATTTCTAGTTTATAGAAGTAATGCGTCCGAAAAATAAATGTCGGATGCTTGAAAAGTTAATTACATACGCCAATGTCAAAAATGAATCAATTCACAACAGAATATGTGGAATCTGTGTATCGATTTTGAAAACTCACCTTTTACGTGATTATGTACGGTCGAATTCATTAAATTTAATCTCCCCTCGGTTTCGCGATATGTTATTCATTGCTCCGTGTCAATCAATACTTTAATTTTATAATTTTCAGTATCAAATGAACTTTGCAAAAAGATTGCTGCTTCAAAATAAACCAAATCAATCCATTTTTACGCATTACCATTGGCGAAGACATTCTATTTTACAAAATCAAAACTTCTTAGTAAAATAAATCTTACTTTCGACATTTTATATTTGATATATTACCAAATTATTTCATAAAGCCAAGGAAATTGTTTGTTTGCTAAACTGGTCTTGCTTTATCAGTTGTCAAAAACATAGCGACAATGCGTATAAAGTGCGTAATGGAAATGAATTTCAATCTGCTGTCACGGAAAACTTTCTGAACAATCTATGAATCAAAATGGGGCTGAATTGTTCATTAGTCTGCTCGTTCGAGAGATTCAGTGCATCAAATATTCTGCCTTTGATGCAAAACTCTTTTACAGAAAAATTTGCGTCATACAGCAAGTTACGTCGTTTGGTACGCCTACGCTCTAATTACTATATCATATGCCATTTATAATGGAATCACACATCCCTATTATTGGATATATAATGAAAATCTCAGATAAATTGAATATTTGAATTTGGGAGGCTTTTACTTGGTAAAATTCCATTATCAATAATAAAAAACAAGTACTGTGTTTTACGGAATTTTACTCAATAATTGCGATTCGTAACGCGTTTCACTACACCGTAGCTTCCTCAGACGAATGATTATGCAGAAAAATACAAACGAGAATATAACTATAAATGTTCTTGAGTAATTAGAAGCTTATTGGTTGATTCTTCTTAAGTGGTTATTTATGACAGGTATATCCAATAAAATTAAGGAATAGATTGCTCCCCGAAAAGATTCAATAGAGGTGAGGGGCTTAAATCGACTTGTTCATTGATGAGTCTACCTGAGTGTTTGTATTTATTTATTTCTAAAGTTTCCCAAAGATCTACCTTACAATATTTATTATCTGTATGCAAAATTTCAAACTGTGGGTCGAAAGAATGATTATTTTCTAAGAGATGATTCGCGTAATTTGAATCTGATTTTTATTTGAAAAACTGCGTTTATGTTCCGATATTCTAATATTAAAATTTCTATGTTATCACAGTCATTGCAATTCAATCTATAAACACCTGATTTATTGTTTTTACCTGGTTTGGTTTTATTATTTTTATATATTTGCCTAAATTATTATTAGTTTGGAAAGCTATGTTGAAATTATTGCTACTTAAGAATGATTTCAGTTTCTCACTTGTAATGCCAACGTAGGTTAAGGTGTTGAATTTTTGTTTCAATTTATCGACAGGGTAAACTTCATTCAATGCCATTCTACTTTGTTTTTATTTAAAATATTATTTATTAGTTTGGGATTGTAAGCATTATTTTTGGCTATTTGTTTAATCAAATTTAGTTCTTTGTTGAAATTTTCTGCTGATAGCGGGATGTTAATCAATCTATGAATAAAACTATTGAATGCTGACATTTTATGTTGATATGGATGACACGACGAGTTATGTATTATAATATCTGTATGTGACGGCTTATGGTAAATTGCGGAAACATGTTTTCCATTTTCATTCGAAATTGTTACGTCTAAGAAATTTATCGAATTATTGCTTTCTATTTCGGTTGTGAATGCAATTTTTGGATGTAATGAATTTATATGATTTTCGAAAATTTTCAACTGTCTATCTGTTCCTGTGAAGCAAATAATGATATCGTCTACATAGCGATACCAGTATATACTGGTATCGCTATGTATGTATCGTATGGTCACATACAGATATTATAATACATAACTCGTCGTGTCATTCATATCAACATAAAATGTCAGCATTCAATAGTTTTATTCATAGATTGATTAACTCCCGCTATCACCAGAAAATTTCAACAAAGGACTAAATTTGATTAAACAAAAGCCAAAAATAATGGTTACAATCCCAAACTAATAAATAATATTTTGAATAAAAACAAAGTATAAACGCATTGAATGAAGTTTACCCTGTCGATAAATTGAAACAAAAATTCAACACCTTAACCTACGTTGGCATTACAAGTGAGAAACTGAAATCATTCTTAAGTAGCAATAATTTCAACATAGCTTTCCAAACTAATAATAATTTAGGCAAATATATAAAAATAGTAAAACCAAACCAGGTAAAAACAATAAATCAGGTGTTTATAGATTGAATTGCAATGACTGTGATAATTTCTACATTGGTAGAACACATAGAAATTTTAATATTAGAATATCGGAACATAAACGCAGTTTTTCAAATAAAAATCAGATTCAAATTACGCGAATCATCTCTTAGAAAATAATCATTCTTTCGACCTACAGTTTGAAATTTTGCATACAGATAATAAATATTGGAAGGTAGATCTTTGGGAAACTTTAGAAATAAATAAATACAAACACTCAGGTAGACTCATCAATGAACAAGTCGATTTAAGCCCTTCACCTCTATTGAATCTTTTCGGGGAGCAATCTATTCCTTAATTTTATTGGACATACCTGTCATAAATAAGCACTTAATAAGAATCAACCAATAAGCTTTTAATTACTCAAGAACATTTATAGTTATATTCTCATTTATATTTTCTGCATAATCATTCGTCTGAAGAAGCTACGGTGTAGTGAAACGCGTTACGAATCGCAATTATTAAGTAAAATTCTTAAAACACAATACTTGTTTTTATTATTAAATTGAATATGCTGACCTCCTTCAATTAAACTCTGAGTTAATTAATTAGGACATACGTATCAATAATCTCTGATAGAAAAGCTTGGATCAAATACCGAATGTGTCCAGCGTTATACTTTCTCATTAGAGAAATTAAATTTCTTCACTAATTCTTTTGCTACAGGCATACGTTTCATGGCCTGCTATTTCCTAATTGAAAATGGCCCTTAAATGATAGCAAATTATACAGGGTGTTACATAATAATATGTCACAACTCGAGGGGGTAAATCTACGTGCAATTTTAAGAAAAAAAGTTTATATGAAAGCAAAAGCTTCGTTACGGAGCTACAGGGTGTTGAAATTTCCGGAAAAAATTTGGTTTTTTCTTCAAAACTCCTGCAGTTTTTGAGATATTCAGCCCAAATTTGGAATTCAAGCTATTTTTTACAGCCTTCATCATTACACGTCCTAGATTTTAACTGAAATTTCCAAGGTGTTTTCTATTCCGAGGCCATGTCTCCTTTTGCCCTTTCAAACTTTTTTGCGTACGCCACTGATCAGCGTAAAATCAATTTTCGTCATACTCGTTTAATTTAGAAACTTTTTTGACTCTTGTAATTTTTTCGTATCTCCAACCGTTTTCGAGTGAAAAATTATTGAATTTGAATTATTTGAATTGTATGTTATTCGCTAAATGAAAAAAATAATAGAAATACACGATAGGTATGCCAGAAATTTGCTTTTATTTTGATAGCTCGTCTTCTGAGACTCAACTTACACTTATTCAACATCAAAGTAAAAAAAAGAGCAACTAAAAACTGAATAAATTGCTGGACGTGTCCTCCACCTGCAAGAATACAGGTCTCTGTCCTTCTTTGCATATTATCACGCACTCTTTGAAATATTCCTGGGGTATTTCTTATCATGTTACAAGAGGTTATTATTCGATTTTTTAATTCTTCTACAGTGTTCACTGGAGTGGTATAAACTAAACTTTGCGATATCCCCATACGAAAAAGTCTAAACTATCTAAGTCTGGGGACCTACGACGTCATGGTTTTGGCCCACCATCTATCGGTTGTTGAATGAATTATTCAAGAATTCTCTAGCTTTTTCACTAAAATGTGCTGGTGTCCCATCATGCATGAACCACATTATGTTTCTCACCGAAAGTGGCACATCGTCGAGCAATAAAAGTAACTCCCCCTCAAGAAATTGCCGATAAGCAGGACCGTTTAGACAATTAGGCAAAAAAAAATAGCCCAATCAAATAATTTCCAATTATTCCAACCCAGACATTTAGTAAGAATTGGTCTTGATGATGAGATTCTTCAATCAAATGGGAGTTTTCCTCCTTTCCCAATAATGATTATTGTGAAAATTTGTGATAGCTGTTCTTCGTCTGTGAACATTATTTCACTATCAAAATGAGCATTTTCTCTAAAATTATCTGAGAATCATCGGCAGAAATTCAGTCTTGAAGGAAAATCTCGAGGAAGTAGAGTTTGGACGCGTTAAATATGAAACGGGTACAATAAAAAGTCGTGGAGAATCCTCCAAACTATAACATGTGAAATATTCAACTGATTTACCAATTTTTCTTGTACTCACATGAGGTTTCAAATCAATACAATTCAAAACTGCTTCCTCAATATCTGGAGTTCATTGGTTGGATCTGCAGGTTCGCGTCTCCAGAGAAATTCCTAGACTCCTGTTCAGTGAATACCAAAGCAATTCTTCGAGAAGCTAAAGAGTCCGCGTTATCATTTCCCTCAATGTCCGAGTGGCCTGAAACCCACAACAGACGGAGACAATTTTTTTTCCAGTCTAGCAAGGGTTGAACGACATTCCTCCATGTGCATTTGTCGGATGCCAATGCCTTCTGTGCAGCTTGGCTATCTATCTATAAAGTGATTTCTGTTGATCTACTTGTCAATTTTCTCGCTAAAAAAGGTTAGCACAGTTGTCAATGATGATTATTTCGGCTTCAAAAACATTTTCAAGCCCGCCAAAACAGGTAGACTGTTACTTGGTAGCATCTCGACCATATACACCAGCTTCATCACATTGGGCAGTTCTGGATATTGCTTCATTGTCGCGTTTTCCCCAATTTCAGCCTGTAAAGCAGCCTCTACGAAGCAGAGCATATTCGTGTCATTCTGGGAAAAGTTGTGTCTGCTAGGTGAAGAGAATCAAGGCCCAGTGTCAGTTCCATGACTGTAGTAAGTGTAGACCAAATGCTCAAATGATCATTATGTTTGAGCTTAAGTTAAGATCACTTTTCAGAGAAATATCTCCTCTAAACAACGCAGCTATGTGTGATTCGTGGTATCACCAATATCATATATAGCCACTGACGTTGATTTGGGGCAAGAACCCATTTGTTTCCACAGGTCATTTGACATGCCTATACAGAATGTCTAGTCTTGTGTATTATCTTAACCAGGTGCTAATTCCATGAAATCCAAGGAACCCCTAGATATTTTGGTACCTTCGCAATTCCATTCAGAATTTTGGGATATACGAATATCCTCTTTTCCTAGTAGTAGTAGTAAGTTTTTTAACCTCACACGACCGCTGTATAGCTAAAGCAGCCTCCTGGAATCTGTCAGAGACATTGTCGTCATCTCCACCAGCTAGACTGACTATATCGTCATCGTACGCTTGTACGTGAACGTTCAGTGCGCTGAATATTGCCAGTATCATCAACTGGTAGAGATCACAGCAAAAGCGATGAGACTCCTTCCTGAGGGTAGCCCCAACCAACCAGAAAACTTACTACTTCCCATTTCAAAGAAGTGTTAATTACTCTTGCATTTAGCGTGTTGATTATTCATTCATGATCTGGCTCTCGCAGCCCAAAATAGTGAATTAAAGGGAAGGCATTAAATGCACCCTCTATGTGCGTGAAGGCTGCAGATGCAGCCTCTTTGTGGTCCAGAGTCTGAGTGATCCTTCGTACTAGATTTTCAAGTACTAGATAAATTGATTTACAATAAATGCTTATATCTATAATTTTGGCGTGTGTCAGAAAAAACACAATTGTGAGCTCAGGAAAATGTAACAGGGGAACCATACTATCTTGCGTATGATTCAATAAACGAGTGAAAAAAACTGAGGAAAAAACTCGTTTCCCTGTCGCTATTACACTAGTAATAGCTTGTCTGTTTATGTTGTGTTAGTGTCGTGTGTACATAAAGAGTACCAAAGATTTTTCTGCTTAGCAGCTTCAATTTTCATCTTGCACTCTATGTTTTCCAGACGAAGACAAGGGTGAAAGGAAGGGGGTTTGAGACAGGAATCTGTAACAATGGAAAAAGAAAACAAGCAGAAAAATATTTCAACAATCATACCTGACTCTTTATGTCTAAACAAACTTGAATTTAAGAAAATATTTAACAAAGCAAGCAAGGCCATAAAAAGGACTAAGGAGATAATTGAAAAGTACATACCCTGCGATATTTCCTCTTTCGCGGAGATGTTCTTCTGTCGCAGTGTCAGTCTCCTGAAACATAATCACTTCCTTGTTCTTGTTTGCCAATTTTGAAGTATAATATCGCAAAATTTCTGCAATATTCAAACTCAACAAAACAATTCCCTCTCTGCTTCACTGAGAGAGCCCCGATGGCTAGGTTCGGTTAGATATGATTCTATAGATGTTCTAGAATCATTATGAACCCAATAATTTGGGTTGACATCTCCCATATATATTTCTTCGTGTTTCTTTAATTTAAAGAAAAATTTGCGAAAAATATTGACAGTCGTTTTAAAAATATGACAAATGTCATACAACATACGATGCCAGGCTCGTACGGTGTTCACTCCCTGCAAGGCAGATATGATGCCATTCTCCCCAGGAGACACAAATGGCTTAAAAGAGAGGATCGCCGACCTAACTGGTCCTTGCTTCATTATTTCGTTCTTTCAATCGCTCTTTCAAAGCCTTTCTTAAAGAACCATCTGGTCGCCACTGTCACAGCTGTCAATGATATCAAGAAACGGACAATCTGGGAAGTATATTCTCTCATGAATCTTCAACGTCTCTCTCCGCATTTTGGTGAGAGCCTTATTTAGTCTTGCACTTTTCGCCTCCCGCAGAACTTCTACCAGGACTCCTTTTTCACTCCCCTAATTTCTTTATTATGATACGATAGAGTAGACGATAGTGATTCCACTTTCCGGTATCCACATCTGCCGTTCTCAGACTTTCTCCTTAGTAGACAGTTTTCAAGAATATCTCTCATATAATAATTGAATAATAAATTTGCAAGAAAGATTCCTGTGGAATACCATCACTGAAAGTGAGAAAACGACTTTGGGAATAAGACAGAGCTTTGTCATTAATCAATTCTAATCTTCGATATTGTTTTAGTAACATTTGGAAAGAGACAAAGAGAAGACTTAAAGAGAGGAAGCTTTTCCGATTTTCTGAATTTTAAACGAAGAAGAGAATCGGTATTTTCTCAAAATGTAACACTATAAATACCCAACCACTGTCAATTGTATTCATTCAATTTTATAAGGTGGTATAAATGAAAATCTCTTCTTTCTAGGGAAATAAGGAACTTTGTTATTAATGCTGTTTATGTTCACATGACTCTGTTAGTTGCTTAACAATTATAAACAATCATTAAATACGAAGAAGTTTGAAAAAGCATTCATGAATCTATGTATATTTATCAGAACTTTGTCTGTATTTTTAATATATAATCTACCCCGTGAAATCTCTCTGTTGGTTTTCGAAATACTTGTACCTATATGCATATTCATAGCATAATATTACGAAATTAATAATAAATAAACATACATGTTTGGCTAAATTAAATCATATTCTGTTTGGGATTTCAATGATGTGAGTTAATTCTTCATTTCGTGCATATAAAATTATTTCCGTTTGGAATCATTGTGGTATTACGTGAAAATCAGATTGGGGTGAGGAGTTTTTCATTTGTTGATTTGTCCCAGTGGTGGCTTACAGAAAGTTTCTTTTCTTAACTTAGATCGGAAAAATGGTGGTAGGTTCGACAATAAGGAGAATAAAGTGAAGTGAATACTGTGAATATTTTGGAAACTACACTGCAAAAAATTGACGCACAAAATCGAAAATACTATTCAGAAGAAGTTTTGATATCTTGATGAATTAAATGAGATAAAAACACAAGGTTTAACTTTAATCTACACTTTATTTGAAAAAATTCGACGACGTTTCGCTGACACAGCAGCTTTATCAAGAATGAAAAACAGAATGAAGAGTACGGTATTATAAACAAATCATAGAACAAGTTGGATGAATAACAGGAAAATCCACACCGAGCCATTGTACAGTTAGTATGAAAGGTAATAAAAACTAATTAAACAAGTTAAGTAGGGGTGAATAATTCACATCTACCTATTCATTCAAAAGCTTGTCCGAATGTTTGTATCTATTTATTTCTAATGCTTCTAGGAGATCTAATTTTGAACTTTTTGATTTTATATGTAATATGTCAAAGTTTTTATTGAATGAATGGTTGTCTTTTATTAGGTGGTTTGAATAATTTGAATCATATTTATTTTTATCGAAGCTACGTTTATGTTCAGATGTTCTTATGCCAAAACTCCTATAGGTCCTACCGATATAAATTTTATCACAAGAACCGCAATTGAGTTTATAGATTCCTGATTTACTTGATTTTTCAACACGAGATTTATTATTTTTAATATGTTTACCTAAGTTATTACAAGGTTTTTCGATGAACGAAGTTAAATTTACTTTCAATAAGATGGTACTGGAGCTCACAACACAACTTTGAATGCAAACCAGTTGAACAATAATTTTAGGGAACAGAATGGTCCTGGAAGGTGACTTTCCCTTTTCTCAGATTTCACCTATGCAATTACCTAAACCGAGTTTGCCGCTCTCCTCCAGAAAATTAGGACATGTTAAGGGGGATGATTAGGACGGCCTGTTAAGAAATTTCCACAGAAACCATATTAAAAGCCATTGAAGTACAAACAACCAAATTTATATGGAATCACTCGGTATTTCACATTATTGATTGTTTTCAACGATGGATCTTTGACTACTTGTGGAAATTGAGTTTTTTGTTGTGAAAAAACTGGATAGTATGATAAGAAATGTTGAATTATCACCACATGTTCGGGATATTGTATTCAGTCGTCACTCAGATTTGAAACTGTGATTTTCAAAACTTTAAAAAGCCTACAATCGTAATTGAAAATGCCTTAAATTGGAATTTTCGATGTGCAGAGTGGTTGAATAATTGCTCCCGTTGGAGAAGGGCTGACAGGGAGAAATACAGAGGCAACAATGGGGGCATCACAGGGGGTGATTTCAAAAACCTACACCCAATACGTGGAGCTACAATTTCTGCTAAATAGGCCTTGAAGAAGTCGTAGGAAGATCGTTTCTGTAGAACAAGACTGCTTTCTGTGCCAAATTGCAAGAAGAGAGTGGGTCGCACCTCATACTCAAAGACTCCGTTCAAGGGGTTTATTCAGCAGAAGGCCCATAAGAGTTCCAGAGCTAACCAGACAACGAAAAACTAACATACTTAATTGGTGTATCGGGCACCAGAATTCGAATATTCAGAATTGGCGAAATGTTCTTTTTCGGATGAGACCTGAGTTGGTGTTCGATCAGACGACCGCCAGATTCGGGTTTTAAGAGGTTGTGAAAAACAAGCTAGACTCCGAGCAGCAAGACCAATTCCGAAATACCAAGGGGCAGTGTGATGTTTTAGGGTGGCATTATGCTGGGGGCAAAACTGATTTGATTTCTTTTCGTGCGATTATAACGGCTAGAAATTACGTGGACCTAGTGCTGGAGCCTATAGTGAGACTCTGACGAGTTGCCCACTGTGAGAATTTCACTCCTATGCAAGATACTGCTCTTCCGCATACCAGCAGCCTCTCGCGACATTATCTTGAAACAGAGGGAATCCCAATTTGGACAGGCTAGCTTGTTCTCCAGACCTAAATCCTATTGAACTTTTATGAGATAATCTCAAAAGTAAAATTAGATCCCGCCAGGATAATCCAAGAACCCCACAACAGCCCATCCAAGTCGCCACAAGAGAGTGACAGAAAATCACCCCAAAGGATGTCGAAAACCTAATCCAAAGCATGCCTAGACGGATTCATGCGGCAGAGGCGCAATGGACACTTTTTTGTAATCAAAGGTTTGTAGAAGTTTTGGTCTTCGTTCTACAAACTCTGAGAGATAGTTAAAGTTCTAAAGCGATCATCTTTGTACTTGAAATAAAAATATTTTAATTGAGTCGACGGTAGTCGATGAACCTACTATCCTTTTAAAAGCACAGCTTTTATACTGTCTCGTATTTAGCGGAGAATGAAAAAAAAGTGAGGTTATTCAGATGGAAATATTCGGCGAACTCTGTTGAACTCAAACATCTGATGAAAGAATTTCCTTACCACCTCTTGGACATCTCGATCGATATAATTAAACTTCACTTCAACACTTGCTGATCATAAGTACATGTTACATCTGAAATGGTTGCGCGTCTTAACGCGTTTAAATAGATCACTTGTTGTTATGATATACAGGTGGCGCCATATACAGGGATATCCACCGGGACCGTCCGTTAAAAACTTTTTGAGTTCCAATTACAATATCAAGCTGAAATTTTATACGCGGCCATAACTAGCGATCTCCAATTTGAGTGAAATATTTTCGAAGTGATACCATTTACGGTTATACCGAAAGTGGGTCATCACTTTGTTATTTCAAATGGCAATCTACCTTTTTTATTATACATCTAGAACCAACATTTGAGCAAGGCATAAAATACCCTAGTTGTTGGCACTGTCAAAACTTTTGACAAATTTAATTATTTTTGTTATAAACTCGATTTTTGAGGAACATTTAAAAATTGTAGCTAGTAGATCTTTTGCACTACAGACACAGTTTTTGCTTGGGTGGATAGAAGAAGGATCAAGAAATTCTTTAAGCAATCTACACATGTCAAATATTCATTGCGTTGTTTCGTATGATTTTTTCAATTTGGCCTTTTTCAAACAGCAATAACTCATATTTTTTCAAATGGCACGTGTCAATTTTTATATCGCCATCAGATGAAGCGTCAAATTTCAGATGGAATTGAAACAGCATGTACTATACCCATCTCTTATAGTTCCGAAATAATTTGGGAATATATTGAATTTTGATGATTTTGCAAGGACTAATCGAGAATGCTTTGAAATATTAGAATCAAGTAGCTGAACTGGTGCCTAAAATTAATGTACTTGTCACTTCGTTCATTCGAATTTGATATTTCAACAAGAATTGTTGGTAATTTGAAGTGAAAATTTTTGAAAAACACCAGATCGGTAATAAAATGGCTGATTATTCAAACGAGGATATGTTTAATCTCTTTTTAATTCATGGCGAAAGTCAAGAAGTGGTGGATAGAACTTGCAGGCAATTCAACAACCAATTTCCAAATTTGACGCCTATGCGTAAAACAAAATTTCGGAGGATTAGAAGCAATTTTCTGCAATTTGGAGGAACAAAATACGTAGAAACTAGAAGAAAACCAATTCTCGAGGACGACGACAATCAAATTAAAACGCTAGCGTATTTTCGTGCCAATCCACATGCGTCCATTAAATCAGCATCAATGGATATTGGGTTGAGTTATACTTCCATTCAAAGGATCCTTAATAAACATAACATGCACCCGTATTCTTTTATCAGACTACAAAATTTAAACCAACTGACCTTCACAAGCGGCTAAATTTCTGTGAAAATTTACTCATTCGGCTTCAAGAAGGTGAGACAATTCTGCAAAAAATTATATGGTCTGATGAAGCCAAGTTCAATGAAAGTGGAATAACCAACAGGAAAAATCGATATTTTTGGGCCACAGAAAATCCACATTTCATTGAGGTTATTGATTTCCAAAATAAATTCAGCGTAAACGTTTTTGCAATTTTAATGAATGATTTGTTGGCTTATCACATTTATGAGGAAAATCTTAATGGACAAAGATACCTGGAAATTTTGAGAGGAACATTAGCAAATTTTTTAGATGGATTACCCCTTAACATTCTGAGGGATTGCTTTTACCAAATGTATGGTGCACCAGTACATAAAACACGAGCTGTAGATCGGCAGCTAACAGAAATATTCGAGGATAGATGGTGGGGTAAACAAGGACGAAATTTATATCCTCCGCGTTCTCCGAACCTGACGCCCCTTGATTTTTATTTATGGGGCAAAATCAAGAGTGAAGTGTATCTTATTCCTGCAAGAAATAAAGAAGAGTTACTAATGCGCATTCATAATGCTTTTCGTAATATTGATCCTGAGGAAACTAGGAGGGCAACTGATCATGTTCGTATACGAGCTGTCAAGTGTATCGAGCAAAATGGGGTCCATATTGAACATTTATTCAGATCGTAAATTAGTTTTCTCCTATGATGTTCGCTATCATTTATTCGTATTAATGTAATTATGTTCGATGATTGGTTTTCGCTTAGTTCCTACAATTTTTATTCATCTGAATTGTAGAAAATTGCTTCTAATGCTATGACACTTTTATTTTACTCATAGACGGTAAATTTGGAAATTGGTTATTGAATTGCCTGCAATTTCTACCCACTATTTTCTAAAATATTCTAAAATGAATTAAAAAAGGTTAATTATATTTTCGTTTGAATAACTAGTGGTTTTATTCCAAATGTGTTGTATTTTTGGATATTTTCAATTTGAAATAACGACAATTTTGTTGAAATATCAAATGCGAATGAACGAAGTGACAAGTACATTAATTTTAGGCACCTGTCAGGTGAGCGTAGCCAGTTCAGCTACTTGATTCAAATATTTCAAAGCATTCTCGGTTAGTTCTTGCAAAATCATCAAAATTTAATATATTCCCAAATTATTTCGGAACTATAAGAGATGGGCATAGTACATGCTGATATAATTCCATCTGAAATTTGACGCTTCATCTGATGGCGTTATTAAAATTGGCACGTACCATTTGAAAAAATTGTGTTATTGCTGTTTGAAAAAGGCCAAATTGAGAGAATCATACAAAACAACGCAATAAACATTTGACATGTGTAGACTGCTTGAAAAATTCCTTGATCCTTCTTCTATCCACCCAAGCAAAAATTGGGTCTGTAGTGCAAAAGATCTACGAGCTACAATTTTTCTAAATTATCCTCAAAAATCGAGTATATAAAAAAAATAATAAAATCTGTCAAAAGTTTTGACAGATAAGTGCCAACAACTTGGGTATTTTATGCCTTGCTCAAATGTCGGTTCTAGATGTATAATAAAAAAGGTAGATTACCATTTGAAATAACAAAGTGATGACCCACTTCCGGTATAACAGGAAATGGTATCACTTCGAAAATATTTCACTTCAATTGGAAATCGCTAGTTAAGGCTGCGTATAAACTTTCAGCTTGATATTGTAATTGGAACTCAAAAGTTTTTAACGGACGGTCCCGGTGGATATTCCTGTAGAATCGAGTACTTTATCCGAAGCGAGTAAGGTTATCAACCTCGGTCCTTTTAGAACGACAGTAGGCTAAATATGTTAATACAGCGCTATCACAAAAATCATTCTGAACCATACTTGCTTGTTCTTGTAAGAAAAAACAAAACAGAAAATTCAGCAATTTATTCCAATACCCAACCTATCATTTAAATCTTGACTGATCACAGACATTGACAAGCAAATAATTGATAGTTTTCAAAATCTTTTTCCAGGCGTGCGAACTGATAGACGGCAAAAAGGGAAATGACGCCTCGACGACGTCGATAACGGAAGCTACAGTGAAGATAATAGACGTCAACGATGAAGCTCCGTCTTTTGATAAGAGAGAATATTTCGTTGAAATTCCGGAAAATATCAAAGAGGAGAATCGATTCCTGGTCTAGCTATTACTGTTACCGATTCCGATGAGGTGAGTAATGAAATATTTGATGTAGACAGGGCCACTTTTCTGCGAGTGCGAATACCGTTTCTTTACTGGAATGAAATGAATAGGAGTGATCGTACATAGTGTAACGTTTCTTAGTTCTTGAAATTATTGGTGGGTTCAAATTAAACACTTCAACGTAACAAAAACACTAACTAATTTATTTACACGTAAACTGAACAATTAAAACACTAAACTAAATGATTAACTTCTATAACTAATTTATACAAGGTGCTTCAACGTAAACTAAACAGAGGCTATATTTACCGAGATATTCATTTCTGATCAAAACGCAAAAACATGTCAATTTTTGTTTAAAGGGGACATCTTTTGTGGTACAAAACTTGCCTGAAATATAAACCCCTAAGTGGGGTTGTATTCCTTAAGCATTTTTAATAGGGAAGATAGGTCAGTGATAATTCAAAAGAAAGGTGGTATCTTTGTCTTCATCGCCTTGAACGAATTTTCATTTTCAATTGAAAACTGTAAAAGATACAGGTGAGCAACTGAAAGATAGGGAAGACTATTTCCTGAGACTATTCAAGGTTCAGTGAGGTAAAATGGAACAGATCCATGCTGATCAATGGCAGTCATCATCAAGTACCATCCTCATCTTCAATTTTAACTCCTGGAGCAGGAGTGACAACCCTTGAAAATTTGGAAGAGGGTAGATGGCTCGAGTGATACCTCCAAGGAAAGGTATTATCTTTGTCTGCATCCCCGTGAACGAATTTTCATTTTTGATTGAAAACTGTAGAAGATACAGGGTGAGCAACTGAAAGATAGGGAAGACTATTTCCCTGAGACTATTCAAGTTTCAGTGAAGTTAAATGGAACAGATCCATGCTGATCAATGGCAGTCATCATCAACTACCATCCTCATCTTGAATTTTAACTCCTGGAGCAGGGGTGACAACCCTTGAAAATTTGGAAGAGGGTAGATGGGTCGAGTGATACCTCCAAGGAAAGGTATTATCTTTGTCTGCATCCCCGTGAACGAATTTTCATTTTTGATGGAAAACTGTAGAAGATACTAGGTGAGCAACTGAAAGATAGGAAGACTATTTCCTGAGACTATTAAAGTTTCAGTGAGGTAAAATGGAACAGATCCAGGCTGATCAATGGCAGTTATCATCAAGTACCATCCTCATCTTGAATTTCAACTCCTGGAGCAGGGGTGACAACCCTTGAAAATTTGAAAGAGGGTAGATGGGTCGAGTGATACCTCCAAGGAAAGGTATTATCTTTGTCTGCATCCCCGTGAACGAATTTTCATTTTTGATTGAGAACTGTAGAAGATACTAGGTGAGCAACTGAAAGATAGGGAAGACTATTTCCCTGAGACTATTCAAGTTTCAGTGAGGTAAAATGGAACAGATCCATGCTGATCAATGGCAATCATCATCAAGTACCATCCTCATCTCGAATTCCAACCCCTAGAGCAGGGGTGACCACGCTTGAAAATTTGGAAGAGGGTAGATGGGTCGAGTGATAACTCGAAAGAAAGGTATTATCTTTGTCTGCATTCACGTGAAAAAATTTTCGTTTTTGATTGAAAACTGTAGAAGATACAGAGTGACCCACTGAAAAAAAGAGAAGACTATCGCCCCAAGACTATTGGAGTGTTAGTGGGAAAAACTGGAATAGATTCATTTGAGATCAAAAGCTGTCATCTTCCGAAATCACCCTCATCTCGAATTTGAACCCCTAAAGCAGGGGTAATATTTCGATCCAGTGATACCTTTCAAGTAAAGGATTTCGATTGCCTTCATGACTGCTCGCAATAATTCTATTCTCATTGAGTTCCTTAGGAGTAAGAGGATGCAAAACGGAAAAGTGACTGAAGATGCAATGCATGGTATGCCATCTATCTTCGCCCAGTATCAGGGGTTGATTTTTCACTGAATAAACACCTTTTGAAAGACAGTTACTCATTTGAGATATCCGGTCTCAAATGTAATAGATAAAAAAACTAATACAATGGCTGAAAATAAAGAGGGGAATAAAAGAAAGGAGAAAATTAACGCGTAGAAGTTGTACTTTATTACCCGATAAAATTAACGGAACTGAAGTCACTTAAACTCAACTTAAATATTAGAATTGTTGGCCACCAACCTCCATGCACATAAACAAATTTTGGGTGAAACGTTCACGGACATTCTGTAAAATGTGATTTGGTTACACTCATTGACGATGCGCTGTCTCAGGTCGTTCAAATCAGCAGGTTCAATTTTATAGATTATACTTTCGAGGTGGCCCCATAGGAAAAAGTCTAATGGACTGAGATCCGGAGATCGTGGGGGCCATTCCGTTGGGCCTCTCCTTCCAATCCAACGACCAGGAAAATGATCATCCAAAAGTACTCGAACTTGTTGTGCAAAATGCGGGGGCGCTCCATCCTGCTGAAATACAACCTCGTTCTCCGAATAGCGGGGTTCATTCCCTATGATCTCCGTTATTGCTGGGTCGATAAATTCTTCCAATAGTTGATAATACAACTCTCCGGTAAGATTTCCAGGAATGAAAAACGGTCCAATGAGGTGATCGCCATAAATACCAACCCAAACATTTAGTTTTTGAGGCTACTGAGTGTGAATTTCTTGGAATATTTGCGGCTTAGAATCTGCCCAATAACGGCAATTAGAGTGGTTTATGGTTCCATTCAGAAAAAATGTACATTCGTCCGAAAAACACATGTGAAATAAATAATAGGATTGTTCATGACTCTCTCACTTATGGTCTCGCAGAATTGAAGTCTTCGGTCGAAATCATCTTCGTTCAGTTCTTGAACTCATTTGATTTTATATGGATGAAACTTATTCCCTTCAGAATGCGGAAAATACTTGTTTGGTTTACACCACTTATATCTGCCAATTTCCGTAGGCTTAGGGTAGGATCAACCACCACTTCCTCAGCTCCATTTCTTACTGGCCGCTCAATTACGCGCAGACAAAGATAATACCTTTCTTTCGAGGTATCACTCGACGCATCTACCCTCTTCCAAATTTTCAAGGGTGGTCACCCCTGCTTTAGGGGTTGGAATTCGAGATGAAGATGGTACTTGATGATGACTGCCATTGATCAGCATGGATCTGTTCCATTTAACTTCACTGAAACTTGAATATTCTCAGGGAAATAGTCTTCCCTATCTTTCAGTTGCTCACCCTGTATCTTTTACAGTTTTCAATTAAAAATGGAAATTCGTTCAAGGCGATGTAGACAAAAATAAGGTCTTTCTTTTGAGTCATCACTCGACCCATCTTCCTATTCAATATATATATTTCCAACACTTTGTCCACTTATTCGCGCTCTTTATTGATACTGAATTCTCTGCGCTTCGCGAGGTCTCTTCTTATACAAGCACAAATGACCTAGAGCTTTCGCGTAATTTTGGTTTTGTTCCAGTTCTTCGTTCGAGAGCCTTCTGTAAACGGTAACACAGATTTCTAAGTAGTAATTCGGCGAGCGGAACTCTCAGATCTCTCTCGAATTCTTTCGAAAGTGTATCGCAATTCGTCATTCTGCTAGGCAGTAACAGGGTCGGCTTCAGGGACGATTCGATATCGTTACAATAGCTTGACTGTAGTTAGAGTACAACTAGGGTAGCTCAAATCGGCATTCAGAATACAAGGTTACGTTTTTTCTTTTCGTTATAAAAGCTTTTTATGGACCTAAGCCGCATTTTCTAATCACAATAATTCTAGAGCGTACAGACGGATTGACTTCACATTTCTCACCAGAAATTAACAATACTGTTTGTAGACAAAAATCAAATTCCAGCGCCGGATTGACAAAATCAGTCTTTTCTCGAAATAGCTAACCAACCACTATGTACAATACACTTCAAGAACTCTTGCACATCGGAAACCACACAATGTCGTGGTTGTCTAGAAATGACGAAAAAACGGAACACATTCTCTTCGAATGTCCCGCCCATAAGGAAACCAGAATGAACACCTTGGGCACTGGAACACCTAGTGCCCGGATGATCCAGGAGGCCCCCTACAACAGTCTTGCAAGCTTCATCAGGAAGTTTTTGCAAGACAAATAACAACTCAACAACACACGGCAAGCACAATGGGCCAAACGGCCTGAGTGCTGCCCATATGGGCGCCGTGTAGGAAGAAGAAGAAGAGATAATACAATTTTTTGACAATTTGCTAGTTAGGTTGAAAACGTCGGGAAAAAAGTGCAGGTGCATACAGAAAAATAAATAGTAAATAGTAAAAGGCCTTCTGCAATAACGAAGAAAGAAATTCATGTGAGAAAACCAAATATATCCTATGACAGTTATTGAAATATGCCCATCTGATGACCGGGTGAGAAAGAATAGTCCCAACGTAGTCCTTGCGTGTCGTAAGAGGCGACTAAACAGAACCAGGTCCTCCAGGTTGGGGGTTGGGCGTGACGCCAACAACCCCACCCCGTGAAAAACCCATTGTTCAGAAATCTCAAGAAGCAAAAACTGGATAGATCACAAGAAGACGATCTGGGCTGAAAATGGTACTGAGTATTGGATCATGGAATTTTCGAACTCTTTATAGAGATGGAGTATTGAAAACCTGTCTGTGGTCTCTTTAATTTTGACGATGTCCGGAAAAATCTTTCCTTTCGCCTCTTTTTCTTTCTTTTACGTTTTTTCTACTGTTTTATTTTTATTGTCTCATTTTTAGAAGTTTTACTCTTACCTACTTATGGTCTTGGGTCAGCAGCCTCTCTTTGAGGTTTCGGATCGAGTGAAGGTAACTCAGTTATTCTCCTTCTTTTGTGTTGTTTTTCTTCGTCTTGCTGTCCTCTTTTCCACTGTAGCAGTGAAATGTGCTTTCCTGTTTTTCTTATCTTTGTTTGAATAATCTTTCGAAAAACCTGTTGGAGGAATTAGACGGATATAGAATAGATATTTTGGTTGTGCAGGAGATGAGATGGGTTGGAAGAGGCAAACTGGACAAAAGAAATGGCAGTGTGTATTACAGTTACTATGATAATAAACACCATTATGGTATAGGATTTGTGGTGGATAAAAGAACAAAAGATAGAGTTATAGATTTCGAGTCAGTGAACGAAAGAAAATGTAAAATTAGGGTTAACGCCAACCCTCATAATTTAAGCATCATTTGTTTGCACTCTCCAACAGAGGAGAAGGGGGAACTGGAAAAAGAGCTTCTTTATGAAAAATTGGAAGAAATTTATCATAAGTGTCCACAAAATGATATTAGATCGGTGATTGGGACGTGAACGAAAAGTTGGCAGAGAGGAAAATGCACTTAAATATATTGGATAACACAGTCTGCATCATGAGTTTAACGACAATGAAAATAGGCTTTTGAACTTTGTAGTAGGAACAGAAATGTTCACAGGAGCACATGTTTTGAGCACAAGGATATATACACATACACGTATACATGGCGCTCACCAAATAGAAATACATTAAACCAAATTGGCCTTGTTTCAATTGACAAAAGACACAAAAGTAACTTACTGAATGTAAGAAGCTACAGAGGAGCAAATGCTGACTCTGATCATCCCTTGGTTATAGTAAAGACCAGAGGAAAGATTTCGAAGCGCTTTACCAAAGGAAAAAAACACTAGATACAGATGCTTTGAAGTCACCAAACATAATGAATATGTATAAAAATAAAGTTAAAGACAAACTTGCATCTCTAGAAGATTAAAATGTTAATGCACACAATTGGGAAAAACTCAAACCCATCATAATAAATGCTGCTAAAGAAACTCTGCCAACCATTGAAAAAGAGAAATCAAGAGATTGGTTTGACGAGGAGTGTGAATCAATTAACAAAAGGAAAAATCGACCATATAGAGCATATAGTACAGAAACATTACACCAGAAATGCAGAGGAAGAAAACAGAGAAACCAGAAGACAGGAGAAAAGATTATTCAAACAGAAGAAAAGAAAGCATTGGAAGAAGATATATAAAGAAGTTGAGCACCTTAAAAAGCATGTGAGACTTCTGTCCCAGAAGCCGAGATGAAAATGGAAAACTTATTAATGTAAATACTGAAATATTAAGAAGATGGAGAAATCATTTCAAAACTGCTCTGGAAGGTAAAGATACTTCAGAGGGAACAGTGGAAGCTATAAGTACCACCCTGCAGGATGAGGAACTAGAAGCACTTACCACAGACGAAGTCAAAAGAGCTATGAATAAACTAAATAACAACAGTTCGGCAGAACCGAATAGTATCAAAGCCAAGCTCCTGAACATGAAGGAGCCTAAACTCATCAAGGAAATTCACGCCATTCATTGGCGTCTGGACTATGAAAAAATGCCCATTGGATGGGAGGATGGCTCCATTTGCTTAATATACAAAAAATGAGACAAGCTAGAGTGTAAGAATTATAGAGGAATTACACTCCTCAACACAGCTTACAAAATATTTTCGAACATCTTAGCGGAACGACTTTTCACATACACTAAAACTGTAATTGGGGTATATCAGTGTGGATTCCAAAAGGATAGATCAACCAGAGACCAAATCCAGTGTATTAGACAATTACTTGAGAAAACCAGAGAGTATAACATTGACTTCAGAACAGCGTACGACAGTATAAATAGAGAAAAATTATATCAAGCAATGTTGGAGTTGGGAATCTCCGAAAAATTGACTAACCTCATAAAAATGACATTAAACAGAGTAAAATGCAGAGTAGAGTTGGGAACGGAGCTATCTGATGCTTTTTATACTGATCAGGGATTTAAACAGGGAGACTCCCTCTCGTGCCATTTATTTAACATAGCCCTAGAGGAAGCTAAATCGGTACAACTGCAGACGATATTGATATTGTGTGGTAAGAACTAGAGCAGCTACAATTGAAGCCTTCTGTGCACTTGAGACTGCAGCAAGAACCATAGGATTAAGGGCAAATGAAGAAAAATCCAAATTTATGGTGGTAACAGGCAGAATTTCTAATCTACATCCGCTGAATAAATGAATACGAGTTTGAACAAGTACATAAGTTTTAATACCTAGGCACTATTGTTAACATAAATAATGACATAAAATTTGAAATTGAAGAGAGAATCAACATGTCTGATAGATGTTATCGTGGATTACAGAACCAGTTGAAATCTAATTACATCAACAGCAAAAGAAAAGTACAACTATACAAAACACTTATCAGACCGATTGTGCTATGAGGCAGCGAATGCTGTTGCTGATCTTGAGAAAATCTTTGGAGTAACAAAAGAAAATGGAGTATGGAGAATTCGATATAATCACGAGTTCTAACTTAAATATAGGGAGCCCAACTAAGTCAAAGTTATAAAGGCCTCTCCAATAAGGTGATTAGGAAACAGTTATAGATATGATGAGGAGAACCCAGTTAGAAGGGTGACTCTCTAAACAACCGAGGGAAAGAAAAGGAGAGGCAGACCAAGAACCATATGGTTGGATAGAGTGGAGAGATGCTTGTCGGACGTGGGGGTAAACCGATGGAGGAAGTTAGCGTCGAACAGATCTGGATGGAGTAAGCTGACGGAGACAGCCTTGGCCGGTAACCGGCTGTAGAGCTTGTGAAGAAGAAGATATTCAAATAACTCACAAGTTGTTAGGCGGCGTCCTAGTATGAAGTTTTCTTTTATTAGTCTGGATCTGGTGATACCGGGACGAGAACTGTGATCAGCTCAATCGAAAAAATAAATCACAAAGATTATTGAGAGAACGACAAACGTAGACTATTCAATTTTATAGTTTACGTGAGAAGATCTCAAGAATGAAGGGAGGCCTTTCCATTTAATTCATCAATAAATGTTGCTTATCGTTTATCCAAAAAAAGAAGAAGGAAGTTCTAGAAACGCTAATTTCTTCTTCTTCTTCTTCAAAGGCGTCTTTGTGTCGCTTCCATTCATGTCTGTTTTGTGCTATTCTAAACCACTGTACTCCGACTTGGTCTTTTATATCGTCAATCCAACGTCTTTGTGGCCTGCCTCTACTTCGCTTGGTCTCTCTAGGGACTCCATTGAATAACCCTCCGGGTCCATTTCTCTCTGTCCTGCCTTGCAACGTGACCTAACCATCTTTCAACTGGGCTATTCTTTTTACAATGTCTGAAACTCGCGTTATTCGCCTGATTTCGTCGTTCCTTACTCGGTCTTTCAAGGATATTCCCAGCATTTCACGCTCCATGGCTCTTTGAGTAGTCCTTAGGCGATTGGCACTATGCTTCGTTATTGTCATCGTATATAGCCACAGGTAAGATACTGGAGTCGTAAACTCTTCTCCTTAAGTTAATTGGGATATCGGTATTTTTCAGGATATGTTGAAGTTTCCCGAAGGCGGCCTAGGTTAAGCCAATTCTTCTGGTTATTTCATCTTCTGGTTTTCTTTTCCTAGTTTGATGGCGTGACCCAGATAAACATACTCTACATTTTCGATGTCTTGATTCCTTAAATGAATCGGAACGTTATTGGGGCACATAAACTTGGTTTTGCCTATGTTCATTTTCAATCCTATACTATTCGACGCTTCATTCAGCTGCACTAACATCTCTTCTAACTCATCTGTGTTTCCAGCGATAAGAACGATGTCATCCGCAAAGCGCAGATGATTAATGTACGAAGGCTCGAAACGCTAACAATTCAATAAATCTCAGAACAAGAAACCAAACAACAAAATAAACCTTGTTTCGATACCTTCAATTCTTCTAGAAGTTAATGACGAATAATCATATTTCGTGGCAACAAATAACGTAATGAAGAAATGGGACAATTTTCAAAACACACAAATTTCTTCCGCTGTTTACTTTTATCCGTCTTTTCAACATAACGTTATGAATATCAAAATATCTATCAACTGCTTTCATCAGGCGATGTTTTATAAAACATCATCATTGAACGTGGATATAAAAAAGGAACAGAGTACACGAGCTTTTGAAATCGCCCAGATGCGAATAGCTTCTGAATGTTTCAGGTGGGTAAGTAACGACTCAATCAAGCCTCGGGGATTATTCTCATGAAGGAGGAGACAGACTCCTTTCGAAAAGACTGCGCAATTGCCTCCATAAAATTTGAATTCAAATTGCTTTTCTACCCTAACCTTTACAAAAATTCTAATAGAATTTTCTTTCAGTTCCATAAATATGTAAGCTTTCTGTTGAACAATAAGAAAACTAGGGCGAAATTTAATTTTTTTTAATTCCGCATACCCAAATCGATTAGAGCCGGCAATGTTATGTAGATAAGCTGATAAAATCAATAATTCAATTTCCAAGTGACGAAAACATCGTATTGCATTCAGAATGAGTAAACAATATGAATTAAAGTGTTTATGTTCAATTTCACGTAATGCCGTAATTAAAATTCAAATGAATAGGCCATTTTAACCGACCTCCCGAAATTAATTAATGAACAACAGCTCGAATTCAGGTTGAAAATGTTTCAAACGAACACACAGAGATGTTTAATGAAACCATTTTGGGTGCCATTCTATGACCAGTCTTTTCTAAAATCCTGCGAAATTTCGAAAGAAAGAGTCCACAATTCTTTATGATTATAAGAAATTAAACTATGTTTTATACTATCACAAGGAATTTATTGAAAATCAGAAGTGCAATTTCGATTCCTCGACCATCTTCAGCTGACAGTACTGAACTAAAGTTGAAAATACATACAAACATGAAAAGGTAGATACAAAATTATTAAGCGTGCAAACAAGAGGTCATGAACGAATTATATTAAAACAGGTATTCTTAAAAGATATCAAGTATGGACGAATAAGCCGGGCTATACTAGTCATTCAGAAGATTATCTCTTTGGGGAGTTTGTTGGAGTTTTAAAATTTTGATGGATTCTGAGAAAGATAAGTTGCGTCTTTTAGGCATTTGTGAACAATTTGAAGTTGATCTATGGGTGGAAAATGATGACCTTTCTTGTTACAATGTGAAGAAAAGTAGATTGAGTTATTGAAATCTGATTGATGCTCGCTGTATCTAGTTTTGAATGAACGACCAGTCTGACCGATATAGATACCTTCACAATCCATTCAGGACAATTTGTAAACTCCAGTATTGTTAAATTTGTCAGTTTCATCATTACTATTGAAAAATTCTTGGTAGAGTTTCATGTCGGTTTTTATGCTAATCTAACCCAATCGATAATCAGATTCACTTTTCAGACCTAATAATCCATCATAAAAATAACATACTAAGTTTCGATATACAGGGTGTCCGTTATACTACAGATTTTTCAGCTCGAAATAAGTCGATTTAGGCCAACTTACCTATATGAAAAGTTTCTTCGTTTGGCCGCTAGAGTTCGCCGAATCCAAAGATTTTTTCTCATTTTTCAAATAATTCGAGAACGACCCGATCGATAAAACCATATTTGGTATGCGTAATCGGGTGCGTTATTCACGTATTTTAGTGATCCATTGAATGACGTTGACGTTTCACAAGTGTCCCTCAAAACTCGAACGTGTTTTTAATCAACCACAATTTTTTAACTGTCTGCGTTTGAGCAAAACTGTTTTGAACATTGAGTAGCTAGGCTAATTATCGAACGTTTTGCCTCCTGAGAAATTTTGATATAACGAGTGGTTCAATCACAAAAAACAAATTTTCAATTTCATGGTTTCATTTCTTCAACCACCTAGCTAGTCAAAAATATTACATATGGACCATGTTGGCTTTGGATTTGTTTCTATAGTCTGTCATTTTATTTTTCTTGACAAGCTCTTGTTGACAAAGTGATGTTTTCTAGGTTACTAAATCGGATCAAGCAAATGAGAAATTCAATGTACAGTACTACAAAAATCGGAAAATTCGAAGAAAAAATTTAATAAGTTCACAATGACTATTTAAAATTATGAAAACAGGTTAGCCAGTTGGAAAGTGAATAAGAAAAAACAAATCATTTCAGAATAACGATTAATTAGTTCACACCCAAAATTTCATTCAACTATAGTAAATGTTCGAAAATTCCACCATTTTACTGAATATGGGAGTTAATCCTCCTTAAGAAATTGAATTGGACCCTTGGAATTACTTCAGGGTCATTTTGAAGGAGATGGCCGCATTTAAAGTTCTCATATGTAACTCTTCTCGAGTGGCAATTAGAGAAGAGTAAACTCTAGATTTTAAAGCACCCCAAAGAAAGAGGTCGCACGGTGTCAAGTTGGGATATCGTGCTGGGCAACGTGCAGCAGCATCAGCTCCCCTTCCGATCCTACGATTAGCATACTATGTATGTAAGAATTCGCGAACCGCAAGAGTGAAGTGAGGAGTTGCACCGTCGTGCACAAACTACATTTCTGCACGCAGTAACACTGGAATATCGTCCAACAAATCCGGCAAAGTTTCTTGCAAAAATTCAAATATGCCTCTCCGTTTAATCGATCTGGCATCACTACCGGATCAATAATGAAGCTGTCAATTACTAAATCTATATGTTAATTTTGAATTGATTCTGATGATGTGTACCTGTGAAATCATGTGGATTTTTGAGACTGTATACGTGTTCATTGTGAAGGTTAATGATGCCAGACCTAGTTAAAGTGAATTCGTCAGTTAATAGAAGTAATAGATTCTCGGGATCTTTGGGAAGTAATTTCTGAACTATATGATAAGGATGAAATAATTGTTCCTTCAAGACATCATGAATCATTGTTTTAGGAACGACCAACTGCAAACCTAAACGCCGCGTGCTTAATTGTAGGTTTTCCTCAACCATGTCCCAAATTTGTTCTTCCGTTCTACCTTCCTTAATGTTCGTTGTCGTCCTCGATCTAAATTCCTGGGCTTGAAGCAACCATTCTCGCGGAGGCGCCTCTCCAAATATCCAAACGTTTGTTGGTTTGGCACTATGCGATCTGGAAATCTTTCAGCATATACGCTCGCGCTTTAACGTCCATTGCCTTGACAAAATCCATACACCATAACCATATAAACCATTTCAGAGTTACTGTACATTTCTGAGCCTAATAGTGATAAAAAAATCACCAAAATATCTAGTTAAGAACTTGAGGAACTCAGTTGCGTCAACAAGAGGTTGTCAAGCCTAATAAAATGACAATCTGGCAGACCACAGAAATCAATCCGAAGCCAGCATGGTCAAATGTGATATTTGTGACTTGCTAGGTGTTTGTTTGCTTGTTATTCCTTTAACTTGCTCTATTTCCGCCTTTCGACCAATGACACGCCGGGGAATTCTGTCACCTCATTAACCCGGGAATTTTGCCTAACCCCTCTCGTATCGAGAGAAGGGATCTTTAATATCCAACACATCTCTGTTAGATTTCAGACAGGACAGGACCGACGGCTTTACAGGACCTACGGCTTTACATCTCCTCCGAAAAATAGATACTCAAGCGATTTTCAGAACCCAAAAAATCGCACCGACTTTGTGGGGATTGAACCCAGGTAACTCTGCGCAGAAGACGAGCATCATATCCCCTACGCCAGCGAGCCGACAACGTACCACTCGCACACAAAAAACTGATATTTGTTATTGAACCATACCAAAATATCTCAAGAGACAAAAAAATTTGATAATCAGCCTAGCTACTCAATGTCTAAAATAGTTTTGCTCAGACGAAGACAGTTGAAAAATTATGGTTGATTAAGAAAAAATTGAGAAAACGTCAAGGTCATTGAATGGATTACTAAAAAACGTGAGTAACGCACCCGATTACGCATGCCAAATATGGTTTCTATCGATCGAGTCGTTCTCGAATTATTTGAAAAATAAGAAAAAAATCTAGCGGCCAAACGAAGAAACTTTTCATATAGGTAAGTTCTCTGCCATTTTCCAAAAATATAAGTCAACTATTAAAGAAATAGCTGAAAACAATGGTTATCCTCGAATATAATAAACGGAATAATCAGAAAGATACAAACACATATAGCATATCATAATATTTAATCATGAATAGAATCAACTAATACAGATAAATACATTGCATTAACATATTTTGATACTATCAGCGAAAAGATTGCAAATATCATTTAAAAACAGTATAAAAAAGAAGCTTTCAATACCCACATGAAACTCTCCCAACAATTTTTCAAAAGTAAAGATGAAACTGATAGCTTTAACAATACTGAAGTTCACAAATTATCCTGCATGGATTGTGAAGGCGTCTATACAGGGTATCCCAAGTTGAGTGGCCTATTAGACTTCAATAATGCAGAAACCTAGGCCGCCTTTGCCAACTTTAGGTAGGTAGTAAAATTCGTTTTTCGCCATAACTTGCAAACTTGAAATCTCAGGTACAGGGTATGTATGGGGAACTTTATTTAGTTTTTTACAGCGAATCTAACGAATTGGAAAGAAATATGGGTTACAATTCGAAAAAACATAGTGTTCGATGTTTCTTCGTGTCTAAATGTGAGGCGGAAAGAAGAGTACTCTGTATACTGTATACTGACTGAGATTCACGAGATATGAGTTATGTCTCGCATCGTTTTTATTTTCAAAATACCTTTCATATAGCTCACGTCGTTCTCGAGATATATCAATTTCTTCAAAAAGCGAAAAATCGATAATTCTCGACTAGAAATAGAATATTACATGAACGAAACAAGCTATACTTATGTGTTAGGTGTTTTTGTAATTGGAATAACAAGTGTTATCGAACAAGTCTTCAATATGCAGGGTATTCTATATTGAATAACAGAGTTGGTATGCACTTGTGTCATTAAGGTGAAAATATTGTATGAATAGAGTTTCTGACCAATTGAGTATTCTACGAAAATTTCAGAACGATTACATTATTAGTTCTCTATAAACGTCTAATAGGCCACCTAACCTGAGGAAGATACCCTGTATAGTTGTTCATTCAAAACTAGATACAAAGAGCATCAATCAGTTGACAAGTGTCGAATCTACCCTCGTTTCACATTGTATCGAAAATGACCATCACCTAACCTAACCTAACCTAAAGGACGAAAGTTAGATTTCTTAGATTCCATCAAAATCTTCAAACTCTAACAAACTCCTATATATATATATATATATATATTATTTTGAAAAGAGAGGATTTGCAAATATTTAAATAATTGTATTTACAATAGATGCTTATACAGTGTGTTTCAACGAAAATTTGACCCCCTTTAACTCCGAAATGAGTAACATTAGCGAAAAACACCAAGACACGTCGATTTTTGTTTCGAGGGGAGCATTTTCGAAATAATTCGAAACTTGTCAGATCAACCCCTACCCCCAGCAACCCTAATTTCGAAATTCATCATAGGAATAAGGGTCGAGTGGCACCTACTGTGAAGGTCTGTCAATTCTCCATTCTGATTTGTCATTTTAGAATTTTAAATTAACATACAGGGTGTCCCAACCGAGGGTAAAGTTGAATTCCTGCAAATCCCAAATACTAAATGAAATCGATTTATTTTGGCATAATGCAAGCGCAGGTTTATGCTCGGTCTAGAAAAACGACCTACACTTGTGAATTTGGAGTTGGTGCAATCAACCCCTATTTCCAGCATCCCCAACTCAAAAATCATTCGATCGAAAATAGGTCAAGTGGCACCTCGTTGGAAAGGTATTTCAATTTTTCTTCGAATTTGGTATTTTCGAAATTCAGAATCAGCAAACAGGGTGTCCCGGAGCAGGAACACTGAAAACCCAAATAACTTTTTGAAACTGGTTCATTTCGGTATAATACGAGAACATGTTTATGTTTGATTCGAGAATAAGACTCTCTTGCGTGAATATGGAATTTTTGCAATCAATCTCTTCCATTCAGCATCCCAAATCAAAAAATCATACAAGTGATTACAGGTTGAGTGGCAAAGTTCCAGAAAGATTTTTCTATTTTCTGAATCACTGAGGCATTGGTTTCAGTTTGGCAATCGAGGTTTTCTGGCGTGAGGATCAGGATGAGGGATGATGGAGAAACTGATTGGATGCTCATCTAAACAGGAAAACGAGATTTATTGAACTTGTATTCAATTGAAAACAAAAACTAACTTGATTATTACAACAATTGTTCAAAATGACCTCCGCCCACCTCCATACAGTTATACAGACGATTTTCGAACTCTCTTCTTACATTAGCGAAAACTTCAGGAGTCAAAAGTCGGCATTCCGTGATAATCCTCATCCACAGCTCCTCCAGGTTTTCTGGTCTTGTGGCATAAACTTTAGATTTTAGATGGCCCCAAAAAAAATTTAGGGACTTAAATCTGGTGACCTGGCTGGCCACTCAACAGGTCCTCTTCTACCAATCCACCTTCCTGGGAAATTTTCGTCTAAATATTGGCGCACCCGAGCATCATAATGCGGAGGAGCACCGTCTTGTTGAAAACGCATTTCGTCCTCAGAAAGAGTTGGATCGTTCTGTAAAATTTCTGTCAATCTAGGATGTATGTGTTTCTCTAACAACTGTAGGTAGCCATTTCCATTCAGATTACCCTCAATAAAGAAAGGCCCAACTAGATGATTGCCAAAAATTCCTGCCCAAACGTTCAACTTCTGAGGCCTTTGCGTGTGGGCTCTCTAAACCAATGAGGATTCTGTGTGTCCCAATATCGACAATTATGTCTATTCACTTCACCACTGAGCATAAAGGTGCTTTCATCAGAAAAACAGATGTTATTCAGAAAATTTGGATTAGCGTTTAGGTTTTTTACTTAGATTTTCACAAAACTGTAAACGACGATCTGGATCATCTTCATTTATTTCATGCACTAATTTTACCTTGTAGGGGTGAAATTCGTGATGTTTCACGATTCTATGGACAGTTGTAGCTGATACACCAGTCAGACGAGATAGTTTTCTGATCGAAGTAGTATTCTCCATTTGTAGATGACCCACTACTGCCACTTCCGTTGCCTCATTTCTGACAGGACATGCCACTTCATGTTTTTTGTTTGCCACCGAACCCGTAGCTAGAATTTGTCAACCAAATATTTAACGTACTGGTGACTGACTCCTTTTCTTTCAGGATGGTTCCTATCGAATATCCTTGCCGTTTCTTTGGCACAACTGTTATTTCGAAAATACGTCGATACAATTTCGACCCTTTCCTCAGTGGAATAAACCATTTTCAGATTAATTTCAACTGACGAACAACAACAATAATGAGGAACTGATCTGAATAATAATAATATTTTATTGCAAAAATGAGAAATAACAGATGACTGCACGCCAGATGGAAATGAAAAAAATGTGAACATTTTCAATGCAGAAATCAGCTTTATTTCTTCGTAATTGATGCTCAACACATCGTACCCCAATACTTTTAACAGTTTCGAATTAATTTTAGTTGATAATTTCAAATGACGATATTGAATTTTTCGAAAGCGACATCCTGTATGGAGAGCCGAACTGAATGAAATGCTTTAATCATTCTGGAATTCAAAAACCTTTCTGAAGATATGCCACTTGAATTATTTGTATGATTTTTAAGTTGGGGATGCTGAATGGAAGGGGTTGATTGCAAAATTCTATAACCACACAAGAAAGTCCTATTCTCGGATCAAACATGTTCTCGTATACCGAAATGAACCAGTTTCAAAAAGTTATTTGGATTTTCAATGTTCCTGCTTCGGGACACCCTGTATGATGATTCTGAATTTCGAAAATACCAAATTCGAAGAGAAAATTGCAGTACCTTTCCAACGAGGTGCCACTTGACCTATTATCGATCGAATGATTTTTGAGTTGGGGATGCTGGAAATAGGGGTTGATTGCACCAACTCCAAATTCACAAGTGTAGGTCGTTTTTCTAGACCGAGCATAAACCTGCGCTTGCATTATGCCAAAATAAATCTATTTCATTTAGTATTTGGGATTTCCAGAATTCAACTTCACCCTTGGTTGGGACACCCTGTATGTTAATTTAAAATTCTAAAATGACAAATCAAGGTGGAGAATTGACAGACCTTTTCAGTAAGGTGGACCCTTACCTATGATGAATTTCAAAGTTAGGGTTGGGGTAGGGGGTTGATCTGAAAAGTTTCGAATTATTTCGAAAAATGCTCCCCTCGAAACAAAAATCGACGTGTCTTGGTGTTTTTATGTTACTCATTTCGGAGTAGAGGGGGGTCAAATTTTCGTTGGAACACACTGTATCTAGAATTTTGGTGTGTGTCAGAAAAAAACACAAGTGTGGGCTCAGGAAATGTAACAGGGGAACCATACTATCTAGCATATGATACAATAAACGAGTGAAAAACCTGAGGAAAAACTCGTTTCCTGTCGCTATTGCACTAGCAATAGCTTGCCCGTTTATGTTGTGTTAGTGTCGTGTACATAAAGAGTACCAAAGATTTTTCTGCTTAGCCGCTTCATTCTCTCTTGCATTCCATGATTTCCAAACGAAGACGAGGGTGGAAGGAAACAGGTTTGGGACAGAAATCTGTAACAATGGAAAAAGAAAACCAGCAGGAAAATATTTCAACAATCATACCCATTATATGTCTAAACAAATCTAAGAAAAGATTTTACATAGCAAGCAAGGTCATAAAAAGGACTAAGGAGATAATAAAAACTTAACCTACGATATTTCCTCTTTCGCAGGGATGTTCTTCCGTCGCAGTATGAGTCTCCTGAAACATATTCACTTCCTTGTTCTTGCTTGCCAATTTTGAAGTATAATAGCAAAATCTCTTTAATGTTCAAACTCAACAAAACAATTCCCTCTCTGTTTGACCGAGAGAGCCCCGATGGCTAGGTTCGGTCTTCTAAGTGATACCGATTATGATCTATAGATGTTCTAGAATCATTATGGACCCAATTATTTAGGTTGACATCGCCCATATATTATTTCTTCGTGGATCTTGTTTAATTTAAAGAAAAATTTGCGAAAATTTCTGACAGTCGTTTCAAAATTATGACAAAATGTATATGTATAATACAACATACGATGCCAGACTCGTACGGTGTTCACTCCCTGCAAGGCAGATATGATGCCATTCTCCCCAGGAGACAGAAATGGCTTAAAAGAGTGGATTGCCGTTCGAAAAATATGACAAAAGTAAACGCATCTTTAAATAATATCTATTTTAAAATAATAAGTTTATTACCTCTTGTTTGCACGCTTATTAATCTTGTATCTACCTGTTCATGTTTGTTTGTACTTGCAACTTCAGTTCAGTACTTGTGTTCAGACATTGCAATCCTGATTTTCAATAAATTTCTAGTGATAGTATAAAACAGTTTAATTTCTTATTATCCCCATACTAATCGACTTATTCGAGTGGTTTTTCTAATATGATTTTATTTAGTCCAGCACACTGTAGGTGTTTGCAGATTCATCTGCAGACAATTAAACAGAATCAGGTGTTTATACATCATACGAGATCTCTTCATGCGCTCTATATTTTCGCTATTCAGCACGGTCTGGAATGGAGATATGGAAGTATTCATTTTGAATGAAATTGGCATGACGTATATCCGAATAATGGGACTCTCATTAGTGGAAACCAAACGAAAGATTGGCAGACAGTTATGGTTTTTCCATCAGCAATTTTCTGTATAATTCCAATGACATAGGCTTCAACCTTTGAATTCAAACGATCAATCATTAAAATTGAGCTAATCTTCTAAATCGTATTTAACGAACCCGAAACGATCTGAAACGATATTAGAGGTTTTATATGTTTGTATAGCAGAAAACCTATTGTTTCAAAAAA
Organism: Cryptolaemus montrouzieri; assembly: GCA_013387265.2. NCBI lineage: Eukaryota > Metazoa > Arthropoda > Insecta > Coleoptera > Coccinellidae > Cryptolaemus > Cryptolaemus montrouzieri. The sequence continues at coordinate 80,923,185 of JABFTP020000103.1, read as the reverse complement.
TTTTCATATTTGACTTTCGTGTACAAATTCTATCCGAATTCAGTTTCAGTTGAAACAAATACAGAAAAATATGAATTATTTGTGTTCCATTATATAGACTTGTTATTGAACACTTCCAGGAAGGAACTGTATTAGGCTTATTATGCAGAACTCACTTTTATACTGAACGCCGGGTATGGATAATACCCCAAAATATAACTCTTTTAATTGCTGATTGATCTCAATGGAAGAATGGATTTGCATCTTGAATGACATTCTAACAGCCTGAAACATTTTCCGGAAGAGGTTTGCCTCTTCCGGAAGTACCGAAATGATGATAATGAAATACACTGTATACCGGGAGTCCACGCGAAATGGGACATAAAAAGTACATGGAGAAAAGAATGACCGATTGAAGAAATGTTTTATTTTGTTACCTTGAATGTTATTCGAACTATGTTCCGAAAATATTTTCAATGCTGTGGCACTTCAGGTTATATGTATGTTATTGTAAGAAATTAAATCCTGAACAGTTTTTCCCATATCATTGCCACCTGAAATCAACCGAGAGGAAGATATGAACTTTTCAATCGGAATTTTTTTGGTTGTCTCGTAGAAGGCTTTATAATAATATTAAAGATAATTCAATATCGATTATTTCTAACTCGTTGTGAGTAAAGAGGCTACTTCAACAGACTTCAATGCATTTAGAGGATTCAAGGTAGACAGAGTGTTTCCAAAGCATGTGGCAAATCGTTGTACATTCAAAGGTACAAAAGTCCGTTTTTTCAAATTAGACTACCTATTTTTGTACACACCATTTAACTTGTAATATGTGCTTACACAATACACCGAGTGCGGAAGGACGACCATTCTTTGAATTTTTACAACAAATGAAGAAATGCCTGAACATGAAGTTGAAAGATTCATTAAAGAAGAGGTGCAGAAGCGATACGAAACGCGGAGAATAGAAGTAAAGAGATTTGAAAAGTGATAAACTCAAAGATAAAATAAAACGATCAATAAAAGTGATAATACTTTTTTAACTGCGGATGAGTTGAAGTCTTATTTTGCGAACATCGGAAAAGAACTTTCAAACTCAGTAGATTCTGTATATTCCAGCGAAAACTTGCTAAAAAATAAGATAATTACAGAACTAGCATCCATGTTTCTTTCACCAACAACCCCTCGAGAAATCATAAGAGAGGTGGCACGAATGAAGAATAAAAATGCCTTGGATGTTTATATTTTCTCAGTAGGTTTGCTCAAGAGGACTCTTGAACATCTAGCAGAACCCTTGAGCTATTTGGTGAATATCTGTTTTCAGCAGGGTTATTTTCCGCAGGAATTAAAGGTTGCCCAGGTGGTACCAATACATAAAAAGGTGATATCAACGATCAAGGAAACTATAGACTAGTTTCAATTTTGCCAGCACTTTCCAAAATTTTCGAAACCCTCATAAAAACCAAATTGGTGCATTATATAGAAACGAAATCCCTGCTAAGTGACAGCCAGCATGGTTTCAGGGAGAAAAGATCCATAATAAAAAACAAGTACTGTGTTTTAAGGAATTTTACTTAATAATTGCGATTCGTAACGCGTTTCACTACACCGTAGTTTCTTCAGACGAATGAATTATTGAGTAAAATTCCTTAAACACAGTACTTGTTTTTATTATTGATAATGGAATTTTACCAAGTAAAAGCCTCCCAAATTCAAAAGAAAAGATCCACTATCACAGCACTAATCCAGATAATAGAATTCGTTTGTGAGGCATTTAATCACACAGAGGAATCAGTCATTACGTGTCTTGACTTGAGCAAGGCTTTTCACTGTGTGAACTATGGCAGGCGTTTTCAAAAATTAGAATATATCGGTATAAGGGAATCTGTCGTTAAGCTGATAGCATCCTATCTGAAGTATAGATATTAACTCGTTGATTGGAGTGGAGGCAGGTCTACGAAGAACAAGATTGTGTGTGGGGTCTCTCAGGGATCAATCCAAGGCCCAATTCTGTTCATAATATACAGGGATATCCACCGGGACTGTCCGTTGAAAACTTTTTGAGTTCCAATTACAATATCAAGCTGAAATTTTATACGCGGCCATAACTAGCGATTTCCAATTGAAGTGAAATATTTTCGAAGTGATACCATTTCCGGTTATACCGAAAGTGGGTCATCACTTTGTTATTTCAAATAGCAATCTACCATTTTTTATTATATATCTAGAACCGACATTTGAGCAAGGCATAAAATACCCAAGTTGTTGGCATTTATCTGTCAAAACTTTTGACAGATTTAATTATTTTTGTTATAAACTCGATTTTTGAGGAACATTTAAAAAAAATTGTAGCTCGTGGATCTTTTGCACTACAGACACAATTTTTGCTTCGGTGGATAGAAGAAAGATCAAGGAATTTTTTAAGCAATCTACACATTTCAAATGTTTATTGCGTTGTTTTGTATGATTCTGTCAATTTGGTCTTTTTCAAACAGCGATAACTCAATTTTTTCAAATGGCACGTGCCAATTTTTATATCGCCATCAGATGAAGCGTCAAAGTTCAGATGGAATTGTATCAGCGTGTACTATGCCCATCTGTTATAGTTCCGAAATAATTTGGGAATATATTGAATTTTGATGATTTTGCAAGAAGTAACAGAGAATGCTTTGAAATATTTGAATTAGCTGAACTGGCTACGCTCACCTCACGTGCCTAAAATTAATGTACTTGTCACTTCGTTCATTCGCATTTGATATTTCAACAAGAATTGTTGGTAATTTGAAGTGAAAATATTCGAAAAACGCCAGATTGATAACAAACCGGCTGATTATTCAAACGAGGATATGTTTAATCTCTTTTTAATTCATGACGAATGTCAAAAAGTGGTGGATAGAACTAGCAGTCAATTCAATAACCAATTTCCAAATTTGGCGCCTATGAGTAAAACAAAATTTCGAAGGATTAGAAGCAATTTTTTGCAATTTGGAGGAACAAAATACATAGAAACTAGAAGAAAACCAATTTTCGAGGACGACGACAATCAAATTAATACGCTACCGTATTTTCGTGCCAATCCACATGCGTCCATTAAGTCAGCATCAATGGATATTGGATTGAGTTATACTTCCATTCAAAGGATCCTTAATAAACATAACATGCACCCGTATTCTTTTATCAGACTACAAGAATTTAAACCAACTGATCTTCACAAGCGGCTAAATTTCTGTGAAAATTTACTAATTCGGCTTCAAGAAGATGAGACAATTCTGCAAAAGATTATATGGTCTGATGAAGCCAAGTTCAATGAAAGTGGAATAACCAACAGGAGAAATCGACATTTTTGGGCCACAGAAAATCCACATTTCATTGAGGTTATTGGTTTCCAAAATAAATTCAGCGTGAACGTTTTTGCAATTTTAATGAATCATTTGTTGGCTTATCACATTTATGAGGAAAATCTTAATGGACAAAGATACCTGGAAATTTTGAGAAGAACATTAACAAATTATGGATGGATTACCCCTTAACATTCTGAGGGATTGCTATTACCAAATGTATGGTGCACTAGCACATAAAACACGAGCTGTAGATCAGCAGCTAACAGAAATATTCGAGGGTAGATGGTGGGGTAATCAAGGACCAAATTTATGGCCTCCGCGGTCTCCGGACCTGACGCCCCTTGATTTTTATTTATGGGGCAAAATCAAGAGTGAAGTGTATCTTATTCCTGCAAGAAATAAAGAAGAGTTACTAGAACGCATTCATAATGATTTTCGTAATATTGATCCTGAGGAGGGCAACTCATCATGTTCGTATACGAGCTGTCAAGTATATCGAGCAAAATGGGGCCCATATTGAACATTTATTCAGATCGTAAATTAGTTTTCTCCTATGATGTTTGCTATCATTTATTCGTATTCATGTAATTATCTTCGATGATTGGTTTTCGCTTAGTTCCTACAATTTTTATTCATCCGAATTGTAGAAAATTACTTCTAATGCTTCGAAATTTTATATTACACATAGATGGTGAATTTGGAAATTGGTTATTGAATTGCCTGCAATTTCTACCCACTACTTTTTGACATTCTAAAATGAATTAAAAAAAGATTAAATATATTTTTTTAAGTAACCAGTGGTTTCATTCCAAACGTTGTATTTTTTGGATATTTTCAATCTGAAATAACGACAATTCTTGTTGAAATATCAAATTCGAATGAACGAAGTGACAAGTACATTAATTTTAGGCACCTGTCAGGTGAGCGTAGCCAGTTCAGCTACTTGATTCAAATATTTCAAAGCATTCTCTGTTAGTTCTTGCAAAATCATCAAAATTCAATATATTCCCAAATTATTTCGGAACTATTAGAGATGGGTATAGTACATGCTTATACAATTTCATCTGAAATTTGACGCTTCATCTGATGGCGATATAAAAATTGGCACGTGCAATTTGAAAAAATTGAGTTATTGCATTTTGAAAAAGGCCAAATTGAAAAAATCATACAAAACAACGCAATAAACATTTGACATGTGTAGATTGCTTAAAAAATTCCTTGATCCTTCTTCTATCCACCCAAGCAAAAATTGTGTCTGTAGTGCAAAAGATCTACGAGCTGCAATTTATGTTCCTCAAAAATCGAGTTTATAACAAAAATAATTAAATCTGTCAAAAGTTTTGACAGATAAGTGCCAACAACTTGGGTATTTTATGCCTTGCTCAAATGTCGGTTCTAGATGTATAATAAAAAAGGTAGATTGCCATTCGAAATAACAAAGTGATGACCCACTTCCGGTATAACCGGAAATGGTATCGCTTCGGAAATATTTCACTCCAATTGAAAATCGCTAGTTATGGCCACGTATAAAATTTCAGCTTGATAGTGTAATAGGAACTCAAAAAGTTTTTAACGGACGGTCCCGGTGGATATCCCTGTACATAGATGATCTCATCTCCAACGTAAGATCAGACAGTACGAAAGTGTTCACCGATGATATCAGTTTTGTAAACAGGGCTTGTAACGTTGGAAATTTTAAGGAAAAATCAAGAACCGCGGAGGATGATGCGAGGAAATGGCTTGAAGCTAACAAACTGTCCCTGAACAGAAATAAAATTCAAGAACTGATATTCAATACGAAGTGGACGCGTGGAAGTAAGACTCTTTCAATATTAAGGTTCTCGCTGGATGAAACGCTATCTTGGCGACAACATATAAGCCTGCTCTGTGGGAAAATTGCTACAGCCATATTCACAACCAGGAGGATATACTCTATTGTAGAATTAAATGAGGCTTTACTTTCGCCACATATGGTACAATCCTAAAACAAAAAAAAGCATTAAGAGTGTTGGAACGAGTTCACTGTACCTTCAGCTGCAGACAACTGTTCAAGTGCTTAAACATAATTAACATACCGTGTTGTTATATGATGGAATGTCTTACTCACTACCATAGAAATACAGAAAAACATCAAAAACATGCCATCTTGCACGAGCACTTTACGAGGACCCGTGAAATATATGTACTACCAAAGCTTAAAGAAAACTCAGAGCTCGTTCAATTTTTTTGGAACCAAATTATCCAATAAAGTTCCTGATTCTTTCAAATCCCAAAGTCCCATGAAAGAAAAACGAGAAGTCAGATTCAATCCACTTCAATAGTAATGGATTCGGCAGTTTTTCGCTCGAAATTCTGACCAGAATCACTTTGATGAAAATTTTGAGATGGGTATCGTAGTGAGAGATCGAAATGCATTATTTGAAAGATTTCCGGTCATATTATCTGCGAATTTCAGGGTCCTCGCGCGAAAACTCGTAATTTTTAGGATAAAGTTGCGAATAACTCGGAAACGATGCATTTTTGGTAAAGGGAGACCTGAACAGATTGATGCCTATTTATATAAGGAATTAAATGCAAAAATAGGTAGTCTAATTTGAATAAGAAAACGAACTTTCGTACCTTTGAATGTACTACGATTTGCGACATGCTTTGGGAACACCCTGTATACCGTGAAGCCTCTAAATGCATTGAGTTCTGCTGAATGAGCCTCTCTACTTACAACGAGATAGAAATAATCGATATTGAATGATCATTAGTATTTTTATGAATCCTTCTAAGAGAACCAAAAATCAGAAAAAGAATTCATATCTTCATTTCGGTATATTTCAGGTGGCAATGTTATGAGAAACAATTTAATTTTCTACAATTGAGGAAATATAAACATACATTTTGTCATTCGAAATAACAAAGATGGTCAATTTTGGGTATAATCGGATGTACCACAGCATTTAAAGTATTTTCGGAATTTAGTTCAAATAACATTCAAGACCACAAAAAAAATCTCCAATCGGTCATTCCTTACTCCATATACTCTAAATGTCCCTTCTCGCGTGGACACCCGGTATTTCAGGATCCAGGAAATTGAGAATCCTTAACCTTACCGTAGTCTGTGACCCCCCAGTGGACCATAACACTCAACAAATTCATTCCATTCTTGCATGTTGCTAGCCAATCGTTTGATCTGTTGCCATAATTCCTTGTGGTTCAATTCATGTGCTCTCTTTCAATATACTATGTGATAAAAAATTATCCGGAAATTCCCATTTAAATTGGCCGCTTTGAGTATTTTCAAGTATTTCAAGTTGCTGTATGTTGGAAGAACTGTCCTTAATTACTAGGCCAAACATGAGCGTGATCTGTCGGCTAGTTTGTTTACAACAGCTGTTAACACCAGTCGACCTCAATGGTACTCTACGAATTTTACAATGGAAAAAATATTGAACAAAGAGTTTGTCTGAAATTTTGTGTTTTGAACGAAATTCCGTGCGTTGAATCATCGCGAATAATGGAGGAGGCTTGTGGAGACTCTGTTTTATAGAAACCCGAGTGTACGAGTGGTTCAAAGCCTTTAGAGACGGGCGGGAGATCGTCGAAGATTTGCCTTGTTTCGGACGACCTTCGACTTCTTCAACCGTCGACAACATCCAACAAATCAGTAAAATAGTGCTCGAAAATCGTCATGCCAGTATTAGAGAGATACCTTGTGATCTCAACATCTCTCGTGAAATCGCTCGTTTAATTTTGGTGAACCAATTGAGCAATTCGGCTCGTTCCGATAGAGCTGAATTTTCTTCAAAAACAGTACCGGATGCAGGTATTTTAGCTGCAGTCATGCTGGATCGTGCGAATTCTGATCCCTTATTCATGGGACGAATCATAACATTCGACGAGATATGGGTCCATAAATACGACACACTAACGAGCCAACAATCATCAGAATGGGTGGGAAAAATGAGCCAAAACCGAAAAGACCTCGCCAAACTCGTTCGAAAAGCAAGACGAAGCTGATTGTTTTCTTAGATATTCGTGGTGTGGTTCATCATGAATTCGTTCCACAAGGTCAAACGGTCAATAAGGACTTCTATTCAAACGTTTTGAGACGTTTGCGTGAAAATTTTCGCCGTAAACGGCCGGATTTGGGGCAAAACAATTCGTGGATGCATGACTATAATGCACCATCTCATCGAGCCTCGGTTATTAACGACTTTAAGACCAAACGCTTGATAAATACCATAGAGCAGCCGCTTTATTCACCTGATGTAGCTCCGTGTGAATTTTTTCTTGTCTCCAGACTGAAATTGCCGCTCAGGTGAACTAGATTTGATTTCATAAACATCATGAAAGAAAATTCGCAGAAGGACCTGAAGGCCATCACTGAAAGCGCTTATGAAAAATGTTTCGATGATTGGATACAACGTTGGCACAAGTTATTGCTTCAAATAGAGCATATTTTGAAGAAGATTCAATAAATATCCAAGTAGATTAAGATTTTTGCGTTTCATTTCAAATTTCTGGATACCTATGTTACAGGGTGATATGAAAACGTATGAAACTTTGAATAAGAAATAGGAATAATTACAATTCTATGAGTGAATATTCTGGATTAGTTTTTAAATAAAGATTAAAAATATAATATTAATTTTTCTTTTATGTGATTGGAATAAAAATTTTTCTTTCTCCACAGGAAAACAATTCGGTATTCTCCTTGGAGTTGGAAGACTCATTGGGATTGTTTAGTATCCAACCAAGACAAGGTGTTGGAAGTACGAAGGCCCAAATCAAGGTCATAAATGGTTCCCTGGACTACGAAAATCCAAATCAAAGAAAATTCGTATTATATGCAATTGCCAGAGAAATACTCACCGAGGAAAATTGTCTTCCACCGCAACGATCACAGTTAAAATCACCGATATCAACGATCATTCTCCTACATTCAACCAACATGAATACGCTTCAATAATACCTGAAACTGGTTCACCAGGTAAGAAAATTTCCCACAGAATTGTATATATTTGAGATCCCAGTTTCAAGCCTACCAAATGAAAATATCTCAACTATACAGGGTATATAAATATATATATATATATATATATATATATATATATATATATATATATAAAGAACCCACACAAATAGATATTTACATGCCTCATTACACCATTATCCAGCTCAATTAAAATCAGTGGTCAAAACGCTCATAAGCAGATCGATAGCACTCACAGATGACAGCCACAGAGAAGAAGAGTTATCTACAATAACCAACGCTCTTGAAAATAATGGATATAACAAAAACACAATAAAAACAGCTATAAGAGACACTTTCACTGGGCGAAACACGATATGCACAGAAGAACAAAAGAACACAACCGTTTTACCATATATCAAAGGAGTAACAGTAAAATAGGAAGAACATTGAGGAAATACAAAATTAGAACGGCATACAAACCATACTTAGTTATCAGAAAAATTCTCAGAAACCCGAAAGACGTCCTTTAGAGAATCAGGGAGTTTACTCTATACCATGCGGAGATTGTGACGAGATATACATCGGCCAAACTAATAGACGAATAAAAGAAAGAATAGAGGAACATAAAAGAGCACTAAAAAATAACCCCTTCTAATCCGCCATTTATCTGCATAAATTACATACAGGTCATACAATAGATTTCGATAAGTCAAAACAAATCAACACCACACAACAACTTAAGAAACGTCTTATCAGAGAAGCAGTGGAAATCGAAAAAGGTGGAACAATGAACAAAAGAGACGAAACCCTCAACCTATCAAAGGCTTGTAAAGTTATTTTACCACCTAGGAAACCGGCATCATCAACAGATAATAATTAAAGCGAACAGTAACAAACAGATGTGGAAACGTTAAAAATTCCAAACATTTGGGAGACATCTTTCGCCGTTCCGTGAATCACATCAACGGTAGAAAACGTGCGAAATAATCCCGCTGGAATAGTGCTCTGCTTCCGTTAACGTTTCCACATCTGTTTGTTACTGTTCGCATTTTTCTCGAAGTCCGGTAGCGGGTTCGCCGTGTCGGTCCATAGAGGGCGACTCTCGTACGTTTGTACGAGGTGCGTCCTTTCTGGAATTGATAGGGTACCCCGATGTTGCTTGGTAGGATGCTGAGAAGCGATATGCGACACTGATGAGCTCCTAATAAGGGCGAAACTGCAGTCTGCCGTTTCGTTTCTCGGCATCCTACTTGGTTGCACTATTGTGGCGCTTGGGGGCTGCGTGCATGGCGGGCAGATTTGGAAACTAGCTCTTGTCAGGAGGGATTATTCATTGATCTACGGATTCTTGAATAATTCGTCTTGTCTCAGATTTACATTATATATATATATATATATATATATATATATATATATATATATATATATATATATATATATATATATATATATATATATATATATATATATATATTCTTTTTGAAGAAAAGAGGATTTACAAAAATTCGAATAATTTTATTTACAATAAATGCTTATATCTATAACTTTAGTGTGTGTCAGAAAATCACAAGTGTGAGGTCAGGAAAATGTAACAGGGGGACCATACTATTTTGCGTATGATTAAATAACCGAGTGAAAAAAACTGAGTAGAAACTCATTTCCTTGTTACCATTGCACTAGCAATAGCTTGTTTGTGTTGTGTTGTGTTAGTGTCTAGTGTACATAAAGAGTACCAAAGATTTTTCTGCTTAGCAGCTTCAACTCTCATCTTGCACTCTATGATTTCCAGACGAAGACAAGGGTGCAAGGAAGGGGGTTCGGGACAGGAATCTGTAACAATGGAAAAAGAAAACCAACAGAAAAATATCTCAACAATCATACCTGACTCTTATATGTCTAAACACTCATGAGTTCAAGAAAAGATTTTACATAGCAAGCAAGACCATAAAAAGGACTAAGGTGATAAACAAAAAGTACATAACCTGCGATATTTTCTCTTTTGCAGGGATGTTCTTCCGTCGCAGTATGAGTCTCCTGAAACATATTCACTTCCTTGTTCTTGCTTGCCAATTTTGAAGTATAATAGCAAAATCTCTTTAATGTTCAAGCTCAACAAAACAATTCCCTCTCTGTTTGACCGAGAAAGCCCGATGGCTAGGTTCGATCTTCTAAGTGATGCCAATTATGATCTATAGATGTTCTAGAATCATTATGATTCCAATAATTTGGGTTGACGTCTCCCTTATATTATTTCTTCGTGGTTCTTGTTCAATTTAAAGAAAAATTTGCGAAAAAGTTTTGACAGTCTATGACAATTTAAATCATATGTATGGGACATACTCCTTTCTCGTACTGAGACTTTTATGAAGAATATTAAATGAACATTGTAATAAGCATTTCGCAAAAAAACAACAGATATCGAAAATGACACTATAGAGTCCTCAGTAAGTATGTACAGGGCGTCCTATCGTGATGTTTTAGTAGGGCAGCTATGTGATATACTGCAAATAGAGAAAAATGACACCCCCATATCTATTCTCATATTTTGTGGAAAATTCATTGGTGTAAACCAGGGGTGCTCAAACTTGAACTGCTGGCGATCTACCTCAATATTTTTAGACTACTTACGATCGACTCTGAGAGGCTGCAATAATGTGTGATGCAGGGTACATACATACATACATACATACATACACAATACAACCTACCTACCTAGGTAGGGTGTACCGTAGCATATGTAGATATTAGCTTTCCGCACAATATACATTATTTAAGTCAAGGTTTGGTTTGGTTTAGTTAGGTTCTCCTCTATAATATCAATGAAAATACTCAAAGTTATTCAAAATTGCCAGTTTATTGGTTGTTACAAAACAAAAGCGGTACATATGCTGTTAAACTTAACTAAGGAGTGGCTTTAGATGTTGAGTCGTGACACTGCATGTCCTTAGCATACTTTTCATGAAATGGTACGTAACCACTGAGTGCTCATCGCAAGCAGAAGACATATGATCGTCAGTTAGTCGATTGCGATATTTTGACTTAATTATCTTCATTTCAGAAAATGCAGTCTCGCACAAGCAAGTTGACTCAAACATTGCCGTCAACTGAATGGGAATTTGCCTTAGATTTGGATATTTACCTTTAGATATAAAAAACCACAAATTTGTATCAGATGCTATAGCTTTGAGATGTATATCTGATTTAATCTGCACCAACTCATTTTCAACAGAACATGAGTTCATATTAAACTGATATGCTATTTCAGAATCTAATTCCTCAATGTTTTTACATGAAAAAGGATAACTCATAAATGATGTTATATTTGCCAATTTACTGCAATCATAAAAACGCATTTCGAATTGTCCCAAAATATTCGATAATTCAGCCTCATACGTATCATAATTCAACTGAAGAATCCTTGCTTTCAAAGACCGAAAATCGTGAGGATAAATACAGGAAATGGAAAGACTCTACATTATGGAAATCTTCATCTTTACTGTTCTACTTTGGAAAAAATCTCTGACAATGAAATCTAACTGACCAAGTCAAGCCTATGCATGACCTCTATTTTAATATTATTACAGGGACATTGGTTACAACTATCACAGCGAATGATAGGGACAGTGGTCACTTTGGTACTGACGGAATTATATACCATTTGGAAGGACCAGGGGCAGAAAAGTTCTCCGTGAACAACCGTACAGGAACAGTTACAGTGGCAGAATGTACCAGCCCTGGTGAAAAGCCCTGCTTAGATTTCGAAACAAAACCAGTTTATGATTTACAATTTGTGGTAAGTAGTTTGAAAATTCAATTGACGAGGCTTTTACGTGATAGAAATCCATTTTCACAAATACAAGTGAACGATGATTTCTACTAAAATATATTATTTAATGCTCGACGCTTTTCGATACAAAGTATCTTTATCAAGGTGAATGAATACTACAAATATAGCTTACTAACAAATTTTTATATATACTAAAGAGGCAATCCACTCAGAGCTATCCGTATTTGAACTAATGTTTGAGAAATAAATTTAACAAGGGTGAGTTATTTATGTCTACCTGATCATTAAGAATTTCCGGTGAATTCCCAAATCTGTTAATTTCAAGTGCTTCCAGAAGGTTGAGTTTTATACCTCTCTTCTCAGAATGTAGGATTTCAAATTCTGAATTGAAAGAGTGACCATTTTCCCTAAGATGATTTGAATAATTTGAATCGGTTTTTCCATTGATGAAACTGCTTTTATGTTCAGAGATTCTAACATTGAAATTTCTTCCTGTTCTACCTATATAAAAACAATTGCAATCTGCACAATCCAATCTATAAACACCTGATTTATTTTCTTTATTAATTGGGGATATATAATTCCTGATAAATGAACCTAAACTTGTTGATGTTTTGAACGCTATATTTAAATTCGAAGTTTTAAGAAGGATTTCACATTATTGCTAATATTGCCTATATATGTTAAACTATTGAATTTCTTGTCTTAGTGTTCACCGATTAGATATATATGTTGTAACGGTATTTGGCTTTATTAGGTATTTGCATATCTCAAAATTATTTTTATAATTTTAATGTTAGAATCTCTGAACATAAACGCAGTTTCATCAATGGAAAAACCGATTCAAATTATTCAAATCATCTTAGGGAAAATGGTCACTCTTTCAATTCAGAATTTAAAATCCTACATTCTGAGAAGAGAGGTATAAAACTCAACCTTCTGGAAGCACTTGAAATTAACATATTTAGGAATTCACCGGAAATTCGTTATGATCATGTAGACATAAATAACTCACCCTTATTAAATTCATTTCCTAAACATTAGTTCAAGTACGGATAGCTCTGAGTGGATTTCCTCTTTAGAATATATAAAAATTTGTTAGTAAGGTATATTTGTAGTATTCATTCGTTCTTGATGAAGATACTGTGTATTGAAACGCGCCGATCATTTAATAATATATTTTAGTAGAAATCATCGTTTACTTGTATTTGTAAGTAGTTTGATGTGTTATCTATATTATTAAAGTCGTGAGACCTTCTTTCGAGAATAATCCGAGGTGATGACGGAAGTTTGAATCGCGCGGAGAATATGGGACGCGAAAACCGAGCGGCTCCGGCATATTTCTTTCCGAAGAGAAGGGTCGGAGAACGGTTCTTGCCAAATTTGAAACTCCCAGCTCGAACGACGGAGCCATGAGGATTTTTCGTAGAGTTTCGCCGAAAGTTGACAACAAATTTTTCTATAGCGTTCAATCGTTTCGAAACCGAGACGAGGACGAAGCCGCGAGTTTCGCATGTTGCGCCGCGATATTTTGGTTCCATAAAATCCCGACGATGGGATATCGACGGACTTTCTCAAAATTTCGCTCTTTTTTCCGCATTTCGAAGACAGAGCTGTCAAATAAGGGTTTTCTTTCGTCCGTCATACTTATACGGGATTAGCGGGAAGATTCGAGTGTCGTCGATTTCGACATATCAGGAGATCGGGTCGGCGAAGAGAAATCGTCACTCTACGACTTGAGTTTCGAATTTGGGACGATTTTTTAGACCCAGATTTCAAAGGAAAAGACCGGAAACATGGGGGTCGGTTCAGCGACCTCCCTTGCCGTCCTTACGATCGCTAGTTTTCAATAAATCAATCTTATTATTATGTAGATCTCAAAGAAAATATCATGAGAATGAAAGGGTTCTTCTGTCAAATGAAATATTCTTTTTAAGCCAATAATTTTAACAGATTCACCCAATTAATTTCTTTATTCGTTATTTATTTTCAATTAATTGTTGTAAGGTGTATTCAGTAAACATTTTTGTTCACATTTTATAGGCAACGGACGACAATGGTAAGGGACGAAGTACCTCAGTGCCTCTAAGAATTTCCCTAACTGACAGTAACGACAATGCTCCCATTTTTACGAAACCATTCTACCAAGTTTTCATTAACGAAGGGGCAGTGACGTTCGAACCTGAATTCGTAGTGGAGGCAACTGATGCGGATAGATCGTCCACCATAACATATTCTATAATTTCTGGAAACAGAAACGAGCTTTTCAGTATCGATCCAAACAATGGAAGAATGAAAATTCACAACAAGAAAGGACTAGAGGTTGCAACAGAGAGTGATAGTGTTATACCCTTAACAGTAATGGTGAGTACTATACATTTAAATTGAAAAGCTTACTTGTACTTATTGATGTACATTCTTCAATTGAATAAAACATTGATGGCTTTATTAGATAAGTAATACATTTCGATGATGTGTCTGATATACACCTTCCATTCTAAAAGTAACCTAACTTTTTAAAAATAGAAACAACCAGTATTGATTTTGATACAAATCTTTTTTTTAATTCGGGAGGCTTTTACTTGGTAAAATTCCATTATCAATAATAAAAAGCAAACAAGTACTGTGTTTTAAGCAATTTTACTTAATAATTGCGATTCGTAACGCGTTTCACTACACCGTAGCTTCTTCAGACGAATGAATATACAGAAAAATATAAATGAGAATATAACTATAAATGTTCTTGAGTAATTAAAAGCTTATTGGGTTGCTTCTTCTTAAGTGATTATTTATGACAGGTATATCCAATAAAATTAAGGAATAGATTGCTCCCCGAAGAGATTCAATAGAGGTGAAGGGCTTAAATCGACTTGTTCATTGATGAGTCTACCTGAGTGTTTGTATTTGTTGATTTCTAAAGTTTCCCAAAGGTCTACCTTCCAATATTTATTATGTGTATGCAAAATTTCAAACTGTGTGTAGAAAGAGTGATTATTTTCTAAGAGATGATTCGCGTAATTTGAATCTAATTTTTCATTTGAAAAACTGCGTTTATGTTCCGATATTCTAATATTAAAATTTCTATGTGTTCTACCAATGTAGAAATTATCACAGTCATTGCAGTTCAATCTATAAACACTTGATTTATCGTTTTTACCTGATTTCAAGTAGTTTCGGAGTCGATTCAATGCAAACAAACAAACAATCAAATCTTTCATCTTTATGATATTAGTGTAGATTTAGACTGGATTTACTAATCTAAGTTAATATACACACATTGCCGAAAGTCTTGGCCTCCTCAGTTATTTCTGCTCACTTAATTAAGGAATGAATCAATCCTTCCTTCCATTCGTTTTTTGCACATTATGCACAGAAAAAACAAAGGAGAGTGAACTAATTTATTCCAATTCTTCTCTTTCGACTTCAAACACTTCTAAAAATAGAAAAAAAAAATCGTCAAAATAGTAATCGGTATAGTAAAAATCTTTGAAAAGCTGATGGATGAAGATATTTTAAAACTTATAGCAGAACAGTTATATGCAACTTAGAAAAACAGTCATACGTTTTGTGTTACTGCACAAGATATCAAGATTTTTGTCGGAATATTACTCTTTAGTGTATACCAGAGGCTACCTTTGAAACGTTTGTTTTGCAGTCTAGATTAGGATCTGTCTATACCAATAGTGTCCAAAGCTATGTCAAGAGATGGCTGTCAGGAAATAAAAAAATTCTTGCATTTTGCTGATAATTCAAAATTTGATGGTAAAATGTACAAAGTAAGACCTCTTATGGAAATTCTGAATAGAAACATTCAGCAGTGAGGAATTTTTCATTCTCCTTTGTCTATAAATGAGGCTATGATCAAATATTTTGGTTATCATTCTGCAAAACAATTTATCAGAGAAAACTGTGCGATTTGACTTTAAAGACTGGAGCTCCACTGGATATTGTTACGAATTTGAAACCTACTGTGGTGCAAAATCTATCTACTATTAGCGAGGAAATTGTAGTGAAAAATTCATTACCTCTTGGCTCGAGGGTCATTTTGGAACTGATAGAATGTGTATCTGATCTGTCACATCACATTATATTTTTTACCTGAGAAAGAGGTTTTAGGACAACATGGTCCATTATGGAAAATCGCCTTAAAAAGTACTCTTTATTATCAGTTCCCCAAATGATACAAGAAGAACGTGGTGTTTTCAATACATATACGACTCAACAAATTAATTGTTTTAGTCAGATGGAAAGACTTTATTGTGACAATGTTGGTTTGATTGAACCACTGGCAGAAGTAAAAAAATTGCCTTTCAGTTAGAAAGCCAAAGATTGATGTTCCACAAGCTCTTCTCTTCTTCCAAATATAAACTTTCATGGGGTGTTGATCTCCTAGAACAAATGTTATCAACTACAAAGTATCTTTTCGAGGATGAAAATGGTGGTGGTCTCTTTTCACCCATATGATGAACATGGCTGCCGTCAATTCTTGCGAAATTTATACAGTAGTTTTAGAAGATAAGATCGATTTGTTAAAATTTGTTCAGCTCATTAGCAGTCATTATCTGCGGAGCTTTTCTAAATCATCACATTCCAGGAGCACACCTCCAGGTTCTATACCCAAGGGTATTCTGTTTTGAAATATATCACAACGTAACAAGAATTCTTGGCTAGTCACCTAAATGTCCCAGTGGACACAAATGACTCTACCAATTTTTTGTTAAAATGGTTTATGTTTCAACTTCACTTCTTATTTATTGAAATTTGGAAATAATCATAATTTCATTGGAAAAAATCGTGGAATCAAATGTGTTGAACAATAAATTCACTTACTTTGAGGTTTCAGATAAGAAAAGTAGGTTCTGTTGTAATTTCTTTTTTCAAACTACAAACCTCTAAAAAGATTTCATTGTGTTGCGATATTTGCCATATGAAAAATGAAAGCCAATGATTTCAAATCAAATTTGCAAATTGTCCTCAATTTACTTCCATACTATAATACATTCTATAAAAAACTAAAATTGCTCCAAGAACTGTTACAACAGCCTCGGATGACGAACGGATTAACGATAACAATATGGCAAGAAAACGGTATACACGATTATCAAAAAAGAAAATCGTCATGCGACTAGCATGCTGGAACACTACATCGCGGAACACTAAAGACCAGGAAGTAATATTGGAAATAGAGAAACACAAAATAGACGTATGTACAATTGCAGAGACAAAGAAAAAGGGCAAAGGCAGCATGAGATACCAAAACTACACACTATTCTACAGTGGAGTAGACAAGGACCTAAGAGCTCAAGCGGGTGTTGGTATACTAATGCATAGGAAATTTGAAAACGCAGTCAAAGAGGTAAACTACATCAATCAAAATATACTTCACCTATCCATGAAGCTAGCGGAAAAAAAAACCCATGTTATCAGAATTTACACGCCAGATATAATTAAACCAAAGAATGAAAGGGAAGAATTTTTCGAAACACTTCAAGACACACTAGACAGAATACCACAAACAGAAAAAAGATTTATACTGGGAGATTTTAACTCGAGAATAGGGAATACTCCCCTCCCGGGAATTATGCAGAAGTTTAATGAAGCGGCGACAAACGAGAATGGAGACATACTTCTCGAGATATGTGCACATAATGAACTCCGAATAAATAACACGTACTTTGACCACAAAGAACAACACAAATACACATTCACCAACACAAGAGGACAAAAATCTATGATTGACTTTGTGATCACCAATAGGGAAATTCACCCACGAGAAATACTTGACGTACGGACACTGACATCAGCGAATGTTGGAACACAGCACGGAATGGTTATCTGCAAGTACCGCCTTTCATATGGAATAGAGAAAAAAAAACCGCCTAACTACATCACTAAATTCAACATTGAATCTTTACAAAACGAAAGTACTAAGAATCTATATCAAACACGACTCGAGGAAAAGATCAACCTTAACCCTATAGTAGACACAGACAACATAAACGCCGCATGGAATAAAGTGAAAAACAACATAATTAACAGCGCAAAATAATCCATTGGGGAACGAAGAATCAATATAAACAGTCATAGAAAAGATAAACCATGGTTCACACAGGAAATCAAAGATTTAGCAAAAGAAAAGAAGAACGCATATATCAGATATGTCAATCACAGAACACCAGAAGAGTACCAAAGATATGAAACAAAAAGAAATAGAACAACGAACAAAATTAAATAATTAAAAAAAATATATTGGGAAAGATGTACAAATGACATGGAACACGACTTACGAGGAGCACAGAAAAAGTGATGGAACATGTTGAGAAACAGGAAAAAACCAATCACCGAAGAACTGCAGATCAATGTAATAAAACCAGAAGAGTGGGTGAAATATTTCCAAAACTTATACCTGGGAGATAATGATAACAGTAACAATGAGGAACGAGAAATCGAACAACAAAACACACTCTACGAAGAAACAGAAAAAGACATTATCAGCCTAGAAGAAGTACAACAAGTAATCCATAAATTAAAAAATAGAAAATCACCCGGCCCGGACAACATAAATAACGAACTAATTAAATATGGGAGAGCAGAAATAACCAAAGAAATAACAAAACTATTCCAAAAAATTGAAAACAACAAGAAGATACCAGAAGAATGGAGAGAGAGCATAACAATACCCATATACAAAAAAGGCGTGAAGACAAACCCAGCAAATTATATCGCATCGAAACTACTCACTAAAATTCTATCGCAAAAGATATATGACAAAGTAGGTGTGTCTGAAGAACAACAGGGATTCCGACCAAATAGATCAACAACGGATGCAATTTTTATATTGCGGCAACTGGTGGAGAAGTCCATAGAGTTTGACAAACCGATGTTTATATGTTTTATAGATTTGGAAAAGGCATTCGACAGAATTCGAATGAACGATGTGATCACTATCCTTAGAAATAAAAACTTAAGCAATAAATACATAAACATAATCAAAGAACTAAATAACTCTAATAAGACGAAAGTGAAAACTACACAGGGACTTACAAGCGAGATCAAAATTAACGCAGGCATCAGACAAGGTGACAGCCTCAGCTCATGTCTATTTAATTTAATCATGGATGAAATAGTAGCAGGTGTTAACCAAATGAACCAAGGCTATAGGATGGGTAACAAAACTATGAGAATACTGTGCTACGCAGATGATGCTTTACTAATAGCCGAGAATGAGGACGACCTACAACGCCTACTACAAAAGTTCAAAGTAACCGCAGAAAAATATAACATGATAATATCAACACAGAAAACCCAATCGGTGGTAATAGCGAAAGATCCAATTAGATGCAAACTAGTAGTGAACGACCATATAATAGAGCAAGTTTCACACTTTAAATACCTAGGAGTAGAAGTATCGAGCGATAGGCAACTATTACAAGAAGCAAAACAGCAGACAATGAAAGCATCGAGAATATCTGGCTTCCTGAGAGATGTAATCTGGCGGAAGCACAGAAAGCAAAGTCCGAATCTATAAAACCTGTGTGAGACCCGTGATGACATATGCGGTTGAGACAAGAGCTGAGACAACAAAAACAAAACAACTAATGAGGACAACAGAGATGAGAACACCAAGAGCTATAAGAGGTATTCCACGCAGAGATAGAATAAGGAATGAGGATACGCTAAGGGAGCTAGGTGTCCAGGATGTGGTGAGGTGGACAAGAGCACGTCGACGCCTATGGAGAGATCACGTAGACAGAATGGGCCCCGAACGTATGGCTAAGTGGGCAAAAACACAAAAACCCAACACTAGAAGAAACATAGGAAGGCCGAAAAAGCGATGGCATGAGTGCTGGAGCTCCGGTTCGCAGCAGGGGCTGTAACAGAAAAACAGGACATCGTCCTATTTAAAGAAGAAGAAGACTATAATACATTCTTGACAGAAAACTGTCTATAACATGGTTCAGCATATTTGAAGTTATTTGAGGACACTTATCTACAATCAGCTAGCGTAAATAGTTCAAAATCTCAGGCTAAGTCACAAAAATTGTTGAGTTCAGATGTCACCAGAAGAAAAGTTTAGATGGCTCAGGTCAGGAGAACGGGTATCCCGTTCCACATCCAACGAGCGGGATGTTTCGAGTTGAGGAATTAGCAATGCTATTGCTGTTCATGTAATAGGATTGTTGTGATACTTCAATACCGAAAACAGCCATGCGTTCAAGTATTTTCGATTCAATTACATTTTTCATCGATCGACGTACAACAATAATTGAACCTCCCTGTAGCTTGAACTGTAGGTTAACATGGATAAATGGCTCCATAAATGTCCCAGTAATAAAATTTGAATGACTTTCCTCGGCAATTAGCCTTTTCAAGTTTTATTTACGAAAAAAAAAAAAAAGTTTTCATAAATTGTTGAACACTTAAACTCTAAGCGTTTCTGATAATGTTATTACTGAACGAAAATACCTCATTGAAATGGAAGTTGACCCTATATTTTCTGAATTGTCGACGCTAAATCCACTTGTTTCATTAAACGGATCACGTTTTAGGACAGTCGGCATGTAATCTCCCTGGGGACGAACCGTTCCAGAAGGAATTTTCGTGATACTATTAGATATACAACCATCGTTGATAGTTGATAGACTAAAGTGAATGAAAGCAGTTAATGTGAAAATGCTTCTGAGTGGATGAGTGTTGAAAATTACACTAGTTCAGTAAATAAATCATCGTTGCAACTTAAGTTTACGTGGAAGGTTGAAGGGCTTTTTACTTAGGAAAACGATGGATTTGTTTGTGATGTATACACACCACAAAAATTGTCGCATCACCTGGTATTCTGAATTGAACAATCGATTAAGCAGTTCGATCGCAATTTTTTTGTCAACATATACTTTTGGACATATGTGGGGAAAAATTTTTTATCTATGTAGTAGCATTTGTTTTCATATGATCTCAAACACGTCTGAAACAAGAATGAGTTTATTTAACTATCAGTATTCATTCAATTTCTCTTCAGTTTTCACGCTAAATTAATGCAGGTTTTTCTGTGTTTCTTGTTGATTTTCTAATCTTTAAATTTATTGTAATGGCTGCTGAACGTCCTGGACACTATTTGAGTGATCATGAAGTGGTAAGAATTGTAACACTTCTAGAGGAGGGGCGAAGCCAACGTTACGTGGCTAACTTGTTGAATGTTAACCAAAGCACTATTTGAAGAGCAATCAATCGGTACCACGAAACAGGGGAATATGGAAGAAGGGCCGGACAGGGAAGAAATCGGATAACAACACCAGTTGATGATCGTTGGCTTCGTTTAACTGCACTAAGAGTTTGGCACTGTACAGCTAGAATGCTACAAAATGAACTTGCACTTTCCAGAAATGTGCATATTTCATTGCAAACTGTTAGGAACAGGCTCAGAGAAGACGATATCAGACCAAAGGTAGCTTCTACCGACCCGCGTCTCACCAGAGAGCATCGAGCAAGACTTCAGTTTGCGAGGGAACATACAGATTGGGGTATTCCAGAATGGTCGAGTGTTCTCTTTTCCGACGAGTCCAGGTTCTGTCTAGTATCAAATGATAGACGCATGCCTGTATACAGACGACCTGGGGAATGGTTTCAACAATGCAATATCCGGCAAACCGAAAACTTCAGAGGGGGCTTAGTAATGGTGTGGGAAGGCATTTCTCTCCATGATCGAACTGAGTTAGTCCTAGTGAATAGTGGAAGAATAACAGCGGCCAGATACATCGCAGATATCCTTAAATCCCCTGTTATACCCTTTGACCCATTGATTCGCGAAAACTTCATTTATATACATGATAATGCTCGGCCTCATGCAGCTAGAGTAGTTACAGAATTTCTGTAAAATGCCGAAATTGATATTTTAAGATGGCCAGCCAGAAGTCCCGACTTGAATCCCATAGAACATGTTTGGGACAACATGGGGTGGCAAATTCAGCAACGTAGGATGTCTTGTAGAACACTTCAACAACTAGATAATCTGCTTCCTGAAATTTGGGACTCAGTGACTCAAGAGTAAATCCAAAATTTGTTTGAGGGGCTTCCGAGACGTATACTGGCAGTAATTAGAGCCCGGGGTGGAAACACTCGATTTTGAAAATGATTAGTAACCATTCGATGCTAGTTGATCGGTCTCTTCGCGAATGTTTGAGGATGGTAGAATTTCTTAATTTTTCATTAACTCGGAAATTGTTGATATTTTCCATCATAAACTCATCTGTTTTGAATGATATCTTCTTATTTTACACTTCTGAAAGTTACCAAGCGACTCTTAAATGACCAACTTGAAAGCTTATATAGTATTGTCGTAAAAGTAGGGTGATGCGACAATTTTTGTGGGGAGTGTATTCAAATTGTTCAGTGCTTCAATAGAAAATAATGGAAAATGTTTAAGAAATAAGAGGTGATTCCTGAAGCAATTCTAATAGAAATTAATGAGACCAGCAATTTTTTTACATTCGAAAATACTCAGCTTCAAATTTTGTATCATTAAGGGTCTTCACATCACGAAATATGAAAGAGCAAAAACACTTGTTATCAGTTTTCCACGTTTATTTGTTAATACATGCCCGGTTTCGGCCATTTTCAAGTGCTGAATACTAATTACAAAGATGATAACGAGATATGTTTTAAATATTAAGTAGGGGAATTACTAATTTCAAGTTGGCTTTTAAAAGTAGTATAATGTGGGGTTTTCTTGAATTTATTAATTTCTAAACATTCCAATAATGTGGAGGACTTTGAAATTATCTAAAACTATTGTGTGATCTGTTGTTTGAATGTGCTCAAACATTTATGATTTCCTGTCAGAAGATCTATGTTCTTTGAACGTGCATTCTAAATTTCTTAATTTTATACCTACATAAGCTGAAGAGCATTCGTAACATTCGATTTCGTTAATACCAAATTGAGTTTATCTGTTTTCTGTTTTGCATTGAAAAGTGATTTGTGAAGACTAGGACTGTTGGAAAATGAGATGGTTATTTTGAATTTTGAAAAATAATGTTTAATTTTGTGGGTATATGGGTAAACATAATTAAATCTTGATCTAACCTATTGTAACGATATCGAATCGTCCCTGAAGCCGACCCTGTCACCTCACGGCGGACTGAGGAGTACAGGGAACTTTCGGGAGACTTCGAGAAAGATTTAAAGGTTTCAGCGCGCCGTATTACGAAGAAATCAGTGTTGCCGTTTCCGGAAGGTTCTCGAACGAAGATCTGGAACAGAACCGACGTTACGCAAATGTTCTAGAACAATTCGTACCTGTATATAAGAAGAGAGCGCGAAGCGCAGAGGATGAAGTTTGAATGCAGGTGATAAATTGAGCAGTATCGATTGTGTTATATAAATTAGTTATTTAGTTAGTATAATAATTGTTCAGTCAACGTGTGAATGAATTAGTTAGTGTTTTGTAACGTTAAAGTGTTTGATTTGAACCCACAAATAATTT